>CAHIKZ030005063.1:1422500-1487500 GCA_903632075.3 Acanthosepion pharaonis
AACAATTCCCAGTCGTTATGCAATACACATCCCGCAAATTCAAACTTAAAGAACCTGGTATTTCTAGGCGGTTACCCATCTACGGATAGACCTGACTCGCTGTTGCTTAACTTCAGTGATTGTTTGAGAACTGGGGTTTCAACATGATATGGCGGTAAGCCCAACTTTTAAAAGGTGTAGTTTATAAGATTTTTTAACACAAAATACGAAATATATCAAAATTCAAATACCATGTATTTCCCCAAAAGAGAAAGCTGCTTTCTCTAAATGTTAGTCGTAAATCATTATATCATTGTGATTATCTACAGAGACGTAAACGTTATGGAAAACAATTTTGCCGTTTAGAAATATTTGTTCCCTTGAAATGCAATATTCAAAAGCATTCCTCTCGGCGGAAGTCTGCGAGAAATCCAGGATATAAATCTCTCTCTAAAAACTCTGAGTTTCGCCTCTCTTATATTAAATCACGCAATTATTTTCTTCTTATCTCTGGCACTCCATCTTCCGGAAGTTAATGAAAAAAAAAAAAAAACAAAAAAAAAACATTGATCACAGCAGTTATAGGCGGATAGCAACACAAGGTCAAAGAGACCTGGCATTTTCCATGATAGCAACAGTAGTCAAGAATCATTGACACAATACGAAATCCTCAAAGATTACATGATATATTCTTCTTCTATATACTGTGTCCCTTCAGGACGCTAGCGATTATAGCTCTCCACAATTTTCACTAATTTGTAGCTTTTAATAATTTTTGTTTTCGTGAAACTGAAAGTAGAGATATTTATATTATTTATGTTGTTCGAACTGTTGTCCTCATTTTTATTGCCATATTCAGGACATTTCGGCCATTGTACTCTCCGGCCTTCTTCAGGTGATATTTACGTTGTTCGGACTGTTGTCCACCTCTTTATTGCCATATTCAGGACATTTCGGCCATTGTTCTCTCCGGCCTTCTTCAGGTGATATTTACGTTGTTCGGACTGTTGTCCTCATCTTTATTGCCATATTCAGAACATTTCGGCTATTGTACTCTCCGGCCTTCTTCAGGTGATATTTACGTTGTTCGGACTGTTGTCCACATCTTTATTGAAATATTCAGGACATTTCAACCATTGTACTCTCCGGCCTTCTCGAGTGATATTTACGTTGTTCGGACTGTTGTCCACATCGTTATTGAAATATTCAGGACATTTCGGCCATTGTACTCTTCGGCCTTCTTCAGATGATATTTACGTTGTTCGGACTGTTGTCCCCATCTTTATTGAAATATTCAGGACATTTCGGCTATTGTACTCTCCGGCCTTCTCAAGTGATATTTACGTTGTTTGGACTGTTGTTCTCATCTTTATTGAAATATTCAGGACATTTCGGCCATTGTTCTCCCCGGCCTTCTTCAGTTGATATTTGTTGGAATTTCGAAACGAACCCTTTATTTAGTCCACAGGGTAGATCGTTCTAATTCCACATGTCGTGTCTTTTGATATATCTTTGTTTTAGTTAATACCGCTCGATAACTCTACTCTCCAATGTTTGCTTCACTCAGCTAAGAAAAGTATTGAATATACAACTCTTAAGGTTAAGGTTAAGTCACTTTTAAGGCTCAATCAATCATCTTCCGTGGACTAAATAAGGGGATCAGTTCGAAATTCCAACGAATAATCCCTGAAGAAGACTGGAGCGTACAACGGCCAAAATCGCCGAGAATATGACAGTAAAGATGAGGGCGACAGCCCGAAAAAAATGCAAATTGTGTAAACCGAAAGGAAAGCCTTTCAACGTCTCCAGCATTTTTGTAGGTGCAGTTTTTCATATACTTTTTCAAAAGTTTGTTTTAAATACTGTGACTATTACTACGGGGTGCTTAAAAATTCTCGCCTCGATCTACTTCAAAGATTCTTCTTCTTTAATGTGTTTTGTTCCTTTAAAAACGTATTTGATCACGGCTCTTCACAGCTTCTAATTCTTTGTAGATGTAACTAATATTTATTCCCTTATTGTCATTCCATTATTTTCCATCCTACTCATAAGTTATGTTATTATATATTCCCCTCTGTCTCTCTTACTTTCGATATGATCTGTGAGTGTCATATTCTCCAGACCATCTTTCCTCGTTATAAGTCTCAGATATTTAAACTTTCATTGACTTTTCCTTGACACATATACCTTAAAAATTCTTGCTTATAAGTTCCATTCTTGGTATTTGCAGAATCCTTTCGTTAAACGATATCTCAGTATCTTATCGAGAAAATTGTTCGAAAATAATTCTTTGAAAACGAATATTCGAAAACAATTATCCGAAAACATTTATTCGAACAGAAAATTGTTTGAATGAAAATTAATCGAAAGTACAACTACATAAATGATAATCATCCGAAACATCGATGTTTAAAATACGCACTTTGTCTTTCTTTGAGAAAGTCAATTCTGATTTACCTAGAATAACGACCTTGAAGAATGACATAGGGTTATATTACAGCAAGCGTCATTCCATCATCCGACAATATGGACATTTTTAGACGCTCTTAAAATAGAATAGGACTTGCAAGAAATTCATATTGCAAAAGTAAGAGCAGGTTGCCAAAATAAAAAGAACATCAAGAAAAACAGCTACATAAATGGAAAACTTTAAAAGATTACCGGCATCCTTAAGCGAGTACTCTTTAGTAGTTGGCTATTTGCGTGCAATGCTATATAACTTAAGGTTATAAAGATTTTTAATTACTAATTGTTTTATTAACGATAATAGTATTTCAAACTAGCCGCCATACCCAGCTGGTCAATTAGAAAAAAGCGCTCAATTAGAAAGGAGCAAAAACAGCATCATTTTTAGATGGAGCAGAATCTATCTACTTCAATTACTTTAAGGTACTTTCATTAAAAAAATAATTTTGAATAAATGCAGTTATTGATATAACAGGAGCCTCTGTATTTATTCAATCGAAGTTAGCCGAGGGGTAAAACAAGCAACATGAAGATCAATTTT
This sequence comes from Acanthosepion pharaonis, assembly GCA_903632075.3. Classification (NCBI taxonomy): domain Eukaryota; kingdom Metazoa; phylum Mollusca; class Cephalopoda; order Sepiida; family Sepiidae; genus Acanthosepion; species Acanthosepion pharaonis. The sequence goes on from CAHIKZ030005063.1 coordinate 1,425,487, forward strand.
AGATCACAATTACTTTAGAGTTTTTGAAATTCATTTTCTCAGTGTGCTACCAAGGATGTAAAAGTGGATACATTTATAAAGCAATTGTTAAGTTTAATGAAAATCGATCGAAAGATCAACGAAAAATAAGAAAGAAACCAGTAAAATTCGCCATTTTTCGCTATTTACGCTGGTTTTTACTATCTGACTGTTAAAAAATCAACTTATTGCTGAATAAAATTAAGTGATGTTTGTATTAGATTGCTTGAAATTAGAGGGAGATTTTAGTTTAAAATTGGTGTTGAAATCGATTTTTCGTTTTTCGCGGTTTTTCGCTAAATGCAGTGGCGTAGAAATAAAAATATGGTATCGTTGAGTCTGACATGATGTAAGTAACCTACATACCGAGTTTGAACGAAATCGGAGGAAAAAGTTGAATTTATCAATTTTTGATCGGTTATTGATTTTTAAAAAAATTACCGATTTTTATGCTAAGAACCTATCTTACATTCTACAATGTTTGTGCCAAGTTTGGCTAAAATCAGTTGGATGGATCTTGAGTGAAATGTTATCACACAGATAGACACACAGACACACAGATATCCTCTGTTTCATATATAGAAATAATTATCCTTTGTGTATTTCTTTTAAGTTTTAAATTTATACTGAAATAAAGAATTTTCCATTTCAAATAATTATCATTTAGTATAATTTTCCTTTCGACTAATTTTCATTCAAACAATTTACGATTCGAATAAATGATTTTCGAATTATTTTTTTAAACAATTATTTTCGAACTATGTCGGAAGTCACATTGAATAGTTGCAATCTTTAAGAGGCTCCTTGCTTTGGGCGTCTACTGGAACACAAGATCTCAAGTGAATCACATATAGGAATAAACTGCCATATTTTTCTTGATAAAATTCAAAGCAGGCTAAAAATAATGAATTGTTGCCATGTTTGGGCTGTAATTGTCCAATATTCTCTTTCAAGCCATGAGTTCAAAAGTATTTTCGCGCCCTTGTGGGTGATGAATTATTCTGAATCCTACAACCTATTATCCACTAAGTCAACGTCGGATGCGTATCACTACGCTCCCGCTATTTCCAAGAAAAATCTGAAGTGTAAGATTCACCCAGTTCAGACCTTTACCATGCTCTGGCTTACGGCCATATTACGTTGAAGCATAGATTTCGGTAGGATCACTGAAGTTATTGTGGTTTGAAGGGTGGCACTTTCTAGAAAAAAATGTCCTGTTATCATTCAAAGTCGTTATTCTAGGTAAATCAGCATTGACTTTCTCAAAGCAAAACCACATACGCATTTCAAACATAGGTATTTCGAATAATCATCATTTAATATAAGTGACCTTTCGATTATTTTTTATTCCAACAATTTACAATTCGAATAAATGATTTTCAAATAATTATTTTCGAATAACTAATTTCGAGTAATGTTCACATAAAGTCTTTGTAGACTGGATTTGATTTTGAAGTTAGATTCTTCCAGTCTGCAAAGGCTAGAAGAATCTAACTTCAAAAGAGGCAGGATCCATAAGGTGGTGTTGAGGCTACTCCGTTCCTCCTCTCAGAGGTTGATTTAATTTTGAACTTAGCTTCCTCTAGACTTTGGCTACAGAGGTAGGACCCAGAAGGTGGTGTTGGGATTATTCCCTCCCTCCTCTCACAGGTTGATTTGATTTTGAATTTAGCTTCCTCTAGACTTTGGCTACAGAGGTAGGACCCAGAAGGTGGTGTTGGGATTATTCCCTCCCTCCTCTCAGAGCTGGATTTGTTTTTGAAGTTAGCTTTTTCTAGTCTTTGCCTAAAGACGCAGGACCTACAAGCAACAGGTGATTTGAATTCCGTATTTCCTTTTCCAAGACTGGTTGCCACACAATTCTATATGACCTGCTATCTTACGCATAGTTGGGGGAGAGGAAAAATGGATTCATATATTCCCCATTAACGCGTAAGTGAATGTAATGAATTCGACTTGAATTCAAACTCGGCTCTCCGATTCCTCAATCTGAGCCGCTAATCAGTATTTCACTGTGCTATTGCTGCTATTGAAATTCCATGATTGATGTAATTTTAGCCATTTGGTTCTTTGTGATTATATCGTGCCAGTCTATAAGCTCACGTGAAGGATTACCTTCTTTACGACCTAGATGATTCATTTGCTTGAAGCTATTTTTGATGATCGATCTGAAAATAAAAATAACGGTTGCATATCGTTTATAATTAAGACATGAACAGGTTGAGCACAATGACCGACATCCATATGACGACCTAAATCTGACGAGGCTATTTAAGAGCATGACTTTCTTGCTTACGTTATTGTTTTGGTTTTGAAGTATCGTGCGGTATTGTAGAAAACTATCCTTAGCGCAACCTATTATATTTCATTATCATCTTTAATAAATTATTATAACTGATCTAGATACTGAGACATTTTCGAGGTATTTTTCAAGACTAAAAGTAAGGAACATCGGCCATTCCGATGTAGTGTAATGGTCAGCAAACTTGTCTCGTTAGATCAATTACGACTAACTAAGGAATTCAGTCTTCACTAGGTTCCCATATTTTCGGCCTTGTGCCATTTCTAAGTTACACTGAGTTGGAATTCTGAAGACGACATGAATTTTCCGTGTCTGTAAATTTAGTGAAATAAATCATTGTTCTAGTTAAAGGCTTCTGAAGAATTGCATTTTCATTTTTATGCTTCACTGATATCATTTGAATTATTCAGATGATGTCAAACAATAGGCTTCATACATTGGATTGGGTTACACTGACAGAATTATCAATTACGAATAAAATATTAACCGTGTCTCAATTTGACACGAATTATATCACAATTGATCATCGTAAAAAATAATCGAGTAATTTCGTTTCATATAACGCAATATTGTGTTGTGTCATTGTGAAAGAAAGAAAGTACTTTGACGTTAAATTCCACCTACATAACAGCGAAAATAGAAGAGAGATTATTATTATTATTACATTGCAATTTGCATGCTGATCGTTTCAAACGGCAGTAATAATTTTAAGTGCTTCTCTGACAAAACTTCAGAGAGCAAACCCTTTCCGCAGCATATTTCCTGAGCCTAAGATGTTTTTTTTTTTTTTGTTTTGCGACGTTGTTCTGTTGGAGACGATTTCGATGACATCGACATGTTTCTGTAGATTCTTTTTAATCGACTCCAATGAAAATTGGATCAACTTTTGCATGTGCGTTCCACATTCTCTCAACATCTACCCTCAACTCTGTGTAGTTCTCAACCTTTTCAACTTCTTTACCTGTTATATACCGATCTCCAGGGGGTGCCACATCTATCAACAGATACTTAAGATAACCTTGTATTCGTGATGTTCTCTCTGATCTAGGGTGGTCAAGAAATCTCAGACTGAATTGCGAAATTATTATTATTATTATTATTATTATTATTATTATTATTAGTGTTATTATATTTCTTTTGATTTCTAGTGTGTACACATTTCTTCTCGGGTCCTGTCCAGAGACCTGAGGTTAGAAATTGTATCATGACATTTTCCACTGACCAATTAAAGAAACAAAACAAAACACATATTTTACAACATAAGGTGTGGGCTGTACTCGTGTGAACAATCTTTTGTATTTCTTTAAGGCATGGGCTTCCAGGAATCCCTTCAATGAGTCTACTGGAATCTTTTCCAAACAATACGAGAACTCAAACGTGAACAGGGAGTGTTCATGCACCCATGTGCCACATTTTTGAGATTTCGACTTCATTATTATTATTATTATATATATGGTGGCTGTCTTCTCAAGGTCTACAATCTTGATTTCAGTTCCAATATATTTTTTATCATTTTCTCCCAAGCAAGGCATTAAAGCCACTAAGTTTACTTCGCCTGAAACAATATGAAAAAAAAATTAACGAGTGATCAATAAAAGAACAGAAATTAAGAAGACAGAAGATAACCATTGACATTGCATTTAATTTTGGAAGGCCAACATTAGGTTTCTGGTTGGACTCTGAAGGAAACGTCGATACAACAGAAATTATTATTATTATTATTATTATTATTATTATTATTATTAATACTAATAATAATAATACAAAACGCAGGGAAGGGCCCGATTTAAAAAAAAAGAAAAAAAGACACAGTGTTTAACAATGACAATATTTCGACAGAATATGTGTGTTCTACAAATATTTTAAAAACTTACAAGTATAAAAAAATTACACACACGCGCACGCGCGCACACACACATACACACACACACAAAACACGGATCGTTGTTTTGTCAAAAATGGTAGTACTGGTAATTAACGGGACCAAACGAATGAAACCTAGTCAGAGTGAATGGAATGCAACTGAAACGTCAGTAACATGATGGGAACCGTGCTCATCTTGAAATTTTCAGCTCGTTGATTAGTTATTATTATTAATCAAATAGTTTAGTATAATTTTCTGGTATCTAGTCTACAGTCGCTTTCTCACAATCGTGCCGTGGCTTCCCTCTGTCTTTTCTATAAGTATTTTCACGGCAATTGTTCCGACGAGTTGCTTTCACTGGTTTCCAGACTGCATGTATTTAAGCAAGCTACTAAGTTGGCATCCTAGTCCCACCCTTTCACTGTCGAAACGGTTAAATGAAAACCGTCTTTTCTACTCAAACAATTTCTTCGTTCGCACTTCCCATATGTAGAATTCCCTTCCTCTTACTTGCTTCCCTGATAACTACAATCTACAAATATTCAAGTATAATGTCAGTCGATAGCTTGATCTGGTTCCCTGTCGTCCTCTTTATCCTCTCGGCAAATACTCCTCTTTAATCTTGTTCTCTCCGGCCTTGCTTGGGGTGAAGTGCTTAAAAATCCTCTCTTGCCATTTTGTTCATTCACTCCGAGAGTGGAGATTACTCATTTGGGTATGTAATTATCTTCACGCGCTTTTAAGTTTGAAAGGTCGGTGGATTCTAGATATTTTTTTTCTGAATGTACACCATAATGTCATAATATATATTTTGATATATTATATATTATGACATATTATTAAATCAAATATATGGTGCAATTCAATTTATATTACAATCAATTATTCATACAAAAAGTAAATTAGTAAAGTTAATGATATAAAATGGCGAAATCCTTTCGTAAACAAAATTTTAAAGTTTCATTAACCTATAAATCACTCGATGAATATTATGACCCATGTTTTTAATAATTATGGGTGGTATAAGGTCTTTTTTTTTTAATCTGCAAGTACTTTCAACTGTATATTCAGTCATCCACAGGCATGAAAATTATTTTGCTTTTAGTAAAATCGAGGTAGCATCCGAGACGAAAAAATTAAATGCAAATCGAAACATGTTTTTTTTTTTTTTTTTTTTTTTTTTAATGTTAACAGATACAAATTTTTGGAACGTGCATTCGCAACGCTAAGGATGAATTTTTTGAAAATTTAAGAGAGTGCGTTTCACTAATATGACATTACTCTATTTATTAAACAATTTAGTTCATGCCACATTAACTGATAATCTCCTACAACAAAATAATTCTCAAATTGCCATAAAGTCTTTTTTTTATTATTATTTTATTATACATGAATTTTCTGTGTTATTAATATTATTATTATTACTGAATTATCTGTTATTATTATTATTAATATTATTATTATTACTGATTTTTCTGTTATTTTATTATTATTATTATTATTAATGACTTTTCTGTCATTATATTTATGAATTTTCTGTGTTATTATTATTATTCATGATTTTCTTTTATGATTATTACTGAATTTTTGTTATTATTATTATTATTAATATTATTATTATTACTGATTTTTCTGTTATTTTTATTATTATTATTATTATTAATAATGACTTTTCTGTGTCATTATATTTATGAATTGTCTGTGTTATTATTATTCATGATTTTTCTTTATTATTATTATTAATGAATTTTCTCTCTTATTATTATTATTATTAATAAATGTTTGCATATTTTGTTATGTGACATGTTATTGTTTAATGTGTCAATAAGTAAAATGAGGAACACTTTATTCTTGACCTATGAAAATATTACATCGACATATGTTTTTATTTTTTCATTTTATCAGATCCATTGATAACTGCAGCACGAAATATTAACAGTAACAATAAACTCACAGAAAATTAACTGAAATTTTCGATTTCATTTATTAAAATTTATATCCAAACAAGAAAATATATCCTTGTTAAAAACTTAGTGTAAAATTTAAGGTAAGAAACCTTATGTAGCCTATGTTGTAATCGGCAAAGTGTATGCAATCTTTTGTAACGAAGATTTAACTTTAAGCGAATAAATAAACTTTACATGAGTTGCAAATCGGTTATCTGGAGATTTGAAAATATTTATAATCGATATTGGGACAGAGTCATTCTTTCTTTATTTACCATATCAGACATGGAAAATAATTAGCTGAACCGAAAATGTACACTTGTAAGCCAAAGCACAGATGAAGAACATTTGTACCAATCTATTGATACCTATAGAATTAATACAACAGTTACCTGAAAGGAAGTCTGTGTCGCGGCGTAATGGCTACTTTCGAGAGAGAAAATATAATTAGATCCAGAATATTTTTTCTTATGAGATCAAATAGGCAAGCATTATTGGCGTCTTTCTGATATTTTAGAACGTTACATTTGATAAAGAACTGTATAAACAAATCTTTTTTACCTCGTGTGGGAAATAAACAATTTCGGCAGACGATGAAAGTGGTCATTTGTCTTTTGAACCCGGATGTGGAATGAAGTTTACGTTCGTAGCTTTAAGGAGGTGATATTAGAAGCTAAACGGTCAACCTAAAATTTAACTTTCCGAAGATACCTAATATAGGGTTCACACTTTTCAATGTGACTGAGTATAGCTAATTAAGGCGAAATTATATTACGGAAATTTAAATTTGTTTTTGGTTTTATGTCGAACAAATTTTATAAATTTCCTTCTACTTAGAATATTCCCCTAATTCTCTTTCGTTTAAGCCCTTACGTCGTCGTTATCTTATATATTTTTTAAATTTATATTTTTTATTTTAAAATCCATTTTAAATTTAAATTTAAATTTATTCTTTCCTTTTTCTAATGTCCCTAATTTACCTTCATAGTTTTAATATTCTCTGACTTATTTAATACACCGCCTCCCCTTTAAGATAGATAACCACCTGTCCTGACTCCTGTCTGGTGACTATCGTCTGACATAAAGATTAGAATATGTGAACATTATATTAGGTATCTTCGGCAAGTTAAATTTTAGATTGAACCATCAGCTTCTAAAATCATCTAGGTACAGGCAACATCGACTTCCCTCTACAGGCATGAACTTCATTCCATATCGGTGTTGAAAAGACAGACGACCACTTTCATCGTCTGCCGAAATACTCTCTTCCCCACATTAGGTAAGATTTATTTTGATTATTCATTCATATTGCTCTGTATAAATAAAATACATCGAGCTCTCTTTAGTGAAACAGTTTTTATATTTTTTATTACTAGGATCCACTCAGATTATATACCCACAGATCTTATCTTAACTCTTTTTTATTAGCGGCCTCAGCCGAGATTGAACTCACTACACCTTTCCAGTATTCCTTATCTGTCATAGTTAATACTTTGATTGGTGTAGTTCATAATCTTGTCAAATAGCTGAATTCTTGATGCTTCGCTCTCTCTCTCTCTCTCTCTCTCTGTATATATATATATATATATATGTGTGTGTGTGTGTGTGTGTGTGTGTGTGTGTGTGTGTGTGTGTGTGTGTGTGTAAGCAAATATATGGATATAGATCCAACAGTATGAAGAAAAATATATGGAAAAAAAAAATCCGAATATGCAAATATGCTGTTCTAATGTTATTTCAATGTCGACGTCAGACGTTTCGGTCTATTAGACCTTCTTCAGGAGATACTTATTAAAACATAATTAACATTAGACGATATTCAAGTCAACATGAAAAGACGATGAGCATAAGAGTAAGACTAATCAAAACAGAATAACTGAAATTTTTTAAGATCAGCGTTCCATTTCACAATATGATCGCGTCGGCTATGTTGTATGCCTACCTCATAAATCCGTCTAAGATTTTTATTATGAATATATTTTAAAATCTTCACAGAATGAAAATCGATATATATATATATATATATATATAATTTTAAGGTGTGCTATATTTATGGGATAAAGTGCTCAATATCAGAGATAGAGCGTATGTAAACATAAATATTAAAGTGAACATTTATTGAAGTCATCACTTAGAGGCGACACAATCGTCAGGCCGCAATCGAACATTTGCGGCCATCAGGCATGAAACAGCCTGTCGCCTCTGAGTGTTGACTTCAATGTTTACATTTATATATATATATATATATATATATATATGTGTGTGTGTGTGTGTGTGTGTGTGTGTGTGTGTGGTTGTTACTTGACATTGTAGAAGGCTTACTTGCCTCTGTGATTCCAAGAGCGAAGTTCTCTGGAGTTCCAATCCTTGTGGGGCCAACTATAGCGTTATGGTCGAAGAGGAAGGACTAGACTGAATGCGACAAACCCGCTAAGTCTCCAACGGTGAGAATGGCAAAGATCTTTATTATATCAACGGTTAAACTGGCGGAAGAGGGCAGAACCAGTTGGTCTGTCGTAACTAAGGTGGTCCTTGACAGACCAAACATCCGACAGCTCGTTGAAAACAGTTGTGCCAGATCTCGCCTGCATCATTCCTCTAGGCGCTTCTGACCAAGTATGCGGGCTTCTCTATCCCGCTGAGTTGTCCACCGAAATCAAATTCATGCGAATGGCCTCGTCAAACTATCTTTGATTCACAACCATCTCCACCACCAGCGCCAGGGGAGAGAAAGAAAATAGGGAGAGATGAAGGCGATCCCGATGTTCAGATGCGCGTGGGTGCTAACAACAACAAAATTTCAAATTCAAATAAATGTGACGTGTTGAACGATAGCGTATAAGTGACATTATGCATAGAACAGTTTCACAGAGTTTGCCAACATTGGCAAGCAGTATATCAATAATTATAAATCCATTAGATCATTCATTCAATTGGCGCATTTTGCGCCGCTGTGGTCACCACTCGCTATATTTCTTTTGTAAGTGCGGTTCATGGTGACATTCAATGCAAAACAGTGCAATGACTTACCGGTTCCTTTTCGCACCGGGGATATTGAGGTTACACGGTCCTTTCTCCCCGAAGTGCCTCCAATCACCGTTGGCCTCTGATGTGCAGCTACTACGACTGGCGACTGACCAATGACTGCCTGGCACAGGTAATTTGGGGGAAATCCTTTCGTATACCCTCACACACCATCGCAGTGTCTGTGCGACTTCTTGGAGACATGCGTGAGAGTGGGATAGAAACCGTAAAATAGCACAGTTACGCATCTCAACGCACCTTAATAAAACAGGGCTCCATCTTTTAACAGCACGTTCTTTCTTCTTGCAGTTAATAGTTATTCCTTCTTTCTTTCCTTTCTTTACTACATTCTCTATCATTTGTTTCGATTTTCCTTCTGAGTCTTCAGTCAACACAGTGACATCCGTATGTCTTATTTTGTTAAGATTATATATGTCAATAATAAATCCTGTTAGGACTTCTAGTCTTCTTGAAATTATCTTGCTTCATAGGTTGAATAGATTCGTCGAGGAAAAAAATATGATACTTTTACATAAACTATTTATAAATATTTACATACTGGTTGCCAATTTTGACAACCGTTTTACACATGATGTCACATATACGATATACACATATTTGAATCTGAAATAGAAAATTGCAAAAGTATGAAGTCAAAAATATAAAGTCAATAATAGTTCTCTATATGATTTCAATAAAAAAATACTCTGATTCTAATTCTATTTTTCTGTTTGAAAAGGAGCCTTTCGCTGCGATGCTTCATGTTAATTTCTGACTTAATCCGATAGAAGTCAATAGGCTTAAGCCATGTTTGGTCGAATGGTAATCATTTGTGTGGTGGTTTTTAAATTAATTATGAATAGTAACAGTTCAACAGTCGGCTACTATTTTTCCGCAATTGAGGCTTTGGAATTGTTCAGCCGTTTTTTTTTTTATATCAATTGATATGTAGTAGCATGGAAGTGTAGCGTTTGTACAAATGAGACTCTTCGTCGAATTTGGATGATTTTTTACAAAATAATAGACAAGAAATTAGATTGGATGAAATCTCAGCTTGGACTCTGTTTTGACAAAGCGTTCTCATAAAAAAAAATTGATTCTTTTATTTGGATAAATGTCACACGTGCCTTGATTTCTGTATAGTTATATGCGCATGTTTGTATATATATATATATATATATATATATATATATATATATATATATATATATATATATGAGAATCAGTTGAGAATAATGCTTAACTTTATTTTTAAATGTACAAATCCTAATTCATTTTTTATAAGCAATAAATGATCAAGAAGCCAAGAATGAAAATGAGTGCGGTTGCGACATCTTTTCCTACTTCATTCAAAACGATTACCATTCTGGGTAAACGAAGGAAGATAACATCAATGATAAAATTGCTGATTTTCAAATGATGGCATGCTGAAAATATCTATGTGTTTATGGAAAGCATACACATAGTAAGGAAGTGGGTCAATAAAGTATATTTCCAGTCAGGGCTTGTAATTAATTAATCGACCTATAATATAAAGTATTGATTAATTTCTTCGATTTTGTTATATATCTTCATTGTCTTAGTGACTATGTGAATTAAACATGACTATACAATGAGGTGAAACAAGTATTTGAACAGTAAAAAATAGATTTAGAATCATATATTAAAAGAAAAGCATTGTCTAAAGCTCACAATATATTCGTAAAACAATTATAAATGCAAATAAACAGCAAAAATAAATTGACACGTATATAAATCTTATATAAAAATTATTAATGAGGTGAAACAGGTATTTAAATTATTTGCTCCGGATTTACATTGAGCTCCCTGGATTTTATCCTCCTTGGCTCTACCAATACGGATTACCTAGTTTTTCATAAATAGAACTCAATGTCCAGGAAATATATGTTTATGGAAAGGCTACACATAGTAAGGAAGTGGGTCAATAGAGTATATTTCCAGTCAAGGCTTGTAATTAATTAATCAACCTTTAATATAAAGTATTGATTAATTTCTTCGATTTTGTTATATATCTTCATTGTATTAATAAATATGTGAATTAACATGGAAATGTTAGAAAACATGACTATATATACATACATACATGCATACATATATATATATATATATATATATATATATATATATATATATATATATATATATATATATATAAATTTTCAAGAGGATAGAATCCAGGTAGAACTCAATGTCCAGAACAGAGTAAGAATATAATATAAACGGCCCAAACACTAATATTCTATGGTTGTAATTTACTACATTAGAATCGTAATCACGGTCCAATTCATCAGACCTACAAATTCAAAAAGAAATCGGAAAATATAACTCCGGATATAAAAAAAAAGTTTTAGTGAGAGTGTATGTGTGGGAGTTGGAAACAAGTGTGAGAGGGAAATGTATGAAAGCTCTAGAGAGAGGGTGTAACAGAAGAAAGAAGAACAGGAATGCTTAAAGGTGAAGGTGAGGATTGAAATTTAACAGATAAATCTTTTAAAGAAAGGAGTTAAATAATGGTTTAAATGAGTGAGATACAGATAAATATGAATTATTTTCATATATATATATATATATATATATATATATATATATATATATATATATATATATATATATATATATATAAGAAAATTTTAGAATGTAGTTTTTATGAATCAGATAGATCTTTTATTTTTTTTTTTTGAGTGGGCGTTTGCTTTATTTATTAAACAGTATATACATATTCATTTTCGTCTACCGGCTTGAATGTTCGAAAAATCTTATTTAAAAAAGTGGATTTGAATCTGCGTCTCTCAGGAAGGACGGTGCTCCCTTTGACAGAAATTTCGACTGAAGGCACAAAATATTAGTATCGACTGAAAATAACATTTCAGGTGGTTGGAATGCCGAATTGAACCCTTTAATTTGCTCGCTGAGTTAGACTGTTCTAGTTCCACGTGTCATATCTAATGGATGTCAGTTATATATATATATATATATATATATATATATATATATATTGTTTTGGAAGTTTTTTTTTTTTTCTGAATGTCATTTATCTTCCGTTAGAACGGTTCCTGTATGATCCCCAGAGGTAAGCAATGTCGAGCCTGGTCAGTCCATAGATAATTGACAGCTTGGGAATACCGAGTGATGTAAGCTTGGATATGCGCGCCAAGTTACAATTCCTGTTAGGCTTGTTATATTTACTTCCGCGCAAATACCGCTGGGAAAGGTATTAATCAGCCTCTTCTTCCCCAGCTATGGGTTAATTAGCAGCACTTGTATCACTAATAATCATTAATATAACCCCCCCCCGCCAAAAAAAACACCGTCTTGCCAGGTAAAAATACTTTCTGGCTTTAAATAACCTGCAAAAGGTTGATAAACTGTAAAAAATCAAATCACTCAAATTTATCACCCCTATAATGGCAGATTGTATGGATTCTAAAAGTTTCATATAATATAGAAAAATGAGAATCAATTTTCATCTCATTTCATAACATTTATCATTAATCTTTTTAAACAAGTCGGTATTTTGGAACTGATAGTGTCATTTCCTAAGCTATGGACAAAATAAGGAAGATTATATTTGGAAATATACAAGGTGCGATAGGTTAATTTTCGCCATTTTATATTTTTCATTTCGCGCATGCGCGTTGCTTGATTTGTTGATTTTGTCGACTTCACACTATGCTAGGGTCAGTTGGGCACAGTCTGCGTGTGTGTGTGTGTGTGTGTGTGTGTATGTGTGTGTGTGTGAGAGAGAGAGAGATAGAGAGAGAGAGAACGAGAAAAAAATTCACAATTCACAGCACCAGCAATTTTGAAAACGGCATGCTGTACTGCTTGGCATTCGCGCCAGAATCTCATATACGAACATTTCAGAGTGTTTGAATGTAAATCTGTGGACAGTGCAGTAGATTCAGAAAGAGTTGGATTAGTCTAATGGTAATTATGAAGGTAAGGCAGCTCGGAAAACTCACCCGGATTGTTCGGATAAGAACTCCGGAATTTGTTTCAACACGGAGGCAAACATTAAGTGCACTGAGGAGATACTGCTGCCCTAGGTCAAGAGGGTGGCTGCTGAAAGACCCTATGTCTGTCAACATGACTCTGCACCATACCACACGAGGAGGAGAACCCAGTCATCGCTGTCAGGCAATTTCTACGACCACATCACCCCTAACACCTGTCTACATAACTCCCCATTCTATAATCGCTTTGATCATTATGTAAGCGGCGCAATTGAGGGAGCGACCAACAAAACACCAAAGATGAACTGAAGGCAAGGATTATGGTAGCATAAGAGTTGCAGGAGATTCCGAAGTCGTCTGGTCGCCGTGGTTGAAGCCAATGGCGCTTTTATCGAATAAATTTACTCTTTAGTATTTCAAGATATTTTTGTGCAATTTCTGTGAAAATGAGATATAAGTGTTATTTCCATTTTTTGCGTCATTTAGACGACAATTTATCCATCGCACCTTCTATTTGAACACATTTCTCACTTTGAATAAATATGTTTTGAACAATTTCAAGCTTACATTTCAAATTTACAGATTTATGCTTTTCTCCTTGTAGTTTTTTTTTCTCTGTTTCATTTTTGTCTATTTTTTGACAGCTACGATATATATATATATATATATTTTATTATTTATTTTGTCTTTACAGTCACTATGTTCGTTTTGTATTGCATCAATGTTAAGATTCACACTTCAGCAATTGTCTACCGACTTGCGAGTATTTCTTTTATCTCACATCTTTTATCTCACCTTATAAATAATGAACTATACTATTTTGATTGCGTGGAAGGGTATATCAAAGACGCTACTTGGTTTCAGGAAGAAAGAAAGAAAGAAATAAAGAAAATAAAAGAAAGGGAGATAGAATTGTTTAACGTCTCTTGCTAATCCCTCATAAGTAATGGATTATTCTATTTTGATTGTATAGAAAGACATATCAAAGACGCTACTTGGTTTCAGTAAGAAAGAAAGAAAGATAGAAAGAAAGAAAGTAAAAGTTAGAAAGAAAGAAAGAAGAAAAAGGTAAGATAGAAGTATTTAACGTCTCCTACTAATACCTCATAAATAATGGACAGTTCCATTTTGAATGCGTGGAAGAACATATCAAAGACGCTACTTGGTTTCAGCCAGAAAGACAGAAGGAAAGAAAGAAAGAAAGAAATGCAAGAAATTGTCAATTTCGAATCTTTTCAATAATTGTTATTGCAATAAGTTGTTAAAGTTGTTAAGCTCAAATATTTAACGATGCGATGGGGGAATTTCTACTGATATTTTATTGTAGTAGAACTCTCCATGAGCTTATTCAATCATTAACTCAAGAATTAAGATTCATCAGAGAATGCAAAGCAGAAAAATGTACCCTCTTTTCATGAGTTAGTTCCTTAGTTCGCACGACCGTTACGCTTTGCCATTACTATTATATTTAGGGGATCACGCAGAGTAAATCTTGGTATTTTGGACTTATATACTGTGTTGTGCCATGGAACTGGGTGCACATATTATTTACATACTACACATACATTAGCTCCAGGTGTATCAAATACTTGAAACCTAAGTGTAAAAATCTTATTTACATATTATTGTGCCTAAAATTATTTCTAGGGGCATTACATGCTTAAGAAGTAAGTCCGTCCAAACAAATATGACTGACATTTGAATACGGAAAATTTTCACGTATACGTCGGCAGAATGAATTGGCTGGATTTTAAGTTTAGATCATATCGTTTTTATTGTGCGTAGTGTCACCACAAATATATCCACACGTTTCCGGTGTCTGTTTTTTAATTTTAATTTTAGGTCAGCGAATCGGTAGCGAATTATGCATCAGAAAATCATTCATATTTATCTGTATCTCACTCATTTAAACTGTTATTTAACTTCTCTCTTTAAAACTTCTCTCTGTTAAATTTCAATCCTCACCTTCACCTTTAAGCATTCCTGTTCTTCTTTCTTCTGTTACACCCTCTCTCTAAAGCTTTCATACATTTCCCTCTCGCACTTGTTTCCAACTCCCACACACACACTCTCACAAAAAGTTAGTTTTTTATACCCGGAGTTATATTTTCCAATTTCTTTAGGAATTTTTAGGTCTGATGAATTGGATCGTGATTACGATTCCAATGTAATAAATTATAACCATGTCATATTAGCTGTTACGTGGGTCACTCCGAAAGTAATGCCTCCTATTTTCTAACGATTTTATTATGTTTGACCGCTAATTCGAAAGAGGATATTAAAGATATGGCAGTAATATGTGAACCTTTCCTTTTTGTCACTTTATTGATAGCAGCTGAGTGGTAGTTGGAAAAATCTAATCTGACATGAAATATATAAGTGATGTGTTACTGAATCTCTCCATGAATACAAATTGCATCCATTGAGACTGGATAATAGATGGGGGAACAGTTACACAGTGCGTAAGGTGCGTTAGCAGTGAGGACTGTGATATCTATTTGATGTGGGCACCGGAAGATGGTGTAATGGTTAACAAGTTTGGCTCGCTAGAATAATTACGACTGAGTAGTGAGTTCGATCCTCACTGGGTGCCCCCTAATTTCGGCTTTGTGTCACATCTAAGCTACGCTTGGAAAATCATTATTTGATATTTATGAGATATCTGTGGAATATCTGTGTGGTATCTATATGATATTTATGACAAATCGCGTTTACAAGAGAGAAAATGCAAATCTAATGGAGATCACTATTTGTTTAGTATCTGAAACCTTGCTCTTTTAAACAGAAATATTTTACTTCCAAGGTTACGATCAAGTCGTACATAAACACTGGTATAGTTTTGATCACCGTACATAAGCAATGTCGAATGATGTCAGTAGTTAGATGAGGGACCGTCTACTGTAACCTTATCAAATTGTGTAAATTCTTCAAGTTCTCCTTCTCCATTATGTGTTCCAGAATTTTCTGCTATCTCTTTCGGATTCGAAATATAAGTGATCTCTTTTGTTTCCGTTTTCCTTAAAAAAATATTGATTGCGCACATGTTCCGAACATGGTATTCTCACTATCCTTCTGTAGAACCACATTTCTGTTGCCTCAAGTTTCCTCTTCATCTGTGAGGGTTTTGTCAAGCATTCACTTCCATACAGACGTTGGCATTACATAGCAGTTCAGCAAATATTTCTTCGTTTCTAACGAAATGTTTCTGTTTCTCAGCATTTGTTCAGCAATTGGAAATTCGCTAATCGAAGCTACGCTCAGATCTCGCTCAGAAACACTGGTTCTCGTTCAGTCACCGAAGTTATGCTGTGTCGAAATCGGTTCGTACTTAGATGAGCTATGAAGGTTGATAAGCCATCAAAAGACAAATCAAGCAATCAGTACGCTATTGCAATTCGTAACTCGCATCTTGAGCTCTCCCACTTGCTGACGACCGCACGTTCTTTATCAAAACCTATTTTTAACAGGAAATTTATATCTGGAGCAAACGCATAAATGAATGTCCTCGAAGACTAACCCGCGAATCGTGCGCCATTTTCCAAGAAAAAAGTGTAAAAGCCAACCAGAAAAACAATACGACAACATGAAATGCTTACCTGAATGAACAACGTTCCACGTCTTGGCCTGTCCAAATGAAAAATGACGATGATGGCCTGCATAAACTCTCGTCGTCAGCGAGAGACTCAAGTGATATGTAAATTTTGAACGAGATTCGCGTTAACATATGCAAATTAGGTTCTATAAAACGGGTTACTAGATGGCAGTAGAGAGTGGATCTATGATTCGACAAGTTGCATGGGGGATGAGTTCTTGAGACGTTTGACTGCTAGACTGAATTTTATTCCCCCACTTAAAATTCTGCTACAGTATCTATTAAAAACAAATACGATTTAATACAAAAACTATAATGTTTTTTTGTTTTTTTTCAATTGATTATTAATGACGTTATTAATTCACGTAATTTTCATCAGTATAGAAGAAGCAATCAGCGAAAAGACCCAGCAGTGTTCTTTTGGGATTCACTTTGACAGAAATTAATTTTATCAATTAAAAAAACAATGATATTGAGTTAATTAACTGATGCCCTGGAAAGGTAATTTGAAAGAAACTTATTGAACATTTCAAGGTCAGTCATGTGATTAACATCAAATATGGTGGACAGCTTAGGAAAATTGCGCATTGTAAGTAACTTCTTACAATCTCAAATATGTTTTACCATTCTGTAACCCACAAAGAGTTTGTGACGGTTACACACCTGGCCCAGGGTCGGATCCTTTGGTTACGGCGCCAACGGTGACGTCGCTCCTCCTGGTCGCTCCTCCTGGGTCCAAGCGTGCCGCTCCAACCCCTTGGTCAGATGATCACCAGCCTCGCCTTTCCCGACTCGCTTCCAATACCTGGTCACTAAAGCAACTGTACCGATCTCCGGTCTGTCTACCCACGCTGTGTTTAGATCTTAGACAGACGGGACCAGCAGGGATTGGGGGCCGATACAGCGTTGAGTCCGACGGGGTGGCAAAACACAAATAAAAGAGAAAATAAACTCACGAGAAAAAAAGATTGCTGATGAAAAAAATGGGTAACAACCTTTTTATATCTTAATGTCCGTTACATAAAAACAAAATTGTTCTCATTTCCCAACCTGCTCTGTGGACTATGGCACTAAAGTTTCTATCACACAACCTAAAGATTTCGAATTGCCTACTCTTTAGAATTGTGTATGTCGGAGTGTGGTTTGGTTCGACACTGGGGCTAATTTCTATCGATCATTCGCAGTTGATTCTTCTCTTCGACTTGAGTTGTATTTCTTCTTCTTCGTCGACTTAGGCTGGAAGTTCTCTTGTCTTCGACTTGGGCTGGAAGGATCTCTTGTCTTCGACTTGGGTTGTATTTCTTCTTCTTCGTCGACTTAGGCTGGAAGTTCTCTTGTCTTCGACTTGAGCTGGAAGGATCTCTTGCCGCAACTCAGCCGCAACTCTCTGTCGTCCGAGGTGATCTCTTCTCGCTGCCGTCCGGGGCTGAACTTCTGTCTTCGACTTGGGCTGGAAGGATTTCTTGTCTGAGGATTCTCTTGCCCGCAAAAGGGCGAGTGAATCGGGCCTGATGCCCGCGTTCAGGCTCTATCCCTGCCCGCGGTCCAGCTGCAACTCACAACTCCAACTGATTTCTGTCGACTGGGGTCCTGCTTTTATTGACGCCGCAACAAACTGGGGTGGGTCTGTCGGCGTCAGGGGTTTTCTCGATAATTCCAAAAGTCGCATTATTTTTGATTTCTCATTATCGCTATTGTTTTCACCCCTACTTCCTCACAGTGCCTTTTGTGGGAGGTGCACACCCATCTCTCTTAGTCTCTCGTATGTCAGGTGACCGTTTTTCGACCAATGGTTCCTGATCGGGCATTTCTTTCTCTTCTTTTCTGCAGATCACGTGACCGTTTCCGACCAATTGTTATTGATCGAGCATCCTTTCTCCTCCTTTCGGGCGTGGTTACATCGTTCTTGTTTTTAAAAACCAAAATCCAATTTTGCCCTTTCTGCACGTACGAAAATGACAATCTTGGCTCTCTCTCACCTGGGCTCTGTTAACCAGCCCGCCGCTAATTAGTTGTGACTTCAGGAAAGAATATTGTCGCCATCTGTGATCTGAGACAATCGTTTTTTTTCACCTCTTTTTTTTTTGTCAGACCCGGCAGTCAGAAAATCTTAATTTATCTGAATTGAAAACATCTTTCACTCGTCAATGTGGGGGGTTCTAATTTTTAACAGGTCAGAATCTGTATACCGTTCCACCGGTCACTCCCTCAACCCAAAAGCACTTTTTTTTCTCTGATTAAGATTTCGTTTTCATTGTTCCCAAAATTTCCCTTTATCCAAATTGATAAGGTGTCTTTCTACGCAAAAGTAGACTAGATGCTTTGACCGATATCTGGTTTTCATCAAGCGGCCCGTTTTGATATCATGTCTTTTCCCTTTCTTTCTTTTTATTATTTCTAATTCTATTCTTCCAATTGTCTTTAAAAAATTCGGTCAACATGCTAGCTAAGATATCTTTCTGACTCGTGTTTTTGTTAATGACCGCTTTTTTTTTGTATTTCTCGACCTCTCTTTCCCCTTCCTTCTTCTTCCTTAGGATCGTCCAAGTACAATCTTAGTGAATTATTTTCAACTCAATTATTTTCCGTTAAAAAAAAAAAAAAAAATTAACAACCTGTTTAATAAACCGAGAAAAAAAAAATTAAATCATATTTCTATGAATATTTCTAATAATGCACGGTGCCACAATCCTCCCCTAACCGATTTGTCATTTACCCGTAAATGACACCTAAACCCAATTACATCATTTAACATGCACCATGCATTTGTCTCATGCAATTCTATTCTACTTTCTAACATGCAAGGGTAATGTTCTTTCCATTTTCTTTTTTTGTTCTACATGCTATGAAATGTTCTTTTTCATTTTCTTTTGTTCTACATGCAATGAAATGTTCTTTTCATTTTCTTTTTTGTTCTACATGCAATGAAATGTTCTTTTCATTTTCTTCTGTTCTACATGCAATGAAATGTTCTTTTCATTTTCTTCTGTTCTACATGCAATGAAATGTTCTTTTCATTTTCTTTTTGTTCTACATGCAATGAAATGTTCTTTTTTCATTTTCTTCTGTTCTACATGCAATGAAATGTTCTTTTCATTTTCTTTTTGTTCTACATGCAATGAAATGTTCCTTTCATTTTCTTCTATTCTACATGCAATGAAATGTTCTTTTCATTTTCTTTTTTGTTTTACATGCAAGGTAATGTGTGCGTGTGTTTGTAGGGCAGATGTGTTCACTAGGGTCTGTTCTTCTTGGTCAATGTTTTCCTCTCTGCCGTGGGAGGTTTTTCCCGCCGCACGTGGTGGTCTCACGCCAGCCTCCTCCATTGGTCTTTCAGCAATTTCTTCGCCAGTCCTGTCTGAGTAAGGAACACTGCTCGGCATCTCCTCTCGAGTTGTTGCATGCTCACTAGACTGTCGTTCGCTAATCTTCTCTTACTCTTAATCTTCCATATTATTACACCCCTGATGGCTATAACTAGGAATGTACCCATTACTATTGACCAACTTATCGCGATCTGCTCATCGTCTTCCCAAGCTACACCTTCGTCTCCCAACGCACTTAACTTATCCCTTAAGTGATCCATATCGATCTTTTCTATTGGCTTCATTAATACTGGCATCTTATTTAAGGTGACATTAGAGAATCTCTTCACTATCGGCTCCCATAATTCTGTACAATTGACTAAGCCTCTACCAATCATCTCTATGAGTGAATCTTTTCTTCATACCTTTCTTCCATCTGGTAATAGGGGGCAAGGAGATGGACACCCCAACCGCCGAACATCCCATGGGTAGCGTCACCAGGGATAACGGTGGCCTTATTCTTAATGTCCTTGTGGACTCTCCCCCACATACCCTAGACAGGCTGATATGTTTCTGTGTGGCTACTGCCCACACCCCGTCTGAAACACTGATAGCTTGTGGTAATGCCGAGTTTGTTAATACCTCTACTTGGCAGATACTTTTGATTCCTTCCCCCCTCCCTTCGAACAATTCTAGTATGCACAGTCTGCGGTTACCAGTTTTATAGATAGGGCTCAACGAGGTACAAGTGCCCAGGGTATCATCTCTACACCTTCTAGCTTTTTCAGCTGATAGCAACATAAATTTCGTTCTCCCCGAATTTAATGCTATGTAGTCTGCTTCCACCTTGTACCTTGCTATCATTCCTGAAAGGTAACAAATTCTCTTGTTGTTATTCTGCACAACCACTTAGTCTCGCTCGACTCATCACTCAATCATTTCATAACTTTTCTCTTAGTTCGGCTCTTCCCTCCTCTAACTAACCCCTAGCAGACAGAATGGTCTGGTCAGGTGTGCGTGGCGCCCACTCTAAAGGTCGTACTTCATGACACCACTGGTGGCCAATCAATAATGCCAATGATCTTCCGTTCCTCGTGAGGTGCAGCCCGCGACTCCATCCCCTCCACTCACATCTACCATAGTCAGCCAATAGGATCTTGGATGAGCCAGTGTCGTTATCTGTTGACACTAAATGCTTCTATTCTGCACAGCCCTTTTGTTCTACTGAGATTTGGGGTTCTTCTCCCTCCCTAATCTCATCTTCTGAGGTGATTCCTGTTCAACCTCTAACCTTCTTTCTGTGTTTAACTCCCGTCCAGGAGGTTTTTTGTCCTCTTCTTCATCCTCTGATTCTTCTTTCTGTTTAGAGTCTTCGCCTTGAATGTCTTCAATACCTCTCGACTCTATGTCTAAACTTCTCTTGTTTCTTATCCTTTCCCTAAGCTGGGAAAGGGGTATTCGATCCTCCTCCTCCCACTCGCTGGGTCCTTCGTCCTGTTCAGGGTGTCTCTTTTTAGAGCCTTCGACTGCTTGATTGGACCTCTTCGTCTTTTTCTTCCTTTTCTTCGGACATGGGGGTGTGATGGCGATCTCACGGGGTCTTCTCTGCACTGACTCCATCGACGACTGAACATCGCTAATCCCCGCTGAGGGTTCCAACTCTGTCACTCGGACTGCTTCGTTTATCTGGTCAAGTCGACCTATCTCCTCATCTTCTTCGGAGTCTTCCTCCGTCTCCATTCCTTCCGGTTCAACCAGAGTTACCTTCCTTTTCCTTGTCTTCTTAGGCCTCGGCTCGCTCATTTCCAGGTTAGCTATTTCAGCCTTCTTCAGATCATTGGCATGAACCCTCCTCGCTCGTCCTGCCACTTGATCCCATATTACATATGATACTGGGCCCGTCTGCTCCACTATCCGGTAGTACGGTTCCCATCTCTGGTCCAGTTTTCCTTCTCTCTGGTGGATTTTATAGTAGACAGGGTCTCCAACCTTCAATTCTACCACCTTTCTTTCAGCATTCACCCTCTCATTTCTTTTGTTCTGGGCCCTCTTTATTCTTCTTCTGGCCTGTACGAATATCTTATGTTGCTGTTCCAGCAATAGTTGATGATGATCTTCTCCCATATACCTTCTTCGGGGCTTCAGTAGGTTATCTACAGGCAGGACCACGTCTCTGCCAAACAACAAAAAAATAAGGAGAAAATCTGGAGGTTTCGTTTATCGTAAACCTCACGGCCGCCAGAGCCTGCGTCAAATACAAGTCCCAATTTCCAGTGTTTTCTCTGACCAACTTGGCTAATACATCTCCCAAGGTTCTATGAAACCTTTCCACTTTAGCATTTCCCTGGGGGGTGATATGGGATGTTTTTATGTGCTCTACATTCAAACCTGTCAAAACCTCTCTCATGATGCTGTTCACATTCTCCGTGCCATTATCTGTTACCAATTGCACAGGGGCACCATACCTAGGAAAGATTTCACTTATTATCAACCCGGCCACAGTTCTGGCCTTCTTGTCTGGTACTGCAAATGCTTCAGGCCAATTTGTTAGCCAATCGACAAAACTCACTATATAGTTGTTTCCTTGTGCAGTTTCCCCATATGGTCCTGATACATCCATACTCACTTTCTCGAAGGGGAAGTTTGGTACGTCTGTTTCCTCCAAGGGTGCCATTTCCTGCCTTCTGCTCTGCCACTGGCACACTACACAACTTCGAACATAGTTAGTGACTTCTCCGTACAGTTTGGGCCAATAGTACTTTCTTCCTATGAGATCACATGTCCTATCAATTCCCATGTGACCTAACCTTTCGTGGCACTGTTCCAATATCTCTGGTCTTAAACTTTTGGGCACATACAACTTGGGTTTGATTTCTTCATCCCTTCCTGAGAGATAATACAGCCTTTCCTCTATTATGGCATACTTGGTGGTCTCTCCTGCCTTTTACCTTCTCTCTCAGAGAAGCTATTTCACTGTCTGCTTGCTCCTTTTCAATTCCTTCTGTTTGCTCTACTAGCTTCCTTCGTTCTTCCTCGAATCTCACCTGATTCAGAGTTCATAGGGGAAGTGCTCTTCCTATCTTCTCCCCTCTCCTAACCTTTATAGTCTTTTGGGCCTGGTTCACCATCATTATGGGCACCAACTCGGCTGCCTCCACTACCGTTTCTGCACAGGGTTACCTCGCTATCTTCTAGGCCCTTTCCTTCTACAGGGACCAACTGCAGAGGTCCTCTCCGTTTTTTTTTTTCTGACATTAGCCTACCCTTTCCTGACACTGCGGTCCTAGGAGGTAACTTTACATCTTCCTCCACCACTATGGTTATCTCTTCCTCTGGTGGGCATCCCAATGGCGTTCTCTCGCCGTTCACCACCAACACAGTAGGATTAAACTCGATCTGGGCCCTCTGGCTCCGGAGCCAATCTTTTCCCAAGATTGCCTCCTGTACACAGGTCGGGGGTTACGTAAAATTTTGGGTGCTTTTCACCTCCCAATCCTCACCGGGAGCCTCACCATCCCTTTTATCTCCAGGGGGGTCCCATCTGCTTGCGTGATCTCTATGTCCGCTTCCCGTAACCTTCTCTTCCGTTTCACCTGCCTGTATGTTTCCTCTCTCATCAATGACACAGATGCTCCTGTGTCCACCAAAGCCCTCATCTCTCCACCACCTATCTCTGCTCTACAGGATAGTTCTTTCTCCTGCGTTAGCGAAGAGAACACTTGAGCTTTCTTCTTCCTGGGTCCCCACCTTTGGGTTAACCCAGCCATAGGCGCCGGTAGTAATAAATCACCTTCATTTTTTTTTTTTATGAGGTGGAGTTCTGCGCCCCTGCACCTGGGCGACCCTGGCCGGACCTCTCCCGGTCTCCCATGGCCGTTTCTAAGAATACAGTTTCTTTTCAGGTGTCCTGGCCTCCTGCAAAACCAGCACCTTCTTGCTGGACAGCTTGCCGCAAAGTGGCCCGCCTGACCACATGTCCAACATTTTGCTCTTTTCCCTTTTTAACTGGGTTGGCCTTGTGTCTATCCTCGGGGGAACCTGTCCTCTATTCAAGCGGTTCGCCCACCCACTGGTCCAGGCTTTTATTTCTCTCCTTTTTAACTGGGCCACCCTCCTCTTAATTCTGGGGTGGCCTGGGCTGGCTTTTCCCTGGGCCGGTCTCTTGGGCTCAGCCTTCTTTGTTAATATCGGTGGGGCACCTTCCTCAGCCTGCACCACTTGGCCAGGTGTCCTTTCTTACCACACCTGGTGCATCTGTCCTGATTGAAGTCTGGGGCAACCCCACTTCGTCGGACATTCTGCCGCCCTGTGGTCCTCGTACCCACAGGTCCAGCAGACCAGCCCGTATCGACCCGGCGTGAGCTTATAAAGCCATGCCTGGTCGACCATGCCCTTCTATTGGGGTCCTCCTCCCATAATTCTGCCCGATCCACCTCTTCCTTAACCCTCTGATTCCACACGGGGTTCTTCCGCCTACCCCCCTTCTTCCAGCCTCTTGACTTGGTATCTGCTTCTTTCCACACCTCTTCACTTTATCCCACACCCCCTGGCTCTCCCTGGCCAGCTCTATCGCTGCCGACAGTCTGAGCGGTCCTTCTTTCAATACGTCGTGACGAACACGCGCTCGTCGCTCAGCGCCTCTACATACAGGTCCGCCAGTTGAGCCTGCATAACCGCATTATCCCCTGACCACTTCGGGGAATGCCAGTGACGATAGCTTCCCCTGCTCGGGCCCCCCAATTCTCCCGGGGTTTCATCCCGCAGCTGTGTTAGTTTTAAAAGGGCCCCTCATGGCCTCTATGGCCGTACCTTCGTCGGCGAATTCTTTGGTCAGTAGTCTTTTATTTCTTCCCAAGCCAAGGGGTTGGTTCTCCAAGAGCCCCTCACGAACTCAGACGCTTTTCCTTTGTGGCATCGTATGCCAAATACAGGGTTTCTTGGTCCGAGAGCTCGTAGATGGTTCGGCTCTTCTCGAGGATTGCCAGCCAGTTTTTAAACTCCTTCCTGCTGCCATCAAATACTGGGACCCTCGGTCCACCCAACAGCTTCCTTAGACCCACTGACAACCCCCGCCCTACTTCTTCTTCACCCCCCACTGCTCTATCCGAATCAGAATCTGACATGTCTACAGAGAAAGACAGTCGATACAGCAACAATCGAGGTTGGGAAACAAAACAAGGTGTCCTACCTTACAGACGATTCTGTTCTTTCTTTTCCTTTGGTCCCGGGTCGTTCTGAGTTCTGTCTGAATTTTCAGCAACGGCGGTCGATCGTGGTCTTCTCAGGGTTGAAATCCCTCGGTCACCACGGCACCATATGTGACGTGGTTGTCTCAGGGTTGATCCGTTGGTCACGGTACCACTTGTGACGGTTGTCTCAGGGTTGATCCTGGTCACGGCACCAATTGTGACGGTTACACACCTGGCCCAGGGTCGGATCCTTTGGTTACGGCGTTAACGGTGACGTCGCTCCTCCTGGTCGCTCCTCCTGGGTCCAAGCGTGCCGCTCCAACCCCTTGGTCAGATGATCACCAGCCTCGCCTTTCCTGACTCGCTTCCAATACCTGGTCACTAAAGCAACTGTACCGATCTCCGGTCTGTCTACCCACGCTGTGTTTAGATCTTAGACAGACGGGACCAGCAGGGATTGGGGCCGATACAAGTTGAGTCCGACGGGGTGGCAAAACACAAATAAAAGAGAAAATAAACTCACGAGACAAAAAAAGATTGCTGATGAAAAAAAATGGTAACAACCTTTTATATCTTAATGTCCGTTACATAAAAACAAAATTGTTCTCATTTCCCAACCCGCTCTGTGGACTATGTAATTAAGTTTCTATCACACAACCTAAAGATTTCGAATTGCCTACTCTTTAGAATTGTGTATGTCGGAGTGTGGTTTGTCTGACACTGGGGCTAATTTCTATCGATCATTCGCAGTTGATTCTTCTCTTCGACTTGAGTTGTATTTCTTCTTCTTCGTCGACTTAGGCTGGAAGTTCTCTTGTCTTCGACTTGGGCTGAAGGATCTCTTGTCTTCGACTTGGGTTGTATTTCTTCTTCTTCGTCGACTTAGGCTGGAAGTTCTCTTGTCTTCGACTTGGGCTGGAAGGATCTCTTGCCGCAACTCAGCCGCAACTCTCTGTCGTCCGAGGTGATCTCTTCTCGCTGCCGTCCGGGGCTGAACTTCTGTCTTCGACTTGGGCTGGAAGGATTTCTTGTCTGAGGATTCTCTTGCCCGCAAAAGGGGCGAGTGAATCGGGCCTGATGCCCGCGTTCAGGCTCTATCCCTGCCCGCGGTCCAGCTGCAACTCTCAACTCCAACTGATTTCTGTCGACTGGGGTCCTGCTTTTATTGACGCCGCAACAAACTGGGGTGGGTCTGTCGGCGTCAGGGGTTTTCTCGATAATTCCAAAAGTCGCATTATTTTTGATTTCTCATTATCGCTATTGTTTTCACCCCTACTTCCTCACAGTGCCTTTTTGTGGGAGGTGCACCCATCTCTCTTAGTCTCTCGTATGTCAGGTGACCGTTTTTCGACCAATGGTTCCTGATCGGGCATTTCTTTTCTTCTTTTTCTGCAGATCACGTGACCGTTTCCCGACCAATTGTTATTGATCGAGCATCCTTTCTCCTCCTTTCGGGCGTGGTTACATCGTTCTTGTTTTTAAAACCAAAATCCAATTTTGCCCTTTCTGCACGTACGAAAATGACAATCTTGGCTCTCTCTCACCTGGGCTCTGTCAACCAGCCCGCCGCTAATTAGTTGTGACTTCAGGAAAGAATATTGTCGCCATCCGTGATCTGAGACAATCGTTTTTTTCACCTCTTGTTTTTTGTCAGACCCGGCAGTCAGAAAATCTTAATTTATCTGAATTGAAAAACATCTTTCACTCGTCAATGGGGGTTCTAATTTTAACAGGTCAGAATCTGTATACCGTTCCACCGGTCACTCCCCTCAACCCAAAAGCACTTTTTTTCTGATTAAGATTTCGTTTTCATTGTTCCCAAAATTTCCCTTTATCCAAATTGATAAGGTGTCTTTCTACGCAAAAAGTAGGCTAGATGCTTTGACCGATATCTGGTTTTCATCAAGCGGCCCGTTTTGATATCATGTCTTTTCCTTTCTTTCTTTTTTTATTATTTCTAATTCTATTCTTCCAATTGTCTTTAAAAAATTCGGTCAACATGCTAGCTAAGATATCTTTCTGACTCGTGTTTTGTTAATGACCGCTTTTTTTGTATTTCTCGACCTCTCTCTCCCCCTTCCTTCTTCTTCCTTAGGATCGTCCAAGTACAATCTTAGTGAATTATTTTCAACTCAATTATTTTCCGTTAAAAAAAAAAAAAAAAAAATTAACAACCTGTTTAATAAACCGAGAAAAAAAAAATTAAATCATATTTCTATGAATATTTCTAATAATGCAAGGTGCCACAGTTGATACGTCGTAAAAAATCAGTCATTTTATTTTTCGTATAAATTCTTTGGGATGATGATTTATCATTTTTACACTATATATATTCGGACTGTAAATAAGGAATGTAGCCCGAATATAAATAATTATATAATATATATATATATATATATATATATATATATATATAAATATATATATATATATATATATATATATATATATATATATATATATCGCAGAGCTGAGTTCGAATTCCAATCGAATCCATTACATTCACTTAAGTGCTAATACCCTTGGGAAAGGTATGAATTCTCTTCCTCTCCCTCCAGCTATGGGTAAAATAGCAGGATAGACTGGGTTCTATAGCCTTGGGTGGCAACTGGTCTAGGAGAAGGACAACTCTGAATTCAAAACCTGCGGAGGGTCGTTTGGGAACCTTGTGGCATTCGGTGCACCAGGGCCCTGTATTCGTCCCTTCAAAATGTGTGGATGGTCCTGCACGAAGCCTTCACCACTATAATCAAATCTCATGTGTCGGTGTCGGGCTGTCGGTTTCCTGGAAACTGACCTGCTTGACCCTCATACGTCGAATCTCGACGGGAGAGTCGATTATATATATATATATATATATATATATATATATACTAGCAGCATGGCCCGGCGTTGCCCGTGCTTGATTCAAAAATCGTACGACTCATACAGCAATCACTTGATTTAAAATATTTTTGCCCTTCCTTGCCTTCAAAGGAGTGCCCTTTGCCGTGCTGATGTTGCTACATGCCTTACTTCTTGCCTATCTCACACTGCGAATTTTTTCTAAGCTCTATACTAAACATTCAATCTGTTACGATAAAAGAACTAAACAAAATGAACACAAAACAATCAGCTTTAAAAAAGGACTCGTAACTGGAAAAACCAAATGAAAAAAGAATGTTAACAACAAATACTTTTTCACACCCAACCCAGTTCATGCAGATTTAAATTTTTCTCACTTGTGATGAATGCAGCTATCGTTTTTATTTTTTTTTTTTTTTTGCATTCGTGTCAGTCAGCTGCTGGCTCTCACGCTGGCCAATAGAATCTTCCTGCCTATTCGTAGCAGCCACCTATAGGCTCTCACTCTGGCCAGTAGAAAATGGCCGCAAACTACATGAAAACTACCGTAGAAGCATGAAAAAATTGATTATTTCCACTATCGATGTAAATTTTGCTGCAAATCCGTCGAAAATTGCGGCCGTGCATTCGTTACACACACACACACACACACATCCTGCCTTATATATATATATATATATATATATATATATATATATATATATATATAAGTAATCGTGTAAATAACAGTCATTTTATTTCTCTATCAGGTGAACATTCAGTTAAGATAAAAGGGAATCATTACATACGGAAGTGTTATTATTGCGACATAACAATTTTTCAATTAACGTATTATTGAATTTGGATTTACCGTAATTCCCCACAAATAATACGCCTTCAAAGTGTGGGAAACTTCTTCTACTCTCGCATAATACGCACCCTTGTTTGCAAATCAAACCCTATAAATTGCACCTCTTCAATTTCTTTACGACTAGCGTTTCCTACTCTTATTTAAGAAATAGTTTTAAGTATAGAATAATATTATTTTGATTTAGTTTTATGATAATTCTTATTTTATTTTACGGCAATTTTTTAAAGATTTGTTGTAGCTGTGCATATTACGCACCCCTGTGTATTATACATGTAGAATTACAGTATATGATTTGAATACTCTTTTTCTTGCCTTTACAAGATGGCATCATAGTACTTACAATTCCTGAATTTCAAAACTCAAAGCCAGAAGCACTCAGATGATTTGAGAAACTCGACTGATGAAAAGCAGATATTTTCCAAAATAAGTCGTTAGCAACTTCCTAATATAGAAATTCAGAATTAAGATCTATGTCCTTTTTTGAAACTTAGGGAATCTATAAACAAAAACTGTATATTAAAAAGGGTACTTAATCTTAGAATCAGAAAAATTAAGTTGAAATTCCTTGGGTACTTAATGAGGAAGGAATCCTAGAGAAATTGATACTCATATGGCATACTGAAGTTAAGAGAAAGGTAGCGAATAACCTAACTAACGAAATTGAGTAAATGGTTGTTATAAAACGGCTTGAGAATGATAGCAAAAGACAAAACTTACTAACAGCTACAGACAATAAAAACTTGTGGAGAGCTATGATAGACCACATTCTAAAGGGCTAAATCGTATAGAATAAATTTCTCATTCTTAACGGGTCTGTATAATACGTTTTGCAAGAAGACTAACAAAATTGAATTGTTCAGATTGAACAATGCAATATAGACAGAAACCGGGACATTGTTTATCGTCTTAAATCATACCGTTTCTTACAACCAGCTTGAAAACTTTAAAATATTATGAAACAGATTGTTAAATATTGCATGTTTAAGGTTGTATCTGATAACACACTTTTCACTCCTTGCATTCTTTTTGCATAAACGTCGAAAAGCTATAATGTTACACATTGATGGATATTTGCATTATTTACATTAATTAATAAGTTGTACGCTCCGGCCTTCTTCAGGTGATTGGAATTTCGACTCGAACACTTTATTCCGTCCACATAGAAAGAGGTTGGTTAAATCCAGTGACTAGACACAAAGAGTTGTGAGTTCAATACCAGTCCACAGCAGTGGTGAACCAAAACTTGGCGGGTTGAGTTAAGCGAAAATAACTGAGATATCCGGAAGAGACATGGCACGTGGAACTAGAACAATCTGCCCCGGTGTACGAAATAAGAATTTCTAAAGATACAGCAGGGACACTGAATCATATGTTGCAGTGATAATTATTCAAGGACGAATGGTAGACTTAAGATATGTAAAATACATTCTGGTACGAAAAATTGTAGAGCACGTCACTGTGAACAAACTTTCTTAGCAACTGACTAAGCAATGAAATCAATATAGGCTTTTGAGTTCATGCCAGCGGAGAATATTAGCACGAGAAGGCACAGCTAGTAGCTCACATGGAGGTTAGCATCGGTCATGCTGATGAAGCAAAAGGTGTCTCTCTCATGATTAATAGAGACCTCTCTCTCTCTCTCTCTCACACACACACACACACACACACACACACATATATATATATATATATATATATATATATATATATATATATATATATATATATGTTTGAATAAAAGACAGACCACGTTAAGATTCCATGTAATAAGCTATTTCACCATAACCCCTTTTACAGGGTTACCCGATCTCTCATATTTATGGCAAAACATATAAGTACCTAACTAATAGTACATCTCCACACTCACAAAAAAAGAGGTATGCTTCTTTTTTCCGTATAAAAACATATACATATACATATCAACATTTGTCTCAGTGTGCAAATACATTATCATAGTTGTATACATACAGTTATGTTTTATCGTTCATGTGTGCATAGTAATATTTCTAAAACAAAGGGAATATAAAACATTCAAAATTGCTGTTCCTATATGATTATTTTAATGTACTTGCTTAGGTTTAGGTTGTTTTTGTGCCGGCATTTAAAAAACTAGTTCATTGTGTCTATTTAATAGTATGTCTGGATCTTTATGTTTGATTATGAAGATTTTCTCCTTCAAACATAAGTTGCATCTGTCTCTGAAGTTTTGGGAGTTCTGGCTCTTGATATTATTCTCCACTTTATTTGTGGTGTTAGGCCACTCTCCAACAAAAAACCAATAATGATTTGATAGTGCTGTTTTTTTTTTTATATTTATTTTGAAGGATTGGCGATGGTTGTATAGTCGGTGTTTCCAATCTCCCGCTGATATTCCAATGTATATCTTTTTTCTCTTCAACCTTTTCTTGGGGGGAAAATTGTTGCTTTATATATTGTGTTCTCTGCCATGCATATTCCTTCAACTGGGCACTCTGATCCTGTCCTGCAGTTGCATGTTGATTTTTCCATTCGTGTTGTATCCTGATTTTTGTCTTAGATTATCCTGAAGTTCTTTTAAAATTTTACTGTTGTGTGAGCTAATAATTCTTTCCATATTGTTCATGCAAGAATAGCTAATCTTTAGATTCATCTTGTTGAATATTTTTTTCAGAGATGCATTTTTGCTAAAGTGTTTTTCTATCAGTTTTATGAAGTATTTACCTATATTAATATTGGAGAGGTTACAAAAGGGTGGGTTGAACCATATAATTTTCCTTTTCCTATTCTTGGGTTTAGTGGATTTTTTTACTTACTGACTTATCTATGTAATTTAGTGTTTGCTTAAAATTGCTTTTTAACAGGGCTTTATTGTATTCCCATTTATTCTGGTTAAAAATTGTTTTACTGGAGGAAGGATTATTTATTCTAGCATTTACTGTATTTGGGATTTGTTTAATTATTGATTTCGGGTGATTGGAATGGATATTTATATACATGGGTGATTGGTTTTCCTTTTGGAAGGGTTTATAAGTATTATTGTTCAGATTAAATGTAACGTCTAGGAAGTTTCTATTTTTAAGTTGGAAGAAATCTCGATTCTAAATCCTAGAAATTTGAAGGCCCTAATTATTTTCTTTTGTAGTTGGGATGTTAAAGGACCATTATTATTAGGTACAGCAACTAACCCGTCATCTCTGTATAGTCCTATATTTTGAGGGTCAAGGAATCTACTTAGGATATCTAAAATGTATATACCTATTAGGTCTGCTATTTGAGCTGAATCAAAAGATCCCATTGGGACATCAAAATTGTCTCTATCTTTTTTAATCCAAGTAGTGTTGTTCAGTTTTTGTATGGACTGTCTAGAGTCGATTATGATTTTTATTTCTTCGTCAGTAATGTCAGTGTGGATTCTGGCAAAACTTAAGCTATTTTCTAATAAGTCTTTAGAGATTGAGGGGTAGAAATCGATGATATCAAGTTGTATAAACGTAGTATTATTTTTATTCTTTATTTTTTGGAACCAGTTAATGGTGTCTGAGGAATCTTTCCAAAGGTTTAACGGGTATTTTTTAATTATAGATGTGTTTATTCTTTTTAGGATGTTTTTAGAAATTATTCCTAACTCTGATTTGGAGGGATTTATTAGTCTGGACTGTAGATTATTTTGAAAGTTAGGTTTATGGTCTTTAAAAAGTAGATAGGCGTCTTTTAGATGAGTTGTACCCATTCTATCAGCAATTTTATATTTAAATGCTAATTTCGCAGTTTCTTTTGTGTATGGAGTCTAAGTGTTTAGAATTGTTGTCCTTCTTATAAGAACCAGAGACTTTATTTTGAATCAGATGGTTGTATTCCGAGGGATTAATTTTGTAAATATTTTTAGATTTGTCAGCTCCGATCCATAATTTTTTTGAATTTCTTATATTTGTGATGTCTTTTTTGAGTTTGGATTGGAATGGGTTGTATTTTTTCTGGAAGGATATTTTTTTAATTAACTCAATTAAATCTTGTTCAAAAGGTTCTAATAATTTATTGTTTGGTGGAGTGTTTTGAGATTTAAAGTAAAAGGCTTCATCTAGTTTAGTGGGTTTGTCATGGGGATTAAGATGGAAGTAATTTTCCACCTCATTCTTTTTATGACGTCAATGATTTTTTCCGTCAAAGACATGGTGAAGGATTCAATCGGAGGGTGAGGAATGTTCTTGAGTGAGTAGTCCGGTGTAAATTTATCCATTTTAGTTTGGAAGTTTGGACCCTTATGGTAATCCGATGGGAGGTAATCCAACCGAGAGCTCAACTTATTTTATAAGGAGCTAATATTTAGTTTATACAAATTTAGGTAATCCGTATGGGTAGACCTGAGGAGGTTGATATCCAGAGAGCTCAATGTAAAATTCAGAGCAGATATGTTTGAATAAAAAACAGACTACGTTAAGATTCCATGTAATAAGCTATTTCACCATAACCCCTTTTACAGGGTTCTAGATCATCAGACTTTACTTCCAAAAGCTGAAATGAAAAATGAAAAGAAATTCACACGTTTTTGACGAACTTCATCAAGTATACGCAAAGTTAACGAAGTGAGGAAGTGAGGTGGGAGAGAGGATATGAGTGTGTCATATGTATCATTTTAGTTTCTTATTTTAACCCCAGTATGTCGGCTGGATGTTGCTCAAATCTAACGCGTCTCGTCTCTAGATAAAGGTGGTTAAGGGGTGAGCGATAAGGAAGACGTTACAACAACCCCAATAAATTACACGACAGGTTTCATTCAAATTCTTAGACGCTGTCAGTTTGCGTTACTTTAACGTACATATTTGGGAGGTTAAGGTTTGATAAATATCTAAATTTTAAAACAATCTACGAAAAAATTAATTTGAAATTCGGTGGAGTTTTGGGTATTTTCTATGAAGCAGTCGATTGGAAAAATCCATAGACAGAACATTGAAAGAGTAATCCTATTTATATTTAGTACTTTTTCCACTAAAACTTTTATCTTATAGCTTGTTAGGTTGACATTTCTTCGTTTGATTTTTGTTCATTAAGTAAACTCGTGATTGTTTTTGATTTTTGTTCAAACATGGAAAAAACTCAATTAGTTTAGTGTTTTTTAGATATTAAAAATTTTTATGGGACCTTACCCATAACATAATGGACTATTCCATACGTAATAAATATTGCGCCTCAAGAGGAAGCAGAGAGTTCAGTCTGTCAGTCAGTCGGAGCGAGTTCAGTCTGAAGTCTGGAGTGAGGTCCGTCAGAAGTCCGTCAAGAGTCTGTCAGTCAGTCGGAGCGTGTCAGTAAGTCGAGTCAGAGGCAGTCCGAAACAGAGTCGCGTTCAGACAATTGCTGCAAGACTGGAATAGTGATACTGGTCGAGACTACATTGTTCTCTCTACTAAACCTGATTGTTCGTACTAACACTTCTACTCCTCTGTATATATTCCTGTTTGTAATATATCTGTGTTATTCCATATACGTGTTCGAGTTCTTCTTTATTGGTTCTACCTTGGACTATCACCGTGGTACAAGGAACCGGACCATAACAAAAATTATTGTGGGTGTTACCCGATTTGGATGTTACACCCGGTATATATATATATATATATATATATATATATATATATATATAATTTATATTGTTCGGACTATTGTCCTCATCTTTGTCGCCATATTTATCACAACATTTCGGCCGTTGTATGTCCGGCCTTCTTCAGGTGATTGGAATTTCGAACTGAACCCATTACTTCGCTCACTGGGGTAGACTGTTCTAGTTCCACGTGCCATGTTTGATGGATGTCCGTTATCAGTTATCTCCTGCTAATTTCCCTCTGAAAGTTCTCCACTGCCTTAACCGGGTATTGAACTCACACTCTTTGGGTCCTGTCACTGGATCTAACCAACGCCTTTATCCACTGTGACATGTGTCCTGAGGATATATATATATATATATATATATATATATATATATATATATATATATATATATATATATATATATATATATATATATATATATATATATATATATATATATATATATATATATTGTTTTAAACTAACACTGTTAAATTTTTTTGAACCAAGGCGCCTTACAGGTAACACTATATGATTCGCTGGACCTGCGGTACCAAGTCTCAGTATGAAACTCTCTCCTCCGAGTTGTTAACATGGTTCGGTATTGTGGATATAATATCAGTTCAGCGCACGCGTCATCTTATGTGTTTTGGTCGCGTCCAACGAGCTTCGTCATGGATCAGGACTGTCTCGAAGTTCAGGGTTCTTGGTTAAAAGAGGTCGAGGTAAACGGAAAAGGGCTTTATTGGGAGGAATGTGACAGGTATGCTTGAAAAGGTAGAGTGAAAGCCGGATACACCCAGCAACTGGGAAACCCACAGGTGTATATTCAAAGCCCCGGATTTTGACTTGATTTGTCTTTATTCATTGGTCATGGATTCTTACCAATTCCATTGTTTTATTTATTTCTGTAGGTTACTTATAGGGTTGCTAATCGTCCCGCAAAATACGGGATTATCTCACATTTTGATGTTGAACGACGTGCCTTTTTTAACATAATAAAAATTCCAGTATATTTATGTCCGTCAATTTGAGAATCGGTGATATTTTTAAAAAATTTACACGTTATATTCCTTAGTTCAACCACCCCTGACATTTACATCCG
The DNA here is from genome assembly GCA_903632075.3 of Acanthosepion pharaonis. NCBI lineage: Eukaryota > Metazoa > Mollusca > Cephalopoda > Sepiida > Sepiidae > Acanthosepion > Acanthosepion pharaonis. Next base: position 1,461,059 of record CAHIKZ030005063.1, read on the forward strand.
GGAACCGTCGCGCTACGGTGAATTCACACCATACCTTTAATATTTCAATAGTAAAAAGTATGCTTCATGCGGACAGCTTTTTCTCAAGAACAGACTCCTAATCATTACAATCTTAACCTCTTCAAGTCCAGGCTTAACCGTTATCTTTCCTGCCTAATCCCAGTTAACTGTTCTTCTTGCCCATCCTTACGCAGATACAACAACATACAATTATTCTCTGTCTTGAGTGGCTCTTGGGCATTTCATTGGGTGGACGCGAGTATAAGAAATTATGGTGGAAGATTGCTCCATATTACAAACAGAACGTCTGTATATATAAGTACTGTGGGCACAAAAATAAACACTGAAAGGGTATGTTAAATTAAACGTTCTCGAATTATGTGCCTCCTTTTTGCATGGTGGCTATATATGGGCCACTGGGGGATTTTGGTATGGTGAAGAAGTGAAAACCATCTCTTTCTAGCTTTTTTGTTTAAAGCTAAGGTCTAACGTTTATTTTTACAAGTGAACTTTTCTTTTTAGATGCGATCCCATTTTATGCTGATATACATATATTTTTATTTCCAATTTTATTTAAATAAAATAAGCAAAATAAAAATAAATAATTATTAAAATAAACAAACTAAAGTTCAGAAAGTATAGTAAAAAATTATTAGCCCTAAGCAAAGAAAAAAAAATGTGAAAGCTGGTTTCACGGTTACATCATTTCCATAAGATACCAATAGCCTAAATACAGCCCGCGCAAAGAGTAGTAACACAGAAACTTGATAATTTTCATATTTCTCAGGAAAAAGACAACAAATGTAGATGGAAGTATGACGAACAGAATTGGCAGTCAGCATGAACTATTCATTCCTATATCTTCTATCTTCCCATTTTTCTCTCTATATATATATATATATATATATATATATATATATATATATATATGTAAGTGTTTGTGATTATGTGCGTGTGTGTGAAGAAGGGAAGGGCGATACATATATTTTTCAAAATGATCTCTCATTACGTCCTAACGCTCCTAAAAATTGTTCTTAGAAGAATTAATTTTAAGTATTTAATCACTTGAATATCAATTTTGTTCTTTTCAAAAACCAAATGTATATTTTCTAAAGAGTGAGTGACAGAATTATATTCTTACTCCCGGCCCTTCCTTTCTCTTACCGTAAATTTCAGTCGCAGACGTTATTTCTTAGTTTTGACATACACACTCACCTGGAAAAAAATCGATAAACATTCAAGAAACACGGGTAATAATATCGTAGACGCGGCCAGTCCAGACATTGAAAAACTGTCCTCTGTAATCGAATGTCGTAAGAGTTAAGTTATAGATTTGAGCCATTTCGAAACCGAGGAATGACGCATTAACTTTAATCAAACAAATCTTATCTCTCTAAAGTTACTTACTGAAGATTTATCTTACATTAATTTTCATTTAATATTCTAAAAGATTGCATTCTTTAAATTCGTAAGAACAAGACTAACAAAGAAACGTTATTTTGATTACAGAATTATTATTTGCAGTAATAAAATTATTTGTTTGGTTTGGTTTTGTTTGGTTCGGTTTGGTGTCTTTTGCGGCATATCAACATCAATAGGTCATTTAATGCCGACTACTTTTTTTTCCTGGTAATATTTTTGTTTTGTCAAAAATGTATAGCTGGTAATATAATTTAAAAAAAATGTATTGCTGGTAAGAGTTTTTCTTCTTCAAAAATTTATTTCTGGTAATAATTTTTTACAGAGTCTTTCTGGTATTAAAACCTCTTTTTACACATTCATAATGATTTTTACCTCAGTCTAGGGGTTAACTACTTGCAAATAGCTGGGACCCTAACAGGTGCTACAACACCAGCTCAGGTTGGACCTGGGAACACCAGCAATTAAGAGGTGGTTCCACGCTCCTCAAAGTCCCCTGATCAGTGGCCTTGCTGTTGGACGTAGTTTATCGTCTTACCCTGGACGCGGATGTAGTTTATTGTCATACCCAAGAAGGTAAAATTATTTGTGATATAAAGATTCAAGAGATGATTTTATGAAATTATAACGTAATAGTTGCTGTTTGAAGTAGTTTTTATTTTCAAAATGTCAATCTAAATTTCAATCAATTCTGTAATCATAGAAATTGAATTATATTCCTTGTAATCTGATGAAAGTCTGATAATTGGAAATTGAATGTATCTAATCGATCTGTATCCTGTAGCAAGATATAAAAAAATAAATTTGTCACACTATGAATTTTTTTTTACAAGAGAAAATATCGTTATATCCATGTAAAGCCAATGAATGTTGTAGAGTAATTGGCTATGGTGAAGTGTAATTAGTAAAAATGCCCAATAACGGAATTGATAAATTTCTCAAAAAATAAGGACAGGATAAAATAAAACTAAGCAAATAATATATATGCAAGACAAAATTATGTAAAGCAACAGTAACAAAACAAAAACTTCACCAAGTAAGAATGGTGTTATGGTGTGTAACTCAACAATTCAACTGATGATAGCAGGTAGGCACAAAGAAAACCGGTGTCGCACGTCCAACCTTCTCACGAGCCGAAAGCCTTCTGATTTTAAACAGCAGAAACGAGCCTGCTTTATACAGCTGCGGACCGACCACGATTTGCATGCGAATCATGAGGCAACGAGATTTCGCGTTAACTGACCGAGACCGTTCGGCATAAAACGCGGGCGCCGCCATTTTGGTTTTCTTTTTTACCGTTGGAAGGACCAGAGTTTAAATACTGCGCAGATTCGAACGCGTTTCCGAGGTAGGCCATTTTCACAATTTTCCCCACACACGCCAAATAGAAACAGTTAAGTTCCAATAACGTTTCTGAATACAAGACAAGAAAGAACAAAAAATTCCTGATAAGACTGAGTAGTTGTTAATTTTCCGGGACGGATACTATCCGGCTGTTAATGAGTCAGACGGATGGAATATCGGCTGGGGGTGGGGATACTAATGGAAATCCTCCTAACAGATTAAGATATCCCCAAGGTATGTTTATGTTTTGGGATGGGATTATAGGGAGTTAAATGGTGGGCGAAGTGAAATGTTGATTTTTGAAGGCACACATAGAGACATGGTTCAAGAAGAGCCAACACATTCAAAAAGATAATTATGTGAAACAATGTCCCATCGCGCATTCAGAGAAAAAAATCTAAAGAGCATATAAAGAAAATGTTTGACACGTACAGGAGATGAAGATTTGCATATGAAATTAATAAGTACGTTATAAGTTCTAAGATTTAAAATGTCTGATTAGGTTGTTTTTAATAGATAAAGAGAAATTTAATAAGTGGACAGTTTGCAAAATGTAAAACAGTGGAAATTACAAATATTGTTCACAGGGATACAAAAACTGGAAAAAAATTGTTCTAAATTCTTGGACGATTCCGTGGCAGATGTTTTAAGAGTTAGTGGATGTTTGCTTTTTTTTTAGCGGAATATCAAACATTTGCAGGTTATTTAATACCGAAATCTAAATATCTTTCTTGACGCAATTTATATTGTGCTGACTGTTGTCTTCATCTTTATTGTCATTTTTACGACATTTTGGTCGCTGTGCTCGCCGTCCTTCTTCAGGTGATATTTGGAATTTCGAATCGAACACTTTATTTAGTTCAAGAAGGTAGATTGTTCTAATTCCACGTGCCAAACGTTTGGATATCTCAGTTTTATTTCAATCTCCTTGATAAGTCAACTCTTCCTGTTTTTGTTCTCTGACCAGGGATTGAACTCACAACTCTTTGGGTCAAGTCACTTTTGAATCAATCAACAAACGCATTTATCTTTTTTATTCTTGGAAATAATAATGGTTTAGTGACACAAGTCTTACTAATTAACCCATAGCTAGGAGGAGAAATGGCGAATTCATGCCTTTCCAAAGGATATTTGCACGTAAGTGAATATTACCGACCCAACTGGAATTCAAACTCGCCTCTCCAATGAAAAATTCCGAGCCATTAAATATTACACCACCCGCACATCCAAGCTTACAGCACCTGGTATTCCCAAGCGGTCACCCATCTAGTTACTAACAAAGCTCGACGTGGCTTAACTTCGCTGATCGTACGGAAACCAATGTTTCAATGTGATGTGGCCATAAGCCTAAGAGTTAAAGTAGGATATTGTATCCGTAATCTGTATTTCGTATCAAGAAATAACCTATCAAAAATACTTCTTTGGAAAGCCATCAAATTTTTAGATGCTGTATTAAAGAAGTGATTTAAATGCTTTATCTTCGGATTATTGTCCTCATCTTTGTTGCTATCGTAACGTTTCAGTCGTTGTGCGCTCCGGCCTTCCTCAGGTGTATATCGATCTGTTGTAATTTTTGGGTAGTGCAGTACTAGTGAGCCAACCAAAATGAGCTGACTCATTTTATAGTCCACCAAGAGAAGGGTTAACCAATCAGAAAGCTCAAAATATTCAATTCGACGTGTATAAAGGCAGCCATTTTGTTTTTTCTCCCAAAATATCTTCACTGCGAAGCTTTTATATCGAAGACCTGAAGAATTATTGAACAGCTGCTACTAGTGATATTGGCGTTATTCCATTGAACACATTATGCACTGCACTGGATTCTATATTCAAAGACTACGGTAAACATGGTCAATACGATATGGCTAACTTATAATTCTGAACTGAACCCATTGTTTAATCTACGTGGGTAGACAGTTCAAAATTACCCAGGTCGATATACGCATTTGGAAAGCTGGAAGGCTCACCGGTCGAACATTTGTGATAGCCACAACAAAGATAACTCCTTATTCCAGAAATTCAGACAAAAACAAAATGAAGTGTTAGAAATCCTAAAATATAAGTTCTTAAATCAAGTGACAAAATGTGAAACGGATAAAACATCAATAAGTAAAAATGAAACGTAGAAAGAGAATACGCGAAAAAAAAAACCTCTGAATCGCCATCTTCTCATTGAAAAATTACATCCAACCTTCAATGAGCCTGAGTGGTGGATCAAGGGTTGTGTGAATCATGATGGAAGTTACCCTCGAAGATCAAGATGTCAACAAAGTGGAGCTGGTGTAAAGTTTTGCTTAGGATTATGAGTGATGTATTAGTAGTAAACCTATGATGAGTTCCAAACAGTACGAAAATGGCACATCAGAGAGATATTTATTTTTTGCAAACACATGTGGTGATATTGTTCCAGAAGAAGGCAAGCATTATAACAAGATCATTTTATACCTGACTATATTCATTAACATTGGGCGATAAAAAAATCTTGAAAACCCGACTTGTTAAGGGGTCCACCCCTTTTTCATATAAGCGGACTGCTGTCGGTGAATGCCCGTGAGTGAGAGAGTCAGACAGGGATACAGTGAGAGAGTGAGAGTGAGAGTGATAGTGTGAGGTAACCGCTTTGTAGGAGTCACAGTTGGTTGCGAGCACGTAGATTTAGAAGGAAGTCATACTTCGATACTGAATTTCCCTGAATATATATATATATATATATATATATATATATATATATATATATATATATATATATATATTATTATTATTATTATTATTATTGCTACTAACTGCATTTCTGGATCTACTAACCGTATTACCAATTGTATTATTACGTCAATACATTTAGTTGCTATATTTCATTCCTGCGTTTGTCATTTATTTGAGACCAGATTTCATCTCGGAATCCACAACACGACTGAAACAGTTTTTTAAGAACCGCCGATTTAAACTTTCTCTACCATTCCGAAGATAAAAGTTGACTTTCGTAAATGAACTTTGGGCAACTATTCTGGTTGCTGAGCATTTTATACTTGACATGAAAAAACATACCAACTATCGGGACTGGTGCTTTAAAAACTACACCACATATCAATTCGGCATTTAATCTCCTTCGAAGTATTCCGTTTCTGAATCTACACCCATTATCCAGCGTCGTTTCCATTGATGGAAGCATTCCTAGAACTTCTTTTTTTGTTTGATAACGAGCAGCTGTCTCGTCGCATTAGGCATTCTCTTGAATTTCCTCAACGTCTTGAAATCTTCCTTTCAAGTTGGATTTGATTTTTAGAAAGAGGATGAAGTCGCAAAGGGAAAGATCTGGAGAATATAGTGGTTGTCGAACCTGGAGAATGTTCCCCTTGGCCTTTAATTGCCGCACAAGCCATAGCCATCGAATGGAAAATCTGAGGTGTTGAGAGACGACCACACATTAGATACTTTCGTTCCAAGCACTGCTAGAAACAAGGGAAGTAAGCGAGAACTTTATAACTTAGTGTGTACGCACAAAGTCAATACGTACCAAGCGGCTTCCTTCTGTTACTATAGCAACAGTCCCATCAGCTTTTGATCAAACATCGTATAAGTTCACACAATCAATGGATGAACAACTGATAAAATAATACCAGAAAATAATTCATATATTTTGCATTAATATTGTCTAAATGCAGCATTGAAATCAGCGGAATTGCCGACATGTCAATTCCGCGGTTTTCCGGATTTTATAAATTCATAAAGTTTTCCTTTTAACTGATAAACTTTGCGGATATTTCTGTAGGTTTCCTTAACTTGTCTAATAATATGAAGCGTAGAGTATCCGGTAAAATTAATAAAACGATTTCTATATTCTCAGAATGGCACGCAGTCTACCATAATTTAAACATACTATGCAAAGATTTGGGCACCTCGAGGTTATGTAAGGGTTAGCAAGCTTGCCTCGATAGAACAATTACGACTGAATAGTGATTTCGATCCTCATAAGGTGCCCCATACTTTCGGCTTTGTGAGCTACGCTTGGAAAATCACTATGGGCACCTCGAGGTGGTGCAAGCAATGGTTAACAAGATTGTCTCACGAGAGCAATTACGACTGAGTACTGAATTCAATCCTCACTGCGTGTCTCATACTTTCGGCTAGACTTGGAGAATCACTGCTATGTAAAGCTTTATTTACACTCTTTATATGCGAACTATTATCCTCATTTTTGTTGTTATCACAACGTTTCGAATTTTGTGATTTCTGGCCTTCAACAGTGTAAATAATGACAAATCCTTATCCCAGAAATTCAAACAAAAGTTATGTAAAGCATATAGTTATGTGCCGTGCGTGGTACACGTTTAGGCGATCATGTATCGTTCGATACATGTCTGATGAGGCAGATTTTTCCCACGCAGTAGGTTGCCATTTCTTTCTGCGGTAGACCTGTTGCCATCCAAGGCTATAGAACCCGGTCTGTCCTGCTATTTACCCATAGCTGGGGAGAGAAGAGGATTCATACTTTTCCCAAGGGTATTAGCACGTAAGTGATTGCAATGGATTCGACTGGAATTCGAACTCGGGTCTCCGATTCCTCAATCCGAGTCACTATAAAGTGGTCCTTAATACTGTAATTATTTATAAAATATCACTTCATTATAATTAAAAATCGGGAGAAATTAAAAATGGGTAATAATACGAAATGTATTAATTTTAAATCAATTGTGACCTTTTAAAAATTATCAAATCTTGACCCGCAATTTTCTGGAATAGGTATTAATGAAAGCGAACTGTGCCATGTAAAAAATTCCAACTTTCATGGATCTACTGTCAGTAAACCGTGACTTGTCATTGCGAAGTGCAGGTGTAACTGTACTCTTTGCATAAAAAATCAATTGTCAGGTGTCGCTTCATGGAAATTTCATATTATCTCGGATTGATACTTGACATCGAACTAACTTTACATGGCCGCTTGTGCTTTTGATATAGCATCAAGTCAAATCGATCCAAATTCGATTATTCCAAATTCTAAATGACAATGAAAAAAAAAACGGTTTAATTTCATCTTGATTTTGCATTGGTGCGGACATTGTGATAATTATAATCCTTTAAACGGAGAATTTGATTGATTATTGATGTAAATTGAATTAAACGACAGCGTGATACTTGCTTAACGGATTTTCTCTGGTCGATACTCACTGCCTTGGGTGACATGTTTATTTTAGAAACAACTGAATTTTTGTTTCTTGCCTATAAAAAGGTTGCAAAATTAATGAACTTTAACTTAGAGAGTAGTAATTAATTAAAGTTTGATCATCTAAATCTGGAATTTCGTAAATTAGGGGTACTGCGCGCCGGGTGCAGAGGAGAATGAAGAAAAGGAGGGCCTTAGTGGATCGTTAGAAAAAAAAAGTGGGTGGGAGGAGGCGGCAGGGTGGTATTCAAACTAATATTTTTTATGACATTATTTATATTGTCCTTCATCTTTATTGCCATATTCGCGACGTTTTGTTCGCTGAACTCACCGGCCTTCTTCAGGTGATATTTGGAATTTCGAAACGAACACTTTATTTACTCCACAGCGATAGATTGTTCCAATTCCACGTGCCAAGCGTTTGGATATCCGTTTTATTTAATTCTCCTTGATAACTCAACTCTTCATGTTGTTGTTCTCTCTGCTCTGGTCAGGGATTGATCTCACAACTCTCTGTGTCAAGTCACTTTTGAATCAATCAACGGACGCATTTATCCACTGGGCCATATTTCCTTGGGGTTCGGTTCGAAATTCGAAACATGATGAGGACAACAGTCCGAACAGTGTAAATAGTATATATATAATTACAATACCTCATTTCAAAAATATAGACAGATACTGAAGAAGGCCAGATCGAACAACGGCCGAAACGTCGTGAATATGACAATAAAAATGAGGACAACAGTCCGAACAGTGTAAATAGTATAAATAGTTATAATACCTCATCTCAGAAATATAGGCAGATAATTTAATTCTTTCTTTTTATGTCCCGTGTCCCATCAAGACATAGGCGATCATGGCTCTTCACTTCCCCCTATCCCGTGTAGCTCTTAATAAGTTTTGTCCTTTTGCTACTTCTTCAGGACCTGTTCTGTCATCCACTTGCTTAAGCCCGCTAGGTATGTCATGTGTTGCTTTCCCTTATCTCTCTTTCTTTCTGTTCGACCTGTGAGTTTTAGATTCTCCAAGCGCGCCTTTCTCATTACGTGTCCTCGAAATTTCAGTTGCCTCTTCCTGATGTTAATTATAAGCTTCCTCCTTGTTTGCATGCTCTCCAAACCTCATTGTTGCTCACACGTTCGATCTATGGTATCCTTAGTATCCTTCTGTAGAACCATAGCTCAGAATGATGCTATGGATATCATGGACCGAGCGTGTGAGCAACGATGAAGTCTAACATAATCTAAATCAATTACACTTAAGGGACGAGTTTATCTTCTTTTTTTTTTTTAAGCATTTCACCCCAAGCAAGGCGGGAAGCCACTAGGACGCAAGGGGTTACAGAAGATTTGGAGCAAGATCAGATAGGAGTGATAGAGGAAAGGATGAGGAGAAGGATAGTGGATAGATCAAGGCAACTGGAGATGTCGATTGACATTACACTTGAATAGCTGGAGATTATAGCTCTCTGGGAAACTGGAATAGGGAAGGGAGTTCCACAGGCGAGAGGTGCGAGACATGTAGCTATTGGAGTAGAAGAGACGGTTACATTTAGGAGTTTCGACAGTGAAGGGGTGAGAGCGGGGTGCCAGCCTCGTAGGGCGTTTGAACTCATGACGTCTGGGAACCAGCGAATGCAGCTCCTCGGAGCAATTACCATGAAAGTATTTGTAGAACAGACAGAGATAGAGGCGGCAGCGCGTCTGTGAGAAAGTGACTGCAGACGAGATGCCAGAGCAGGGCCAATTATATTGCATATCCGCCTCTGAGCCTATCATGAACCCCGAGGCAAACAGAAAGGGCACCAGACCATGCAAGGGCAAATTGTTGATTTGTAGATCTGGAGGATCGATTCCGGGGAGAAAAAATTCCTGGCGCGGCACAGGGAGCCAACTTTCCTTGCGGTGGACGAGGCAATTGACTCAATGTATTTGTTCCCCTCTCAGGTCAGCCGTCAACGTGAGACCGAGCAGCCGCAGAGAATTGCTCTCGAGAAGTTGAGCGTCAGACATTCTAATGGAGGGCAGGGAAGGATTTCTGTGGTGATTAGTAGAGAGCAGTTTTGTTTTTGAAGCGTTAAAGTTGACCAGCCAATTCCTGCCCCAGTTCACAACCGATTGGAGGTCCTTTTCCAGACGCACGTTGCGTTGTATGTGAAGGCATGGTTTTATTTTATTCTGTTGTTCAAAGTTGAAAGTTTGAAAGTTTATTTGGATCTTGTTGTCGTTATCTAGATCATGCAGATAAGATTGTCGACATTCGCAAGGAATAAAGCTGAAGGTCTGTAGGTCTAGTGGTATAACCACGCATGCTGCTCTGATTTTATCTAATGACATCGAAGAAAAGCTGAAATGTGTGTTTAAAATGTTATATTAGCCGTTGTTTTCAGTTTGCAGTAAAAATAGTACCAAGAAAGCAGTGTGGGCCCGGGAGGGAGATCTAGGGGTGTCATCTGGGAGACAAGAGGTGGCAGGTGGAAAATGTTCGGGAAACATTGATTGAAATAAGAAAGAAAACTACTATGTTAGAGTATAGTATAAGTCCGTTTATTTTGGAAGTTGGATGAATATCAAATACTAAAGACAAAGTTAGTGAACACATACAGCTGAACATTTCACATAATAAACGAAGGAAAACGAAGATACATATCAAAGAAGGTTGATGACAATTTCCAGGAAAGAAACTCACTGCTCCTTCTTGGTCGCACATTTTCTTGCAATGTAAGCAAAAAACGGTGTGTAGAGAGTGGCAGAAACCGGTGGCTCTCGCAACCAACTACGGGGTGTAATAGGCGGTGAGGATCAAAGAGACGGAAGGAAACCACAGCAATTTTAGGAACAAAGCGCTGAAGGGGTCAACTTTTGTTGTTATGAAATGTTCCCCTCTCCCTATTACCTATTGTGGACTGACCATATCAGTAATATATGTAAGACATACGAGAGTCTGTCTATCTGTCTATCAGCCTGACTGGCTTCCGGAAGTGCTAGTCGACTCCCTGTATTTCAGTAGTGTATTCTCTTTTACAATAAACCTCTCTTTCTTCCATCTACGCCCGTTTGGCTCTTCCTCCCAATACAGTACCACCTTTGTCTGTTTGTAACCTCTTTAAGGATACAACCACTTTACAAGATACAGTCGTTTCCTAACTGCTGACTGGTGTTTTTCCCGTTGTTTTTACTAGTATGGAACATGTTACAAAGACCCGGATTTTGCAGAGAGGCTCGTATCTAGGCATGCTAAGCTGTCTTACTGCTAGCGGTGAAAACCCGGATGTAACTCCGTTGACAAATATATCCACACATTATCCGAGCCTCTTCTGCCTCTATACCGACGCTCGTTCGCGATACGTTTTCCACAAACATGGAGCGTGGTGATTATAATGAATTGGTCTGTTGCTAAGAAGGTTGGTCCACTGTGTCGTGCTAGACATTCTTTCTCATCAGAATCCATCTTGCACATTTATAAATCGACAAATTTGTTCGTGTATTAATAAATCTACCATTCGTCTGTGCGGTCACCGAAGTTAAGCAAAGTCAAACCTGGTTAGTATCTAGATGAGTGACCACTTGGGCATACCAGGTGCTCTAAGCTTGGATATGACGGTGGTTTAATGGACAGTGGCCCGGAATTGTTAATCGGAGAGCCGAGTTCCAATTCCAGTTGGGTTCATTATATTCACTTACGCGCAAATATCAATGGAAAAGCAATGAATCCACTTCTTCTCCCTCAAGCTATGGATTAATTAATAAAACCATTATTATAATTTAAAAATAATTTATGGCTTTAAATAATCTGCAGATAGAAAATGTAATAATTAATCAATCTGATCTGGTCCTTTGGCTATATGTCATGAGATTCTCTACAAAATTTTAGAAGGATCTGTAATGTTATCGGTCCTAACCTGGCATCTCAACTTTCCCACCGCCTTGACGTGGCTTCTCTCTGTCTTTTATATCAATGTTTAATGGCAGTTGTTCTTATTCCACATAAATTTAAACGTAATACTAGATTGGCACTCGGTCACTTTCGTTTATTATTCGAATGTCTAGAAGTAACCATGAGTTCTATTCTAATCTTCTCTTCTCGCCTGTGAAATTCCCGTTCGTTTTTTTTTTTTTGCTCCACTGCCGTCTACGATCTTCAAAATTTAAATGCACAAAATTGCCATCTTCTGTCTTCCTGAAACATGTTCTTTTATTGTCCTTTCATCTAATTGAAGACGTCTCATTCTCTTTTACTCCCAGTAACTCCATGCGTCCTAATGGTATTATAGTTTTCCTTGCGGTGAAATTATCTAAACAACTAAAACCATATATTGTATCTGCCCATATTAACAATAGTTTCTTTAAAAAAAATTCAATTAAATTAATTTTCAGTTCTTAGCTTGAGAGCAATTAAATTGCACTGGAATGACGTCATTATAATTGAACAAACATATAAAGCAGTGTTTCTTATTTAGAATGCATATCAACATCCATTATAATTACTCTAAATTTAAAGATTTTTAAATTAAAATTAAGATGTATCCATAACAGACAAAAATATTGTCCATTTATATGGTTACGGGATTTGTCTACATCAGCTAGTTTGGAACGGGCAGAATATTGGCCGTCAAAAGGTTTATCTCGCCATCGTTTTTTTAAGGTTTTGCCGCTGAGGTAGGTGTATTATGGTATAATTGGATTTCTTCACCTAATTGAAATTTAATTTTGAACTTATTTGCTTCCTTTATTGCTGAATACAGTTTCTTACTTCTTTCATATCCTTTCACACAGACTCTTTGAAAAGCTGAATGCTATAGTTTTGTAAGACACTTCTAGTTGAACTAATCCTATCAGCCTTGGAATCATGTATGGGTATGGGGTTTGTTTACATCAGCTAGTTTGGAACGGGCAGAATATTGGCCGTGAAAAGGTTTATCTCGCCATCGTTTTTTTAAGGTTGGTGTATTATGGTATAATTGGATTTCTTCACCTAATTGAAATTTAATTTTGAACTTATTTGCTTCCTTTATTGCTGAATACAGTTTCTTACTTCTTTCATATCCTTTCACACAGACTCTTTGAAAAGCTGAATGCTATAGTTTTGTAAGACACTTCTAGTTGAACTAATCCTCTGTCTCCATATCAGCCTTGGAATCATGTATGGGTATGGGGTTTGTTTACATCAGCTTCTTTGGTACGGGTGGAGTATTTTCAATGAAGAGGCTTATCATGACATCATCTCTGCAGTTGCTTTATTGCATTTCCATTTGCTTTCTTATTTAAGTTATTTGCCGCTGCAGTAGGCGTATTATGGTTTATTCTCACTTCTTCAGCCACCTAAAATCTCCTTTTGAATTTGTTGGCTTCCTTTATTACGGAATACAATTACGCATTTCTTTCATGTCCTTGGACACATGACAGAGTGGATAAAGGCGTTGGTTAGATCCAGTGACAGGACACAAAGAGTGCGTGTCCAATACCTGTTTCTGCGAGAAGTTGGAGAAGGGAATTAACAGGAGAAAACTGATAACTGACATCCATTAAACATGGCACGTGGAACTAGAACTGTCTACTCCAGCGAGCGAAATAAAGGGTTCAGTTCGACATTCCAACCACCTGAAGAAGGCCGGAGCATACAACGGCCGAAACGTTGTAATAAATATGGCGAAAAACATGAGGACAATAGTTCGAATAATGTAAATAGTGTACATAATACCTCATCTCAGAAATATAGACAGATACTGAAGGGTCGAAACGTTGTAATAAGTATGGCAACAAAGATGAGGACAATAATCCGAATAATGTAAATAGTGTACATAATATCTCATCTCAGAAATATAGACAGATACTGAAGGGGCGAAACGTTGTAATAAATACGGCGACAAAGATGAGGTCAATAGTCCGAATAATGTAAATAGTGTACATAATATCTCATCTCAGAAATATAGACAGATACTCTTTCACAAAGATCATCATCTATTCTTCTGTAGTTTTCAGATATCTTTGTATTACATCATAGTTATGTCCAACATGTTTATGGTTAATATTCTGTTTTGAAAATCCAACTCGTTATTTAACATCACATACACACGCCTGTAGTATTTACTTTCTCCTTCATCTGGGTATGAGGTATTCCATCTCCTTCGCTGAATCCTAGGTATTTATAGGCTTCTTCTTGTTCCAGTTCCCTAATATTTGTGACAAAATCTAGATCTATTGAGTATGTTTCTGTAATTCTCCCTTTCTTGAATGTTACTTTTGACAATTTATCTAATCTGAAATCCTTACCTATGTCATCGCTGAAACATTTTACAGTTTTGAGGATACTCTTCAACTTATTGTCATCTTTGGCAAAGAATTTGATATAATCTATGTAGAGTAGCTTATTAAACCCTTTGTTTTTTTTTTACTTTTTATCCATGCTTATTACTGTTTAGTTAACGTGAAAGAAGGACTAAGGACAGACAGAACAGAAGGGACAACAGGGAGTCTTGTTGAAAGATTCCTCGTCGGAAAGTCAAACAATTGGAAGTGGCAGTCAATACCTTTGGTGTGATTTAAGTATAATGTAGTTTTCCACGCTTCCATGCTATATTTAAGGAAATTTAATATCACCGAGGACACTTCGTACATTTCTAGAGTCTTATGAATCCAAGAGTGTGGTAAAGTAAGAAAAGAATTTACGATAATCTATCCAAGCTGTGCTAAGATTTCTACCACTTTTCTCTAATTTTCCAGGATCATTTATTTATTATTAGTTGAACCATATGAAACTCTTCGATATCCCTTATTTTCCAGGGGAATAATGATGTTTTCATTGAGAAACGAGTAGGTATAGTTTGTCAGGACAGACGTGATCAATTTATATGTGGTGGGTAGACATGTTATTGGCCTATAATTTTTCGGATCATCTCTTTCACCCGTTTTGGGTAGAAGATATGTAATACTTTCAAAGATCCATTCTGGAATTTAATTGTGATTTTTGATTAACATTGATAATATCAGCATAAGTGTTTAATGAATTGATGAGAGATGATAGAGCCAAAGGTTCTGTGCCTTGTCATTTCCTGGAAATTCAAATTTTGTAATTTTGTTAGAGTTTGCCTAACATTATTCTTCGTTATATATTCCATTCTTGCACAGATTTATCCTTCATCCTTTCTTGTTCTCTTTTTCACTCTGCATTGTGATTATATTCCTTTGGGCTGCACCAAATATTCCCCCAAGATTATTGGACTTCTTCAATATTGGCGGTTTTTCGCATCTGTAACGGTTTTCCAATTTTCCTCTAAAACTACTTGAGGTCAGTTTGGAATAATTTATTTTATCAATAGAAGCTACGGCGTTTTCATATGTTCTTGTTCTCTGTGCCTTTAATTGCAATTTCTGTTTAAGTATTTCCTTGATTAATGGAATTTCATTTGCTGCTTTAATTTAATATTTCTGCTTGATCTTCTTGCTTTTCCGTGTTGAAACATTTGAATTTCTTTAAATCTCATCTAGTATCGATAATTCACATCTGGTTTCCCCAATTTCCCGCTTTAATTTTGCCTTCCAATCTTTTATTATTATTATTATTTTTATTTCCTTTGATTTCTGGCGTTTACACATTTTTTCCGGGTCCCGCCCAGGGACCGAAGGTTAGAAATGGCATCATGACACTTTCCATTGACAATAAAAAAAAATATTACATAGATAAAGCCCTTCGTCAAGTGTGGGCTGTATTATTGTCAGAACAATTTTTTGTATCACTTTGAGGCATGGACATCCAGGAATCCCTTCGATTAGTCTACTGGAATCTTTTCCAACCAATCGTAGGGCTACAACTACAACAGGGATTGTTGATGCTCCCATATGCCACATTTTTGAGATTTCTATTTCAAGGTCCTTGTATTTTGATAGTTTTTTGAAGATCTTCAGAGATAAATTGCACCTTGCAGGGACTGCCATATCCATAAGGAGGCACTTTTTTGTTTGTGGTCTTTAATAACAATGTTGTTGTTATTATTATTATTATTATTATTATTATTATTATTTCCTTTCATTTCTGTTGTATACTCATTCCTTGCGGTCCCCAACAAGAAATAGCATCATAATATTTTCCACTGAGAATTTTAAAAAATAACGCAAGATCAAACATATTTTACATAGATGAAACCCCTGTGGCTACAATCATTTCTATTTCTTTAAGGCATGGGCTACCAGAGATCGTTTCAATAAGTCTATCGGAAACCTTTTTCCAATCAAATCGAAGACTCGAAATACAACTGGAATTATTGATATGTCATGCGCCACATTTTGTTTTAGATTTCCACTTCAATTTCCTTGTATTTTGATTATTATTATTATTATTATTATTATTATATCGTTTGATTTCTGTTATATGTGTATTTCCTTCCGGGTCCCAACCGGAGTCCTAAAGTCATAAATGATAATTTTGTAAAGAAAAAGAATTCTCTAAGGTCACACAAATTTTACATAGAAAAAGCCTTTCGTAAAGCGTGATCTGTACTTGTGAGTACAATTATTTGCATTTCTTTAAGTCATGGGCCACCATGAATCCCTTCAGTGAGTCTATCGGAATCTTTTCCCAGCAATCCGTGGATTCCAACTACAACTAATTATTTTTGAAGATCTTCAAAGACAACATTACAATCTGCAGGAACTGCCATGTCAATAAGAAAGCACATTCTGTTCTTGTAGTCTTTGATCACAATGTCTGGCTGATTAGCTTTCATTGTTCTGTGTATATTGTAAAGTCCCTTAAAACTGTTATCGGCCCTTATCTCTGTAACCGGGTCTAGGTGATGTTCTTGCCAGTTTCTTGCAGATTCCTTCCCGTAAAAGTTGCATATTTTCCGGTGCTGTTATTGGCTCATTGTATCATGCTAAGTTTTATATTCAGTGGGTGTTAACACCGTGCAACCTGATACAAGAAGGTCAATTGTTTCTGGATATTTATCAAAAATATCTGCATATTTATCGCACAATCTGCATTTTGTATTAACACAATTTTTCAATGTGTGCGTTTGGTAATTTCTAGTTATTAAGCATTGGTCCGGTACGGCAAAAATAAAACCTTCCGTTTTAGGTTTTAACCCTGCACTACTGGGAACGGGATCAGTCTACATCAGTTGTTTTTGTTGCTGTTGTTATTATTATTATTATTATTATTATTATTATTTTCTATGTTAAGTTTCCTGCTTTGTATCCTGTAGAGCCGGGTTCATACTATGGCCATTAGAAGAATATAAGAGAATTGTCATTTAATTCATAGCACTTTTCTTAGTATATAGGATGTTTCGAGCCGAACGATCTTCCGTGTAACCTGTATTTTGATGTAACCTGCACACTTTTAGGAAAATTGTCCATTCCTTTTTTCACGAGGCCCAGTGCTCCGATTACCGTTGGTACAGTTTCAGTCTTCATATCCCACATCCTGTTCATCTCAATCTCCAGGTCCTTGTATTTGGACAATTTCTCGATAATTTTCATGGAGGTGTTTCTCTCAGATGGTACTGCTATGTCAACAAGGATACACATTTTTTTAAGCGTTTCACTCCAAGCAAGGCGGGAAGCCACTAGCACGCAAGGGTTTACAGAGAGTTGGAGCGAGAGCAAATAGGAGTGATAGAGGAAAAGATGAAGAGAAGGTTAGGGGATAGGTCAGGGCATCTGGAGACGTTGATTGACATGACATTTGAATAGTTGGAGATTACAGCTATCAGGGAAACAGGACAAGGGGAGGGAGTTCCACAGGCGAGAGGTACGAGTCATGAAGCTATTGGAGTAGACGTAACGGCTATATTTAACAGTTTCGACAGTGAAAGGGTTAGAGCGAGATGCCAGCCTAATAGAACGCTTAAATTCATGAAGTCTGGGAACCAGCGAAAAGCAGCTCATCGGAGCAATTACCATGAAAGTATTTGTAAAAAAAGACAGAGGGAGGCGACGACATGTCTGTGAGAGAGCGGCTGCAGACGAGATGCCATATCGGGGCCAATTCCGTTGCATATCCGTCTCTGGATCTTATCAAGAACCTTGAGACAAACATAAGAGACACCAGACCATTTATGGCAGCAATACTCCATGCAAGGGCGAATGGTTGATTTGCAGATCTGAAGGCTCGACTCCGACGAGTAAAATTTCCTGACGCGGCACAAAGAGCCAAATTCCTGAATTTCTTGACTTTTATGATAATATGGGGTCTGTTGGCTTTTATTTCCCTGTCAGTTTGAATAGGTATCTCCCAGAAGAAAGTTACATCATAATTTTGGGTAACAGTCTTTGGTTGGAGTTCATACCAGTGGTTTCGATAGTGTTATACTTGCATATCTTCCAGTGCACATATGTCACTACCTTGTTACGTCTGTGGGTATATTCATTTTTTGCTAGTTTCGAACATCCTGAGATAATATGGTCGACAGTTTTGTCATGCTTTCCGCATGTCCTGCATTTCGGGTTAGTTACATCGGTGTTATTATTATTATTATTATTATTATTATTATTTCCTTTGATTTCTGTTGTATACACATTTCCTTTTGGATCCCAACCAGTTATCTGTTTAGAGAGGAAATGGATTCATGACATTTTCACTGAGTATTTTTGTTAAAGAAAAGTGGGGCAACCTATGATCACACACATTTTACATAAATAAAGCCCTTCTTAAGGTGTGTGCTGTACTTGCATGTTTTGTATTTCTGTTCGGCTTCATCACTTACTGGTTCCTTATCCAAGATCAAGATTAAGGCAATGTAATAAATATATGTGTGAAAATTTCAAGTGTGTATCTGTAAAAAGACAATATGAAAAAGACAAAAGGAAAACTTATCATAGCCGAGACGTTTCGTCCTCTGTTGGACTTTATCAAGGCAGTAAATCTACGCATTCTGTTTGCACAAATTCTGATGTGTCTCTGATACTTTACATCTACAGTATTTATATTTTGTTACATTAGCAATATTCTTCTGAATAGACGAACAATTCCATGTTATACTGTTATTTTATAATCTATTTTAACATCGGCTACCAGTGGGTACCTTTCTTGATCCTACTCATAACTCCACTTATTATAGCTGTAACTGTAGTTTCGTTATTTCTACTTATTTTGTCATATTCTTTAAGAAATACCAATCTATCTGATGAGACTGTTTCTTTGTTGTCTTTATTCAATATGTCTTCTTTACTAGCTTTTACATATCTGTTACTTCCAATAGTAAAGTTCTAAAAAATAGTGACGACATTTCTGAAAATGGATAGCGTCTTGGATTTAGGAATCGGAGAGCTAGTCGGATCCATTACATACATTTACGTGCTAATAACCATGAAAAAGGTATGAATCCTCTTCTTCTCTCGCTAGCAATGGGTAAATAGCAGGACAGACTGGGTTCTCCTAGACCGGATGCTTTGGATAGAAAACTGTCGAGGAGAAGTAAAAACTTTGAATTTCAAACCGGCCTGGTGAGGGTTGGGATATTTTACATAAGTAACACCATTTCTACTACGGCTTCTGTACACATTGTTCCCTTACAAGTGATAAAATTATTAAATAACCTATAGAAAATGCTAAACAAAGTCTAACATCTTAAAAACAATAGCAAATGTAGTTTTAAGCCAAAGCGCACTTTTTCTGACTTGTGGCAATAAAATAGGAGATAAAAAACGGAATTTTACTGATTTTTATTTGGAAAATACAGACAAAACGGAATTTTATTCATGAGTAATCGATTTTTCTTTGAAACCATTAGTTTTTAATGATTACAAAGAGAATAACAGAACGAAAAAGTATATTTTAATTCTTTTTAATTGAAACAGTGACGTTTTTCTTTTTAAGAATAGTTTAATGAAAGTATTCTTCTTTAGCCACTGGCATAAAAATATATGCTTTTCTAATGAAAGTTACCTTAATAAATGCTGTAATGACAAATTAATTTAATCATTATTTTAATTAAATTAATAATATGTCAAAGTGGCAGAAGTGATAACGAATTGTTCACTCTGACATCTAGTTTAAAATATATATGGTCGTCCCTTGTCATGGTAGAGGGCCTGTGCTTCCCAGTTATACCAAGAGCGAATCCGTCTGGAGTTCCGACTCCTGTAGTACCACCCATGGTGGTAAAGTGAAGGAGGAGGTACCACACCCGGAAAGCCCAACGGTGGAATAGGCAAAGATCTACAGGATCTCATCGGACAAACCAACGGAAGAGAGCCCGATGTAAAGATCTTGCCTGTCTCAATCAGATCTTGCCCGTCTCAATCCATTTTGAGCCGGGAGGGAGAAACTTCTGACCAAGTGTGTGGGCTTCTCAGTCGAGTGAAGGTGTTCACCAAAATCAAATTCACGCGTATGGCCTAATCAAACTGTCTTTGATTCCCAGCCATTTACGGCACCGTCAACAGGCGGTGGGAGAAAGGTAATAGGGAGAGATAATGATGATCCCGATGCGAGAGGTTGCCGACGACGAAGAATAAACGCTTTCACAAAAAAAAAAACGTGCTTGAAGGAGCGCATTTAAATTGAAAGACTTCAACTGAAAATTGATTTTGATCGACTTCACTCCAAGCAAGGCACTAAAGCCACTAAGGCATATGGGATTACTAGGTGTGGAAGACTTAGAAAAGAAAACATTGCTAATCAGCGAGAACAAAATAAGAGTAATCATGGCCGTAGATAGCGATTGACATTGCATTTAAACTTTTGCAGTTTAAAAATGAAGCTCAAAGGCTACTACAATTTTAAATACAACTTTAAAATATTTTCACTGTTAGTTTTAATAGACTATATTTCTTTTTAAAAGAAGTAAATGTATTAGAATTACTTACAGTAAGTAAAATTATTTTTCCATATCAAGTATATAAGTATGTATATTACGATTTTTAAAATTTTATAATTAAATATAAATATATTTATTTTTTACTTTTTTTTATGACGCAACGTTAACCAAGCTCTTAGCTATTTTTTTGTGGGGGTTGTTTCTTTGATTTAGAATTCGTTTTAACTGCAATTTTAAATACAACTTTAAAATATTTTCACTGTTATTTTAATAGACTTTTTTTTTTTAAAAAAAACAAGTAAATGTAATAGAAGTACTTACAGTATATAAAATTACGGCCACAAGTGAAAAATGTAAGAAAAGCGACTGTGAGCATAGAATTTACACTTACACCCTTGTGCAAATTAATTAAAACAAAGCGAATAATTCCGTTATTATTTACTTTTTTCCGTATTTTTCCATTGAAACATGACTCAGTGCACATGTTAGTACTTCGTATATCCGTTCCAGAGAATCGTTCATTTGACCGCCGTTTCTCGATTGGATTTAAACCAGGAGAATTTCGGGGCCTATATATAGTACTTTGATTTGCTCTCTGGTAAGGCTTGCCAGTATGTTCGTGCAGCGTTTCAATTTTCGAACGCTTCCTTGGAGTAACGTCCATCGTAGACAATGTCCGTAGAACAACTAATCGACTGTCGAGACTATAGTGTCTGGGCGTGATAAGATTGATGCAACCACGGATGCCGCAATATTTTTCAAGGTAAAAAAATTCATCATACGCCCCGAAAATAAATTCATATTATTACACTCCACTGCAAATAATCTAATCTGATGAAAAAATAGAAATCGAATACACCGCGCCACTTCAGTGGGTCTAAAACTGACCGTATGGTGGAAGAAAGAAAACTAAAGTTATTGTTTCAATTTGTACAAACAAAAGGGTACATCCAGCCAGCTCAACTGTAAATTTATGAGATTTTGACACCTTTCTAATACTGCACATAAATTCAAAATATAGCGAAGAGTTCATCCGAACAATTACCACGAAAGTGGTTATACAAAAATCACGGGTAGGCAAACTTTTGGCGGTGGGAAAGTGATTGAAGCCGAGACGCCAGATCAGAGCATATAATATTGCTGATTCCCCTTTGGATTGTATCAAGGATTGTACATCTTTTTATTATGTAAGTATATGAACAGGTGTGGTTGTCAACGTGTGTCTAATGTATACTAATATGTATTGATCTTAGAAGACGTTGGTAATTTGAGTGACGGGGAAAAAGATATTCCTTCATCAATATACATATATATATATATATATATATATATATATATATATATATATATATATATATAAAGACAAAAGGAAAACTATTATTCAACAACGGGTTTCCTTATCTTTCTTTCTAAATTTAAATGTTTAAAATTTTAGCGTCCCTCTCCTTCATGCGCGTGTGTAATTACATTAACGTAAACATCGCTTCGGTCCATTGTAGTCGTAAAGGATCAACCGCTTCACTTGGAATACTTTTCTACTTTGTCATTAAGTTATGAAATTTTGTGCGCTAATCTTAAGTGGCATTTAATACCCACTAGTGATTTACAAAGGAGGCCACATATGGAGCAAGTATGAGTACTGCGAGACGAGATCACTGTTAGATTGACTGATCTTTTAGATCTTGCTCTCGCTTCTTGAAGATGATTTAGGCAAGAAGACTAAAAATTGTTGAGTCCACTAAAACACGTTGACCTTCATTCTACCCGCTCCAAGGATAAGCGCTCAAGGGTGTTATGTAGTATATTGACTGCGGGCAAGTTACTTTTCATCTCGTATTTGTATCTTAGCCATGGGCGTCCTACATTCCTGTAGCCCTGATCTAACTGGTTGTATATTAGGATCTTGGGTATCCTGTCATCAGACATTCTCAAGACATGATCAGTCCACCGTAACTGAGACTATGATAAAAGTCTCGATTCCTCCAATATTACACCTTTTAAACAGGTCTACGTTAGATGTCCTATCTTGAAGGTTAACTCCACAGATTGCACGCACACAGCTTTTATGGAAAACATCTAGCTGGCGTATATGGTACCTGTATGGAGTCCACGACTCTGAGCAAGTACAACAGCTCTGTAAACCCCAATTTTCATATCCAGTCGAATACCCCGCTCATTCTACAAGCGATTGCGAAGTTTGCCGAAAGCACTGGTAGCCTTAGCAATCCGATGCATGATTTCATCATCTAAAGTTCCACTGTAATTGACTTTGCTGCCAAGATAGTTGAAAGACTTTACATAGTTCAGGGGTTTGTCTTCTACTTTCAATGGTCTCTCTGGAAATTTGTAGACTGGTGATTTTTGTTTCTCACCACGCAATTGCTTCGGAGTAGGGCGAGGTTGGTGCACAACTTCAATTTTCTTTATGCTAAGTGTAAGACCAAATGTTTTACATGCAGCAGAGAAACGATTTATTAGATGTTGGGCCTCCTCAAAGGATGTCGCTACAAGAGCCTCATCATCAGCAAACAACAATTCACGAATAATTTGCGTACGAAGTTGGGTCTTGGCTTTGAAGCGCTGATGATTGAAGAGACCACCAGTTGTTCGAAACTGAAAATTGACGCCACTCTCTGTGTCTGCAAATGCATATTTCAGCATCACCGAGAAGAAAAGGGCAAAAAGGACAGGGGCCATGACACAACATTGCTTGGTTCTCTTTGTGATATTAAAGGATTCCGACATCATACCATCAGACATGATATTAGCTTTCATTCCTTCATGAAAAGAGATGATGACCTTTAACATGTTTTCAGGGATGCCGAGTTTCCTCAAGACTTGCCAAAGAGCCTCTCGATTCACAGTGTCAACGGCCTTCGTCAAGTCTACAAACACCATGTATAACTCCTGGTTTTTCTCGCGAACCTTCTCTAAAACTTGACGAAGAGAAACTATCATGTCAATGGTGCCCCGACCCGACGGAAAACCACACTGCAATTCAGGATAGATGTCGTCAACAAGGTGTATAATGATTCTGTTTAGAATCAGTTTCGCTAGGATTTTGCCTGCAATTGAAAGTAGTGATATCCTCCGATGATTATCACAGACACACCTGGAACCATTGTTTTTGTAGAGGTGTTTGATAGAGGCGTCTTTATAATCCTGTGGGACACAGCCTGCCTTCCAGATCTCCACAAAACTTTTGGCCACTTTTGGCCACCAAGCTTATACACTTTGGGTGGAATAGGATCTTTAGGAGTAGGTGATTTTCCAGTTGAGATTTGCTTGATGGAGTCAATTAACTCTTGATAGGTAGATTCAAAAGACAACTTCGGAATTTCAGGATTTTGCTCAATTGATGTGATAGCTTCCTCATCAGTAACCGAAGTGGTGTTTAACACAGTTTCCAAATGCTCTTTCCAGCGATTTAAAATGTCTGACTTATCCGTCAAGAGAGTTTCACCATCGGCTGTGGAGATAGGAGCAACACCACTTTTCTGAGGACCGAAAATGTTCTTGAGGCCAGCATAGAAAGCCTTTAGATCCTTTCTATCTGAAGCTTCTTGGAGTTCAGTGGCCTTTTCAGACCATCAAGGCTCTTTCATGGCCCTGAGAACTTGTTGAACCTGACTTTTACACTTCTTGTAAGCGATCTTCTTATCGGACGAGTTCTTGTCCTCAATCCTTACTTTATGAGAAGAGTGCAATTGATCTATAAGCTGCTGACCTTCTGTATTATTATGCGCGACCCCACACAGAAAGAAACAGTGGTTTAAAATTTTCCTTCTATGTTTTGATCGACAATGTTCGTTTGAATATTTCTCATAAGTTGCGTTGAAATTGATCTGTTACTTTTTTTTGAGATATGTAAGAAAAACCATTGTGTTAAATACTTTTGCTACCCACTGTATATATATATATATATATATATATATATATATATATATATATATATATATATAGGAAAGCTCAATATATCATTAAAGAGTTCGGTAATAATTTATTTCTGTGGCACCATGCATACCTAGCAAGCTGAAAAGAAATATTCATAAATATATGATTTGTTTTTTACGGTTTGTCAACCATTTGATAATTATTTAGAGCTGAAAAATATTTGGGTTTTGAGAATAATTCTTTCTTTACGTTCAAGCGATCTAGAAGAAAGAAAGAGAAGACAGAAGAAAAAAAAAAGGAGAAAAATAAATAATACGAAACCAGGTCGTAAGCGAGCACACACACGCTCGACTGGCATATAACAGATGTCAAAAATATCAAAGTTTGTTATCAAATGGTTGAAGAAACAAAGTTTGGGGACAATGAAAAAAATATGATAGGTAATAGGTGGGAAGTGTATCTAAGGATATGAAGACAAACCATTAATACGAAAACACAGGCAATTCCAGAATTGAAAAAAAAGCCACACAAGATGATGTTGGCTGAAAATGTTTTTTTGAGATAATGAAGATTTTTGTTATCAAGCTTCGAGGGAAAGAAAAAGTGAAATATTTTTATTCGTTCACGAAAACGCCACCCAGTCTGAGAAATCCCTTTTCTTAGGTCGTGTCCAATTAGCGATAAACTGCTTGACAAATACCACGTGTTGAAAAAAAAACCCGAAGGTGTCATCGCAGTCGCTCATGACAAGGGCAATTTAAATTTAAATTTTTTTTTAAGCAAGGTGTTTCTTCCCCCAGAACAAAGCCACGGATTGTCCACGCCCGACTAAAGACGTCATTGGCTAGATGGGATCACGTGGCGCAGGAAGGAGGAGGAAAAATACCCGACCAGGACCTCATTGGCCGAGAGCGGTCACGTGACGCACGAGGAGAATCGGTCGACGCCCTTTTCAGAGGTGTAAGTGTGAGGGGCCGATACGAGGAAGCGGGGAAAAGGGTATACGCCCTCAGAGACACAATAAGGAAGTAGGAGTGAAAGTGAATTACCGAAAATGGAAAATCCCTAACCAGAAATAAGAAGGGTGGATACGTATTTAGAATTATCAAGAGAAAACCCTGGCGCCGACAGACCCACTCCAGTTTTTGACTGCGTCAATAAAAGCGGGACCCCAACCGACAGAAATCAGTTTTGCGCCGCGGACGGCGAGGGAGATCAGCCGCGGACGGCGGGCCGGATTCATTCGCCCCTTTGCGGGCAAGAAAGGCCAGTTCGTTTGGCCTAAGCGGAGAAGTTCGTCCAATCGAAGCCGAAGAGAAGAAGTTAATTCGCGCACTGACGGCAGAAATGAGTGACCAATAATTCAGACTCTGAAGAGAAGGAGTTTTGCGCCGCGGACAGCGAGAGAGATCAGCCGTGAACGACAAGCAGAGATCAGCCGCGGACGGCGAGCGGATTGCAGTTTGAGCCGTGAACGACAAGCAGAGATGAGCGCCCAGTGTTGAAACCGCGTCAAGATAGCTAACCAAGATTCACGCACACTTCTGGACTCTTCTTCAACCAAGAACAAGTAGTTTGAAGAGCGACTTAAAATCAGACCACAGAAACAAGTTTTTTTTTTTCGTCTTTCGTCCAAGGACACGCCGAAACACAAATTTCTTAGAGAGCAGACAACTGGAAGCCTTAAAGTTGCCTAGTAAAAGCGTTGTGCCACAATCCACAGAACGGGTAGGGAGGTAGACATAGTCCTATGTACCGAGCAAATAGACATAAAAGTTTGTTACCTTTTTCTTGATACGTTGGACCTTGTGAGTTGTTATTTTATTTTTTTTTATTATACATAATTGTGTGATATCACCCCCGT
>CAHIKZ030005063.1:1490000-1492500 GCA_903632075.3 Acanthosepion pharaonis
AAAACAGCATAATTGTATATATGATTTTTGTTTGTTTTTTTCCGTATATTTTCTTCATACTGTTGATCTATATCCATATATTTATATATATATATATATATATATATATATATATATATATATATATATATCGGCATAGAGCCATTTATAGCGCGAATCGCAACTTCGATATGCTTGTCATGCTGTGCACATGTGTGAGGAAGTGAAATGGCAATGTACAGAAATCCCAATGTACATTGATGGTTCTCGGAAAGGGGAAAGACACTTATTGGGATATAACTGAAATTCTCTTGGCGCTCCTCTATCATGATTGAAGGAACTGGTCCTTGATTGTGCCAAGTGAAGGTGTATATGCATGAAAGTCAATGAAATTTTGAGAGGTCACTGATCGGACATCAGTGTATTAGCAAAAACCGCTCTAACATTCCGGCAGCATACACAAGGAGTGAGGATCCCTATCGTCTTTGTGGGGACTGATGGATGGATCTCAAGCTATCTTTAACAGTTATAAAAAGCATGACTACAAGTAAGTTATCAAAGTCGGAACATGCAATTCGATTCTTATACGTTGGTAATATCTAAGACAGTTCATATCTGTCCGTCTGTCTATCTATCTATCTGTCTATCTACGCCCTATCTCAGTCTATTCATAATTATATCAATCTGTTCATATCTGTCTATCTTATTCTTTTCATATCTATCTATCTATCTATCTATCTATCTATCTATCTATCTATCTCAGTATGTTCATATCTGTCTATCTGTCTCAGTCTGTTCATATCTATCTATCTATCTATCTATCTATCTATCTGAGCCTGTTCATATCTGTCTTTCAATCTATTTCATTCTTTTCATATCTATCTATCTATCTCTGTTCATATCTATCTATCTCTCTCAGTCTGTTCATATCTATCTATTTCTCTCATTCTGTTCATATCTATCTATCTATCTATCTATCTATCTATCTATCTATCTATCTATCTATATATATATATATACACTTATGTGTGTGTATGTGCGTGAGTGCGTGTGTAGAGAAATATGCGTAGATAAACTAAGAAATAAATGCCCTTCAACACGGCTCTACAAATTAAAAGAAATTATTACTGAGTATTAATTTTCTTTCAAATCGAAAGAAATGAATTATAGTTTCTTTGCGAAACAACTTCACACAAATTATTTTTGTTTATCTTCTTTACATTCCAACAGAATCAATTTCGTTAGAAAAAATAAATCTAGAATACCTCTACATGTGAAAATGTATGTGTCACTTTTTAAAATTGTTTTATGTGTGTGTGTAATTTTCAAGTAGCAGCAAGCCACCGGGTAGTCAAGACGTCAATCGAATTTTTGATACGACTGCTAAAAATCTGCGTTGATAAAATATCTCAGCTCCTAAGTTTTTGTTTGCTTGTTTGTTTGACTATCGTTAAGACTTTTTTTGTAATATAATATACTGAAATGTAAATATACTTAAATGAATATGCGAAAATGTGAGTAACTAATTCAGGTTTGAGAGTTTCACCTTGTATAACAAAGAACAATAGACCAGGATCAAAGGTTAACTAAATTAGTAATTTACTAACTTTTTTTTTTTTTTAGTATTTGAACAAAGTATCAGTAAACAAAATCATTTTTTGTTTTTGCTATTCTCTGACAACCGCAATGATGGAAAAAGCATTACATCGCACAATCGCCATTGAGACACGCTGCAAGAGCCACTCCGTTTCGCGAGGCTCGTCCCTTAATCGAGACGCCATCCCACGAATCCTCCGAAGGAACGCCATCGAACGAGGGCCAATAATCCCAGAAGTTGCCACTGCCACTGGAGTAAAAATAAATCTGTCCGTAAGCGAAGAATATATTTCTTTTTATCTCCGCGTCCTTAGCAACAGAACCCGGGCTCAATCGCGCACCTGATCAAATTACCGGTCGAAAAAGTATCGTCACAGATTTCATTCCCAAATCAACGACTCCCTCATTTTTAAAGGGAAAATGGTAATCCCCTCCGACTGCTTTCCATCACCACGGTGGACGCCTACGGGTTTGATTTGGGAAGGGAACCCAGCTGCATCCAGACGTCTTCTGATGATGTCGTTTATTGCTGCATGTTTTGGGAAGCGGCCGCACTACGACGACAGGAGAGAGGATGTAAACCAAAACTTAAAATAAGAATATTTATAAGAAAAAAAGGCTCCCAAAAAACTAAAAGTTAAGTTTTACTAAACACAGAAGTTTTTGGTTAATAAATATTTTCCCAATTTTTAAATATCTATTTTAGGGATGGAAAAAAAATTGTTGATCTTTTTCTGAAGTGTGCCTTGAAATTTACATCGCAGACGATAAACATTTGTTGTTTGGAGATTCAAGGACTACCGCGCGTTTCATAAGACGCTGCTGATTGGTTAATATAAACGAATATAGAAATTCATATCCGATCCGACAAAATGCACAAAAAATGAGATATCTTTTGACTTTATGTAATATAAAAACGACATCA
>CAHIKZ030005063.1:1497500-1622500 GCA_903632075.3 Acanthosepion pharaonis
CATTATGCAATCGAATGGACAAAGTACGACAATTATTTTAAGACATTTCTATGTTTATACATTCTTTTTTTACAGATGCTCTGTTTGTATCTATAAAAAAGAAAGTATAAACATAAAAATGTTTTAAAATAATTGTCGGACTTTGTCAATTCCCTTAAGTGCTAATACCCTTGAGAAAGGTATGAATCCTCTTCTTCTGTTTACCCCCAGTTATGGGTAAATAGCAGGACAGAACGGGTTCTATATCCTTGGATGGCAACTGGTCTACCGCAGAAATAAATGACAACCTGCTGCGAGGGAAAAAATCTGCCTACTCAATCATGTATCGAAAGATGCATGATCGCCTAAGTTTGTATCCCGCATGGTACATAACTGACTGACTGACGACAAGAAGAAACAAATCCATATTTTATAAAACCAGGTAAATACGTTGATTCGCAACAGAAAATGGTCCAAGATCAGCAGAAAAGACTAATTGCATGCCTACCTGAATGCAAATTGGCGGAAGCACAATTAGAAGCCTTCAGCTTCGCTCTAAAATTTGCCACCAGATTACCGAAAAACAACCCCATGGATTTTATAATTAAAACCCATCACCATAAGCGCTCTGATTTCACCAAAGGATATATCCAAAGCCTAATCCCAGCCACATATAAAAAAAAAACAAACATGAACGACATGATACTTCCTCATATATATATATATATATATATATATATATATATATATATATATATATATATTATACGAGCCCTAAAGGAATTAGCAAACAATAAAAAACATCGACTTATATTCTTCAGGTAAGGGCGAGAGAATTGTTGTCATAGACAAACACAACTGCCAATAGAAAATGATAGACCTCATGGACAACATCTACGAAAAAATAAACGAAATCAGAACCAAGAAAGAGACTCAAAAATTCATGAGCGACGTCAAAAAATATTAAAAATGGAAAACAGCACCTGGCTAAAATTCAGTGAACACCATCCCACAAAAAAAACACACTTTAGAGACCTCAAAAAACACACCAACCGGGTATACCATTGAGACCTATCATATCAGGGATAGGCAGAGCGCCACATGAACTACACTGTGCACCTAGCAAAATCGTAACACCACTCCTCAGAACAATTAGTCCCTTACGTATAAAAAAAAATTTTAGACTTCTTAAGCAAATTTAAAAATGTAGGGATCAAAAACAAATACAATATATAGCCAGTTTCGTCATACAATCTCTATACACAAAACGTCCCTATATAAAAATGCCTAAACCTACTAAAACGACACTTAACAAAAACAAAAATAAAATCACCTAACACCCACCCGCCCTAAAATTATAAAAAAAAAATGATTGCTAATTACAAGACAATGTTTCTTCACTTTCGGTAACAACTTCTATAGACAAAAATTTGGTTTACCAATGGGATCTCCTCTCAGCGCTGTTTTTGCGTGTCTATTTTTAGAATTTCTAGAAAGTGGCCCTTTCAAAAAAATTCTACCACCAAATTTTACCTATTTCAAATATGTAGAAGGCTCCGTACTAATATACCCACTTAACAGATGTTGTCAACTAACTTAACAACGTTGAACATACAATACACTTCACCTTTGAACCTGAAACCACACACACTCTTCCCTTCCTAGATATCGTGTTACACAGAAACAACAGAGAACTCAATTTTAATGTTTGCAGAAAAGCTACCAAAATAAATAAAAAACAATCTGGTCAACTCCTACTCAAAACACTCTTATAAAATTAAATATATTATAATTATAGGTTTCTAGTTAAGAGCATTAAGAATTTTCAGCTTCCAGTACCTACTCAAAGAAGAAAAAAGACAGATAAAAAGCACATTCAATAACCTCCAATATCCATATCATTTCATCGACAACGCAAAGAGAAAGTCACACAAAATATATGATCGCAATAAAAATAAAAACATTATCCACAATAATAAACTAAACAAAACAGATATATAATACTACCAACCAATTCGATAACACCCACTATCCCAAGCACTTTATTCCTTCGAAACAGCATCTAAATAGTCACAAACACTTCCAAAGCTATCATGGATATAATCGGATCTAAAAACACTCATAAAAATATTAATTTAGAATTTGGCATATATAAAATAAATTGCCTAGACTGTTCTAAGTTTTTACTTTAAAAATCAAGAGGTCAATTGAATCCGCTATTTTGGTTTCAACTTTACGGTATACTCAGGGGATTTTTATCAAATGACCTCTTAACGCTTTATTTTTTTAAAAACTAATGAACGATATATTATTTTTTAAAATAAATAAACAAATGCACGACGTTGGGTGTAATAAAAAAAGAAGACGAGGATGTGAAGAAGAAGAAGAAGAAGAAGAAGAAGAAGAAGAAAAGCAAGGGTATTATAAATGTATCGGTGTGGTGTGTCAGGGGGTTAAATGAAATTTACATTTTTTTTATTTATCCAGTTTCATATATTATGCTTAAGAGGAATTTCCTAATATGTAAGCAAGAACTCAAGACTTCAGATTTTCTGTTTCAAAATGTTATTTGGATCCGGAAATATCATAATTGCTAATTTTCCCTGTTGGTATAATTTGCAAATATTGTTGTGACTGATATAAGGCTTCGCCTTTTACAAAATTTTCCAGCCTCTTGTTTTTTTTCTTTTAAATTCCTTACATGGTCAACAAGTTTGGTAGAGTAGCTAAGATCTATGTGCGTTTGTTTATTTATTTTAAAAAAAGATAAAGCGTTCATTAGTTTTTTCAAAAAAAAAATAAAGCGTTAAGAGGACATTTGATAAAAATCGCCTGAGGATACCGTAAGGTTGAAACCAATGTAGCGGTTTCAAATAAACTCCTGATTTTTAAAGTATATATATAGGCACAGATGAGTAGTGGATAGCGGTTCGGATTGAGGAATCGGACAGTGGAGTTCGAATTCCAGTCGAATCCATTACGTGCTAATACCCTTAGGAAAGCTATTAATCCTCTTCTTCCTCCAGCTAATACCCTTAGGAAAGCTATTAATCCTCTTCTTCCTCCAGCTAATACCCTTAGGAAAGCTATTAATCCTCTTCTTCCTCCAGCTAATACCCTTAGGAAAGCTATTAATCCTCTTAAAAAGCAGGACAGACTGGGTTCTATAGTCTTGGATGGCAACTAGTTTAGGAGAAGGACAACTCTGAGGATTGTTTGGGGATCTTATAGCACGTAGTGCACCGGGTCTATGTATTCGGCACTTCAAAAAGTGTGGTTAGTTCTGCACAAAGCCTTCACCACTATAATCAAAATCATATGTGCTGGTGTCTGGCTGTCAATTCCTAGAAACTGAGTTGCCTAACCCTCATACGTCGAATACGACGGGAGAGTCCATCATATCTATCTATCTATCTATCTATCTCAGTATATTAACATTTATCTATCTATCTATATATATATATATCCATCTATCTATCTATCGATCTATCTATCTATCTATCTATCTATCTCAGTATATTAACATCTATCTATCTATCTATCTATCTATCTATCTATCTCAGTATATGAACATCCATCTATCTATCTATCTATTTCAGTATATGAACATCTATCTATCTCAGTATATGAACATCTATCTATCTATCTATCTATCTATATATATATATATATATATATATATATATATATACATACATATATATATATAGGAGCGTAATCTGAATTGATACTTGCAATCTTAGAAAGTATTGCCTTTGTTAAATGTAGATATTAAACTGTTTCGTGAATGATGACCAAGGCAGAATGAAGTCACGAGTTACGCATTTCTTTCGAACTTACAGGATTATCCTTTTAAAGATGTAAACAAAAAACTAAAAATATAAAAAGAAAAACTGCACATCAACGCTGACTCGTATATGGCCATTATTCCATTATCCTAACCGATTTTCATTTTTATTTATACAAAATCGATAAGTAATAATCCTTTCAATAGTTCTCATGGCAGATCACCAGAATATATTTCATGGTGAGAAAAGCAGACAATATATTTTAATTGGAAAGATTATAGGTGTGACCTCTGGGGGTTCAACAAAAGGCAAGAAACAGGCATTCAAGAAATGAATGCCTTAATGAAAGATGAAGCGAATTTCCAGAAATCCAGATGAAGTGATAAAAAAGAAAATCCCAAAGCTTATCTCTACGAGGGTTGCTTATTAACCCAAAAGTATTCTAAGGGTGGGTCTGAAATGTTCTCGGCTCAGCCATGACGGAAATGATCTAGCAACATGAAGACTGCATGCTACTCCGCACATCGTTACTCAAGATTCATTGAACACCTTACTCAACAAAAATACAGTGTAACCCGGATATAAGAGACCCGGATACAAGAGAAACCCGGATAAAAGAGAGATTTCTCTGGTCCCAAATTAGAGCCAGTGTTAATGTATATAAAATAGACCAAACCCGGATATAAGAGAAACCCGGATATAAGAGACTTCTTCTTCGGTCCCGACAACTCTCTTATATCCGGGTTACACTGTATGATGATTTTACAAAGTGGATCAGATCGAGAAAATTTTCAGCACCCTCTCGTGTCAGCTTAATTTTAAAGTTCTAGAGGTGGAATTCTGTAGATCTGGGTTGCTGAAAGCATTGGGTTAAATTTTTTGACAATGAAGGAGATTATGTTGAAAAATCCATTTGATTTTTAAAATAAGCGCTACATTTCCAATTGACGTATGAGAAAATAAAGAAGAATTACTCAGAATATACCTGCTGTATATTCACTAAAAATGAATCTTAAAATTCTTAGAACGGACTTCAAGCAATATTTTTCTCTTTTTCTTTAAGACAAAAAGATAAAGAACCTATTTACAAAATGGCGCATCACGATTTGTTTCAGTTAGAATGAATATAATGGAATTAGCTTTTTATTTTGTTAATTTTATGTCATACAGTACAAGCTGGCAGATAGATCTCATCATTAGACCCAAAGAGTTGTGAGTTCAATACCAGGCCACAGCAATGGTGAACCAAAACTTGGAGATTTGAGTTAAAGGGAAATAACTTAGACATCCCGAAGACGCATGGCAGGTGAAACTAAAAGAATCTGGCCCGGTGGACGAAATAAAGAGTTCGTTATGAAATTACAATCACCTGAAGAAGTCTGGAGCGTATAACGGCCGAAACGTTGTGAATAGGATAACAGTTCGAATAATGTAAATAAAGCAAATAATCATAATACCTCATCCCAAATGCTTATAGACTCAAACATAAACTCATATTTACCTATTCTTAAACTAAGTAAATCCTAATGGACTAACAATTATAACACTATTTACATTATTCGGACTACTGTCCTCATCTTTGTCGCCATATTTATTACAACGTTTCGGCCGTTGTACGCTCCGGTCTTATTCAGGTGATTGGAATGTCGAACGGAACCCTTCGCTATTAAAAAGGATATTATAAATTTTCTTAAAAAATATTGTTTATTATGAAGTCTTACAAAATTAAACTAAAGAAATTATTAAACCACGAAGTAGGGTTTTTGTCCAAAACAAATTAGCTTATTCAAATTTCATCGATTGGTTTGCGAAATTGTACGATATGTAATGTTTGTAAATCATGACGAAGAATGTTAGCCGTAAATTCAACAATACTAAATATTGTGAGGATTTCAAGACGCATTAGCGTTCATTATTGACATTATTCGGACTTTTGTCCTCATCTTTGTCGCCACATTTATAACAACGTTTCGGCCGTGGTACGCTCTGGGCTTCTTCAGGTGTTGGAATGTCGAACTGAACCCTTTATTTCGCTCACTGGGGTAGATTGATCTAGTTCCACTTGCCATGTTTAATGGATGTTAGTTATCAGTTATCTCCTGTTAATTTTCCTCTGAAAGTTCTCCACTGCCTTAACTGTTCTTGAGGACACATGGCACTGTGGATAAAGGCGTTGGTTAGATCAAGTGACGGGACCCAGAGAGTGTGAGTTCGATACCCGATTAAGGCAATTACAAACCTATTTTTACACAAGGTTGGGTTTCAACTATTTACCCATAGCTGGGACCCTGATAGGTGCTACCAACCCGGGAAAAGGTGGATTTGGGAACACCAGCAATTAAGAGGTGGTTCCACGCTTCTCAAAACTTCCTGATCAGAGGCCTTGCTGTTACACGTAGTTTATCGTCTTACCCAGGAAAAGGATGTAGTTTATCGTCATACCCAGAATAACTCTAGAATATTTTATATATAAGCAATTCATTTAAACGTTTTTTTTTTTTTTAAGCATTTCACCCAAAGCAAGGCGGGAGTGCCACTAGCACGCAAGGGGTTACAGAGTGTGAGAGCAAGAGTAAAGAGATGTGATAGAGGAAAGGATGAAGAGAAGGACAGGGAATAGATCAAGGCATCTGAAGATGTCGATTGAGATTGCATTTAAATACTTGAAGATTATAGCTATCAGGGAAGCAAGTAAGAGGAAGGGAGTTCCACAAACGGGAAGTGCGAGACATGAAGCTATTGGAGTTGAAGAGATGGCTACATTTAACAGTTTCGACAGTGAAAGGGTGGGACTGAGATGCCAACCTAGTAGCACGCTTAAATTCCTGCAGTCTGGGAACTAGCGAAAGTAGCTCGTCGGAGCAGTTACCATGAAAGTATTTGTAGAAAAGACAGAGAGAGCGCTACTGTAGACGAGATGCCAGATCAGGGCCAATCACATTGCATATCCGTCTCTGGATTTTGTTAAGAACCTTAAGACGACCAGAGGGGGATCCTGACTATATATGGCAGCAGTATTCCATGCAAGGGCGAATGATTGATTTATAGATTTGAAGGATGGACTTGAGCGAGAAAAACTATTTGGCGTGACACCAACTAGAATTTTTTTTTCTAGTTTAAATAAATTTCTCATATATAAAATAATATCTTTAAATAAATGGTTTACACTTTTAAAATATGGCTTTCAAGTATTCGGAAAATGCTATCGAAGAAATGGGTCTTCTGAGTTAAGCAACATCGAATCCCAATTTCACAGTCTCAGATTGCGCACTAAACTGCCTGGGTGTTGGCCGCAAGTTTGGAATTCACTGTCCACTGGAAGCCATTTGTTAATGTCGTCATGAAACATCGTCTCTGCGATTACTGTGAATCCCACTGCCACCACACGAGCCACAGCAGATAACCCAGATAAAAGACCAAAATGAAACTGACAAACCTTCGGTTTACATTCGAGAAGCGATTTATCTTCGCTTGGCAAACGGCAATCTGATGACTATCTTTTCAACGATGTCATCACGTATCACCAGTAATGTGTACGATATATGCAAATCTTTTCACCTTGTCTTCGTAATGGCTGAAATAGTCTCATGCTTTACACTTAGCAGAAACACTAAAAACGACAACTTCTGACAACGACAATCTTTTCATTTCCACCGCCTCGCATTCATTCTTGTCAAAAAGCTCCTTCGCTCTTTCTCTCTCTATCTCTATTTTTGGCACACGCACACATATGTGTATATAAAGATTGTAGAACCAGCAATAATTCGTTCACATATGTTTTATTGAAATCAATTGACAAGGCGGTGTGTCTTTAATATTAATATATTCTCTTACAAAATACAAAATGTCCCCCACACACAGGTATCAAAAATAGACTAAACACGCAGCTGCCTGGGAACCGGATACAGGACTAGACTTTAAAATACCGAAGCTTTATGAAATTCGATGCCTTTCTCCAAAAGAAATTCCCGTAAAATATTTAATTTTTGTTTTTTGGTTCATTTTATTTTGTTTTAAGGAATATCAACTACTTAATGGGTTATTTAATACCGACAAGATTTTTCAGATAGCTTCATATGAACAGAATATGTGTTAATATTTTTATTTTTTCAATATTGTGCTGCTGGTAATATAATTTTTCCCAAATTGGTATTGCTGATATTTTTACTATCAGAAACTATCTTTTATGCTTTCATAGTGTTTTGACCACAGTTTGGCGGTTAACTATATTCCCATAGCTGGGAACCTAACAAGCGCTACCAACCCGGTTCAGGCTGAACCTGAAAACAAAAATAATTAAGAGGTGGTTCCACGCTCCCCAAAACCTCTAAATAAGACGTCTGCCGCCTGATTTCGTTAATCATCATACACAGGACGGTAAAATATTTATATAATTATACGTCGTTACTATTTATTAAGATTAGACGCTGATGTTGGAGTGAACGGACATGTTCTTTTATTGATTAAAGAAAGCGTATTTTAGAAGGAAAATCTTTATTTTAATGATCCATTTATTCTTACATTATTCAAAAGGCAGCAAACAGACGTTCAAGAAATGAATGCCTTAATGATAAATGAAGAAGATTTTGAAGTGACAAAAAAGAAAATCCCCAAACCTATCTATACGAGGGTTACTTATTAACCTAAATTGTTCTAAGAGTGGGTCTGAAAAGTTCTCGGCTTGACCATGAGGGAAATGATCTCGAACCATGAAGAATAC
Source organism: Acanthosepion pharaonis (assembly GCA_903632075.3). Lineage (NCBI taxonomy): Eukaryota > Metazoa > Mollusca > Cephalopoda > Sepiida > Sepiidae > Acanthosepion > Acanthosepion pharaonis. The sequence continues at coordinate 1,505,988 of CAHIKZ030005063.1, forward strand.
ATGCTATTCCGCCTAGTTCACATCGTTATACAAGTTTTTAAACAGCTTAACAAAAATATGATGATTTTACGAAGTCGATCAGATCGAGAAAATTTTCAGCACCCCCTCATATCATCTTAAAATCGTAGATACAGGACTGGACTTTAACGTACCGACGCCCGAAGTTTATGAAATTCGAGGCATTTTTAAAAGAAATTCTTCTTAAATATTTAATTTGCTTTATTTATTTTATTTTGTTTTACATCATATCAACACCTCAATGGGCTATTCTATGCCTACAAGATTTTTCAGATAGTTTCGTATGAATAGAATATATATTAGTATTTTATAGTTAAATTTTAAAAGGAAATCTTTATTTTATTTTTTCATTTATTATTTTTTATTACATTATAATTTTATTATATTACAATACATTTTATTAAATTTACAATATTTAATTATTAAAACAAAATTTATTTAAAAGATTGTTTTTTGTTTTATTCTTTGAATAAGTGTTTTAGCAAATTTACTTTATTAAGAATGTCTATTATCATTATAAGTGTTATGCCAGGTGTAACAGCAAAATTGTCAAATCTTGTAACATCAAAATTGCCCAATTGTTAGATTAATCTATGGGCAGTTGTATCTTAGAAATGACTTGTTATATTCCGTGCTAATAGGAATATGGAATGGACAAACATGGTGGATAAATAGTAACAGGCTTAAGGTAGAAACCAGTACAACAAGCAAGGAAGTAATAGTTATGCGCACGGTCGTCGCAAGTCAGTACAGTTGTGTGTGCTGTTATCGGAAGGCCGGTAGCCGCCTCGCAGATCCCAACTCGACGCTATTTAGTAACTGCCCCACGCAGTCAAATGTGGCACAAGGCCGAATTTAAAGTGGGGTTCCCGTGTCCGGAGGCTCGGCCAAAAAAATCTCCGTAGACCCCGCATAAACGGGATCGGGTCTGTCTACCTTCCCGGACTAGCCTCGTCCGGGTTCCTCTCTGCCCCAAGGCAGAGAGTTCGACTAGCGCAGCTGGGAAAGATCCCAGCTCGACGCTATTTAGTAACTGCCCCACGCAATCACATGTGGCACAAGGCCGAATTTAAAGTGGGGTTCCGGGCCAAAAAATCCTCGAAGGCCCCGAATAAACAGATCGGGTCTATCTCCCCGGACGAGACTCTGCCTTTCGACAAAGCCTCGTCCGGGTTCCTCTCTGCCCCAAGGCAGAGTGTTCGACTAGCACAACTGGGACAGATCCCAGCTCCACTCTGCTGTCCGCTGTCCTAACGGATACTTATAGGTGATTACCACCTATAGTGCCGCCACTTATGGGGGTAGCAGGTTATTCCATTACATCATGATTAAAGATATATTACCGGAATTCTCCGAGGTTTTTATAACACTGTTGAACTCAGATTTAAACAATATGAATGTATAATTACTCTCTAAGCTTAACAGAAGTATCATGATGAAATCGATCATAAACGAAAATGACATGCTCATCATTAATTAATCATAGCTAAGGATCGGAAGCTCAATGAAATAAAGTTTATATATATATATATATATATATATATATATATATCCCAGCATCATTTTCTAACTTATTCAAGATGAACTTCGCGTTCTCTAACTTTCTGTTCTGGAGTAACAAGTTGCCTCACATGTTTCACGTACGATTTCATTTTCAAGTTTTTTTTCATTACTCTTTGAACTGTCATAGATGAAACGTCTCTCTCCCGTGTCAAACGTCTTATGAATTGAGTTGGATCTTTTCTAATTTATCTCTTTAGCTGAATGATGATTCATCTTCCTGTTATGCCTCCTGTTCCTTTTTTAAATGTTATTCATCGTTCTCATGATGGTTCTTGAATGGCCTTAGAAGAATAAAGTCAGACTATGAATGTTGGTACCATTACTGAAGGCTTGAATGATATTTTCCTCTCCCCATTGCTCAGCTGGGAAGACACTTGATCTGATACAAAACAATTTTAACCTGCTCTCTTTTTAGCTGAAGGACTCGAAGGGTTTTTCATTGATTCTTGAAAAACATTGTGTCAAGATGGCTAAAAGTCTTATCTGAAAACCTGCAAAAAAAAAACTCAATTACTTTAGTTGTTTTTTTAGATATGAAACATTTTGTGAGATGGATTATTATGCTGTTACACTACTTGGACAATTTTGCAGTTACATATGGTATTAGGAAAATTTAATGTGTGGTATTTTAGAAATTACTTATACACTGGCCTAAATAATTCTATATTTATATTTGACCATAAAATTTTCTCTTTTTTATGAAGGAGAACGTAATTTTTGAAATTGTAGTCAATGTATTTTGCGTCGTAATGTTTGTTTTCTTTATCATTGAATATTGGTTCAGTATCGTCGATTGTGGCGTACTTTGTCGAAGGTCTTTGCGTAGTCTATGAAACAGAGGTACACGTCCTTTTGTTTCCATATAGTTAGTGACAATTTTATACTTTTACTACTTTCTTTTTTATTCATTTCTATTATTGTAGTTCAAGTAATACAATAAACATGGTACATTTGATTATGTACTGTCTACTACGACATCTAGTGTAAAATAGATATGGTTGTTCCTTGTCATGGTAGAGGTCTTGCGTGTCCCAGTGACCCAAGTGTGACGCCGTCTGAAGTGGTAGGGACCAGAATGAACGCTACCAACACCGGAAGACCCCAATGGTGTAATAAACAAAGATCTACACGAACTCAACGGCCTAAACCCTGGGTAGAGGACAGGGACAGTCGGGCTGGCGTAACCAAGGCGGACCTTGACAAACCGAGCATCCGACAGCCCGGTGCAACAAGGTTTGCCAGATATCGCCTGTCTCAATCTTTTTTTTGAGATGTGAGGATGACACTTTTGGCCAAGTTTTTGGGCTTCTCCGCCCCATAGAGTTGATCCCTGAAATCAAATTCATGCGAATGGTCACGTCAAATTCTCTTTGATTAATAGCCATTTCCGACATCGCCAATAGGGTGGAGATAGTGAATAGGAAGAAAAGGACGGTGATCCTGATGCTCGGTGCTGAAGACGAATTTATTAATCATTAGATATAATTTTTGATGATTTAGTGTTAAAGAAAAGACTTAAAGACACATTAAAAATATCCACTGCTGGGTAACTTTGCTTTTTAAACCCCGCAAAGAAAATCTATTATAACTTTCCCAAATCATATTTCGGTGTAAATGTATATGCTGAACTCGAAAATAACACCCAAATTTTGATAAAGCTTACCATTTTGAAGTTATCGACAATAAAATTTTGAACTCAATCGCGTTCATTTATCCGCCATTACGGGCCTTGTTTAACTACATTCACCGCAGAACACTTTGCGCGCGGAAATAAATTTTAATAGATTTTCGTTGCGGGGCTTAAAAAGCAAATTTACCCACTGTTGACCAAATATGATTTAACCAACGCTTTTTATTGATTAAATGATTTGTTTTCTACAGCTTATCAACCCTTTGCAGGTTATTTAAAGCCAGAAATATTTATAGATTTCAGGATTTCGGGGTGGAGGGTGAAATAATAATGATTTAATGATACAAATCTTTACTAATTAATCCATAGCTGGGGGAGAAGCGATAGATTCAGAACTAATCAGAATTTGATAAACAAAGAAGAAAGTATAATGTTCATATAAAGTGGGAGACGAATTCCATATTACAATCAATATATAAAATGATCCCTCACTTTGTGGCCACTGTATTTTCTATACATTTACATTCCAGAGAATGTACATAAATCTAAAAAGCATCCGTGTGTAGCTAATCATTATTTGATTGATTAATTGATTCGTTTTCTACGGATTATCATCCCATTGCAGAATATTTAAGGTCAGAATATATATTTTAGATTGTGAGATATAGTTTCGAGTTTATGCTGATTTAGTGATACAAATATTACTAATTAACCCATAGCTAGGGGAGAAGGCATGCGCTGATAGTTTTTCCAAGAGTATTTGCGTGCAAGCGAATACAACGAACCCAACTAGAATTGAAACTCTCTGATTAGCAATTCCAATTCAATTTCTATTACATCAATCGCACATCCAAGCTTACAACAACTGATATTCCCAAGTGATCACCCATCTAGGTACTGACCAGTTTCAACGTTGCTTAACTTCTTTGATTGTATGGGAACTAGTGTTTCAAGCTGATATGGCAGTTAACCACAACACTTTCGTCCATTAGTCATTGTGTGTCCTGCACAATGGTTGGAATTCTTGAACTTTAAACCTTATGTTTGTCTCAGATGGTTGAAAGATTTTTGAATGTTATTTCTTACATAAATATAAGCTCCCAGATTCATTTCTATGCTGGGTCTACTGAGGAGGTTGTCAATGCCTAAAATATGTGCTGATCCCTTCATTCATCTTATATTGTTGTATATTGTTGTTCTTTTTGCATTGTCTTGACTTCATTTCATACGAGTTCATGAGCACACTTTTCTCTGCATACATGATCAGCCAGTCTGATTTCATTGTTATTCCTTGGTCGTCTGTGTCACGCCAGAATGTTTTTCTCGCCTGAGTTCATCCTTCAAGTCTACAAATCTATCAATCGTTCTCGCATTTAATACTGTTGCCATATATGGTCTGTTGCCCCCGCTGTTCATCTGGAGGTTCTCGACAAAATCCAGGGACGGATATGCAATGTGATAGGCTATGATCTGTCATCTCGTTTACAGTCACTTTCTCACAGACGTGCAGTGGCTTCCCTCTGTCTTTTCCAGAAATATTTTCATGCCAACTGCTCTGATGAGCTACTTCGACTGGTGTCCTAACTGCATGAATTTAAGCGTGCTATTAGGTTGGCATCTCGGTCATACCTTTTCACTGTCGAAACAGTTAGATGTAACCGAATCTTCTATTCCAAAAACTTCTTTTCTCGCACTTCCCAACAGTGGAACTTTCTTCCTACTTACTTCCCTGATAGCTATAATTCAAATGTAATGACAATCGACATCTTCTGATGCCTCGAACCTGATCTCCATCCTTCTCTATATCCTTTCCTCAAACACGTGTCCTTACTCTCTGTAACCCATTGCGTGCTAGTGGCACTCCCGCCTTGCTTGGGGTGAAATGCTTAAAAAAACAAAACAAAAAAATTTTTTTTCGGTATTCTTCCGCCATTACGTTTGCAGATCAGCTAGCCTCTACTCTTTATTCATTGATAAAACTACGGAATTAAACGACTGAATTGGCTTTGTTTTCTTCCAGGTTGGTTGCCTTATTTCAGGAGAGATATCCCCGAAAAGGTTGAACTGCATTTGAATACTGCTGTTATATTGTTTAGACCGCTTAACGTTTGATTTTTTCAGATGTATCATTAATGTTATAAACCGTAGCATATTTTTCATTGTCGTTCCTGTTTGTAGCGCATTCACCGAACAATATCTGAAAAAGAATTTTTGCAATCCGTACAATGAAAGGGAGAGTCCACTAACTACAACAGGCTAAACCTATCAGTAATGATACAGTCGCATATCAACAGATGATCAACATTAGAAACCCTGGGTAACTAATATCCTGTAAGCACAATACCAGCTTCCACAAGAAATTAACTGATAAGTGCAATACTAGATTGGCAGTTAGGTCTAATTTTTAAATTTAATTGGCTATATATAACTCAGTTCTCTGATAACAGCTTCTTTTTTCGCACATCTCACCTGTGGAACCCTTCTCCGTCTTCTTGATTTCCAGCCAACTTTGATTTTTACTAATTTAAATGCAATGTCAATCGTTATCTACTGTCTTCTTGATTCCTCTTCTTTTATTCTTCTCGCTCCTTAACAATACTTTCAATTTTTTCATATTCTTTCACACTCAGTAACAGTGACCTTATTGATTTGACTAGGGTGAAATGATTAAAAAATATCCCTTAAACTTGGAAAGCGAAATGAGAATGATCTCCCTTGTACTTTATAAAGTGTTCGGTGAGAAATGTCTAGGTTACTGACTACGAAGAAAGATTCCTGAAGAAGTCTAGTGCGTATAACAGTTGAAAAGTTGTGTGTATGACAACCAAATTGAGCACGCTAATCTGAAGAGTATAATCATAATATTATGGTAATTCCTCATCTCAGTCATTAAGACAATAGCCAGAACCAAACAAGGATCGATCATAAAATGATTTTTCTTAAATTATAACAGATTGAAAACTAGAAGCGCGTAAAGCATTGAAAAGAAAACAAATATAAACCTCAGGTTTCCAAATATTGTTTTCTGCATATTCTTTTACGTGTTTAAATGAGGAAATATTTATCTATCTCGGGGATACATTTTAAGACACTATTTTTAGCCATATTTTTTTTTTGAAACCTCGACTTTACTATTTTAAGCGCATTACTAGATTGATAATTAGGTCTTATTATAGATGGAATGGCTAGATAATTCTATGCTAACAATTTTTTTTCTCGTACTTTTCGCTTGTGAAACTGATGTGGTCCCAAAGTTGGGACCACGGAAGGAAAACACGGAACACGGATTAGAGGTAAGAAAGATATATTAAACAAAAAGGTTACAAAGATAGTGTAAGTGTAAGCGGAGCTTACTATGTGCTAGTGTCCAATATTGGTAGTCGTACGCGGCTGATACTACGGTATTAGAATACTCTCTCTCTCTCTTCTCCTAGAGTGTTATATCGCATACTTTATATAGTCCTGGAAGAGTCCATGTTGAAGGTATGTTACGGTGTCACAACAGAAACTTTTTTTCCGTTTTCCTGCTTTCCAGTCAGCTTTGATCTTGAAAAATTTAAATGCAAAAATCGTTATCGTTTTCTTAATTCCTTTTGTTTTCTTTTTCTCTCTCTTTAATAATATTTTTATTCTTCTCATATTCTTTAACAATCAGTAACTCCTTGCATCTTTATTGCTGTACTTGGGGTGAAGTTATTTTTTAAAAATTGTTGCCCTTATGAATATATTCTTAAGATCAACAAAAAATGATTCAACTGTCCAAAAGCTATAGATTAACACCTTAACATTGAAGTGTATTTCAATCATGTCTGTTTTCACAATTAAAATCTTACAGGTGAAAAGGCTGGAGAGAACCGTAAGTTCTATGCTAACAATTTCTTCTTCAGCTCTTCTTGTTTGTGAAAACCTCTTCTGGCCTATCGATTTCAAGTCAACAACTTCAAAAATTCAAATGCAAAGTCAATCGTTATCTTCTGCCATCTTAATTGCTCTCTCTCTCTCTTTTTCTCCTTAATAATGTTCTTTTTTGTCTATTTCTCATATTCTTTGTCATTCATTAGCCATCTTGTATCTTTGTGGCTTTATTGCCGTTCTTGAGGTGAAATGGTTTAAAAAAGTCTGTTTTTTCTATTTTTCCTTTCTCATACATTCTCTCTCTTTTAAGTGCCTTTCCAGACAGATGATCATGGCTGTAGGTAAGATGAGGCTGTGTGCTGTGATCGCTTTTCTGTTTTTAAGATCTTTGCTTAGCCAAGAGACTCTAAACAATACGATGACTGATCTAAAGACTTTCAAAAAGTTTTAAAATAGATTCTCTTGTCAGCCGTAATAAGAGTATCAGTCTGTTTGGTCATATTTTTACTCACATCTGGTTTGATTCAATTTCTATCTTGGTGATTGCTATTAACTTTATATCTTCAGCAATTCTTTAAACGCTCACTAACCTCCTGTGACTCTTTGCAGTAAGTTTCGGTTCGAAAAACAGAAGTTCTATGACAGCTTTCGACGTGTTTCCAGATATTGTGAAAAACGACCTTGGGTAAGAGGAGTTAATTACATAAATTTTTCCGCTGAGCTTCTAGGCGCTATAGAGAGGAAACCGCTCGCAGAACTCTTAGGTCTTGTTGAACTCTCTATCTACGAACAGAGAGAAACCCAGACGAGGCTATTCCAAAGGGCAGAGTCTCGTCCAGGTAGGCAGACAAACCTGACCATACGGGGTCTTCAGGTAATTTTTGGCAGAGTCCACGGGCTCGGATTATCCCCCACATAAAAATTGGCCTTGTGCCGCATTCTGCCTCGTGGGGAGGTTGGTAGATACTGATCTTATAGGCACTTTAACGTTCATAGCTGATACACATCTAAAGATTCTGATAAATTATTCAAAAATTAAATTGAATCATGCATGGTTTTAATCCCTTTTGACCGGACTTTGTATTATCAAGTTTTGGTAGCATGACCATGACAAAGTAATCTTTACATCATATGGGATATTCTAAACTCTATTTATTACGGCACACGGTCACATATTTCTGGCACTCAGTGAAAATTTCTCTGAAGACTAGTTACAAAACATTACTTCAAGTGAAGACAAAGATTGTAGTTGAATTTCACAAAGAACTTTCCCTTTAGATAATTCTAGGCACTTTAGAGAGCAAACCGCTCGCAGAGTTCTTAGATCTTGACGAACTCTCTATCTACGGGCAGAGAGGAACCGAGACGAGGCTATTCCAAAGGGCAGAGTCTCGTCTAGGTAGGCAGACAAATACGGGGTCTACATATGAGATTTTCTAAACTCTATTTATTACGACACACGGTCACACATTTCTGGCACTCAGTGAGAATTTCTCTGAGGACTAGTTACAAAACATTACTTCACGTGAAGACAATGATTGTAGTTGAATTACACAGAGAACTTTTCCTTTAGATAATTCTCTTAATTGCCAGAGGGCGATGAATATAGATATGGAAATAAATTCTGAAAATATAAAGAGATTTATTAGTTTTATTAGTTATAATGACGAGTATTAATTTTAATTACCCTAAACCTTACTGTGTTTATATTAAGCTCAACAATTTGTTTAAATATTAAATAACTTTCTGTGAATGCTTGCATGTTATTTAATTCCCAAAACATAAGTTTTCAAAGTTCTTTACATGTAAATTGTGTGTCTAACTAACCCGTTTATATTTTTATAGTTCGTCTAATTTTTTTTAACAAATAAGTATTGTATTCATTTACATCGGCCATGAATGGTCGTAAGTTGTTCTCGAATATTCCATATAATATTTTCAGAATGAACTGATTAATAGTCTTGGTAGATTGTCTTCTTGAATGATCGAATTGTTGTGTGTAAATGACACAAGACTTAACAAGGACATCGCAGTTTAATTGATCAAATCATATTCTCACCTTTTGTTAATACAAATGCAGTAAATGAATTAACACAGGCCTTCTGCGAATACCATATAGAACTGAGCATCGATTTTCTGTTATCGTCGACAAATTAATATAGAGAAAGATGGTAACCCGGACACTGTGTCGAGAAGAAGCAGTCAATCAGGTTTGATAATCATATTTTTAGATGAAGAAGTGTTGCAATGACATCAAGCAGATAGCCATAGTAACAGACCTATGACAATTGCTGTATCTATATCTATAATTCTCAAAATATGCGTATGTACGTGCGTACGTGCCTGTGTGTGCGTGTGTGTGTGTGTGTGTGTGTGTATGTATGTGTGTGTGCGCGTGGGTGATCGGATGCTATTTATGCGTTTCCACGGTTTTCATCGGATTTCGATGAATTTTTTTTTTGTTTGAAAGATAATTCTTCAGTGCCAGTTTTGAGTCCAAATTGGCTGGAAAAAAATTACAACCCTTGAAGGTGAAAAATCGAAAAAAACTGATTTTTTACATATCGTGCGAAAATCAAAGGCAAAATGTAATGTACAATCAATTTAGAGATTTGGAATCTAACGCAAACGATTATTAAAATTATATATATATATATATATATATATATAAATATATATATTACAAATAAAAATTATCTTATATTGTTATTATGACGGTCTATAGAAAAGGTTCCTTTCTTGCAAGATTAAGAAAGCAAAAACGGGCCTTTTCGGAGCCGTCCTCACATTCAAATTTTTAACCCTCCATTTGGGGTATTTGGCTCATTTGACCCAATTGTTGTTACTAATATTGATTTTCAGGTGGGCAGACTTTAAAATTAAACTGCTCTAAGTGAACAGAAAAAATTCCCAGTAATGAAACACCCAGTCGAAGACGGGTTATACTGCTAGTCCATAATAAAACTGGTGTAGTAGAAAAACTAATATTATAAATATTGTTTTGTTTTTAGTTTTTCTTTTTTTGTTTTTGGTAACTGTTTTTGTTGTCAGTATATTGAACATTATTTTCTGAAGACGGTAAGAGTGTTTAGAACGTCAGCTTTCCAAGCATGGGACCCGCTTTTCAATTTTACCATTGTCGATTTGTCAGGAAAATGACTTATTGATGCTATTGGCTTGGGGAAGTGATCCCAGTGTGAGACACCATTGGAAAATCCCTGAAAACCGTACCAATACTAGTGAGTGAAAATGGATAGATTTAATTGTTTGTGGATGGTTATCATATCAAGTAGTCACAAGTGATCTTGACCAAGGTTTTCAAAGAATTGATTAGTTCAAACACTTGATCAAGCCAGACGACACGCTCTTCTATTTTCTATAATTACTTAGATGGTAATTTTATGGACGAGCTCTTCGCTAGGGCATGTATGCTCATTGGCCCCCTTTTATTTCTGTCCCTATTTTCCTTTGGTTTAATTCCCCATCCCCTTCCTCGTTAGGTGGTCAGCGATGTCAGTTCTTTGGTGGATGCGGGGTCCCTTTCGTTTCGGGAAAATTTTTCATGATTTTCATATTTGTTGTTGTGTTTGAATAAGGGTGAGTTTGAGTGAGTGCATGGGATGAATGAATGTTTTATATTATTAAAGTTCCGCATTGATTTCGTTCAGTTAACTCATGATTCTGCCACATTTATAGATTCTCATTAATATTCATTACTAATATTATTTTGTTTAGTTTCTTGTAAATAGTTTTGTTTTCATATTGTAAATACTCATTAGGGCTAGTTTTTAAATTATTGTTTTTACTCCCCGCCATACAATGAATTGTATGAATTGTTAGGCCCTTCATGAAGACAATGAGGCATTATAGTGGATGTAAAAAGGTAAGAAGATTGCCTCGTTTTGGTGTAAGTAATGTTGTGGTATGTTTGGGTCAGTGTTTGTGGCTAGCAAAGTTTAATTTTAAGACAGAAGAAGACCGTCCTTTTCCCCATTTTCCATTTTGGCTTTGTGCCACATTTTGTATTTTAACAAATAAATATCACTTTTCGCTGTGATACCTAGATTGATGTATTTAAGCGCCGTAGCAGGCTTGAGTTGGATTGTGCAGAGGTAATCATAAATTCTATGTTCTATGCTAACAGTTTTTTTTTCTCTCGCAATTCTCGCTTATGAAACTCTCCTACACCTTCAAGCTTTCGAGCCAACTTTGAGCTTTATGACAAAGACAATTTTATTAAGTTTTTTTTTAATATTTCGCCCTTTGATATAAATGTACCTTCAATATATTATTATTATTATTATTATTATTATTATTAAAAAAAATTGATTGACGTAACTGTCCCAATATTTTTCAATCCTTAGAAACAAACGCGATTTAAGAAAAAAAAGACGCAATGTTTGACAATGTTTAACAATATTTTGATGGTATGTCTATCTTCAAGTTATGTTAAAAAAAAGTATTTCTAGCTGAACGTAATCTCACGTAATCATAAGATTTATACTCACCTGTTTGATTAATTTCTCTTAGTATCTTATAAACCTCCCGAAAATTCCAAGAAGATCAAGATCACCATCATATTTCAGTTGAATGGTATTTATGTTTCATTGGTTTTGACGCACTGATTACCATTACAGCCGTTATCTCATATTTTTTATAAATTTACACAAGTTTTAAACATAACTCGAAGATTGTTGCACATTTTTAAAACACATTGTTTTTTTTCTTTTTCATTTCTTAAATAGAGCTCTATTATTATTATTATTATTATTATTGTTGTTGTTGTTGTTGTTGTTGTTGATGTTGTTGTTGTTGATGTTGTTGTTGATGTTGTTGCTGAAAGAGCAGCACGCCAAAAGAGTACCCACGGGTTCAAATATACAATGCCCAACATATCCAATATGACATTCAGACGGATAACGGTATAACAGGCACAAGGATCACAGTATGGTAGCAGATTTTGGATAAATAGCTTGGATATAGTGTGTTCCTGATCTATCTAAATGCGACGCCTAGGTCGACATGTCTTCCCCATCCTTCAAACTTAAAACTACGACCCGCTTGACATCCGATCATGATTCTCTCCCCCACAACTCCCGCCCATGAACACAGATGCGCACTATATGACCAATAGGTTAAATTCAGGCGAACAACAAACAAATCCGTGTTAATGGATATTTACTGTAGCCTATCCTAATTCAGACAGGCAAACCAAATACATTTCAACACCTCCAGTCAATTAAGATTAAAGTCTGTAATCTCGTCTCAGTACAAATCGGCAGACCACTTCCAACGGAGCAGATGTACCACAGGACCCAAATAAAAAAAAATCAACAATTATATTACGACTGTACCATAGTCTGGCTATTTCAGTTGACCACTATCTAGAGATAGTGATCAACTGAAATAGCTGAACTTATTTTCATGACAGGTATATGTAAATATAACTAACGTGACCAGATTGCGTGCTTTGTTTTCAATGGACCACGTTTAAATCGATTGTAAGCAGAATTAAACAGGCTTTAATTTGTTTACACCAAAGCATCTCAATAAAGCAGGCATTGTGATATTATTAAGTTAATGACCTGTTTGATCAACTTATTGAAATATGCGAAGCATACATAATATTTTGCAAATGATTACAAGTGAAATTACTTTCATACGCAGATAGGATCGATGTAATTAAAACTGGATAAAGCTAAACCTATATTAGTAGTTTTTCCAGTATGACATTATTTTTTGTTGTGGATATTGTTTGATTAGAGAACAAATGTCGATTCATAATCCATCCGCTAGTGCTAAAGCATATGAGGCGTTGTAAAAACCGCGACGAGTTACTTGTATTTTGCAAGGGTTTATGCAATTTACAATTCACGTGCAAAATTATCCAAACCGTGTAAAAGCAATATTGTCCCATTTTTAGATTACGATTTGAACCGTTGTATTTTAGAAATGATTAAATATATCTTAGTGGAATTCTACGAGATTTTTTATAACACTGTTGGACTATACTTTGAGAGATAGGAACGTATGATTACTCTCTAAGCTTAACAGAAGAATCGTGATGAAATCAATTATAAACGAAAATGTCATGTCCTTCATTAATAACTAAGGATCGGAGCTTGTGAAGGATTGAAATTAAGATCATATATATATATATATATATATATTATTATTATTATTATTATTATTATTCCAGGATCATTTTCCAACTTATTAAAGATGAACTTCGCCCTCTCTAGCCTTCTAACTTTCTGTCCTGGAGTAACAAGCTGCCTCACAGGTTTCACGTACGATTTCATTTTCAAGTCATTTTTTCACTGCTCCTTGAACTGTCATAGCTGAAACACGTCTCTCTCTTTTGCCAAACGCCTTATGAATTGGGCTGGATCTTTTCTAATTGATCTCTTTAGCTCTATATTGAAATGATGATCCCTATTGTATGTTATAACCTCCTGATCCAGTTTTCTTCGCTAATCTTCCCTCTTTTTTCAAACTTATTCACCGTTCTCTTGATGGTTCTTGAATTGATTTCAAGATAGAAACCAGAGTATGAATGTCGGTACCATTACTGAATGCCTGAATGATCTTTTTCTTCTCACCATTGCTGATACGGGAAGACAATTCTGACACAAAACGATTTTACCCTGTTTTCTTTCTAGCTGAATAAGTCAAAGGGTTTTTCAGTGATTCTTACGACAAATAATGATAGCTCAATGTCTCATCTGAAAACCTGGGAAAAAGAAATTCAATTAGCTAAGTGTTTTTTTAGATATTAAACATTTTGTGGGGTGTACAATTATTCTGTTCTACGATTTGGACAATTTTTGCTGTTTTGTTACACCCTCTATCTCAAAAAGATATTCTCTTCTCTAAGTGTAGTAGCCAGGACTTAAGTTTTCCAGTCTCTTAATTTAATTTAAAAGGTAGCCAAGAAAGTTCTATCCGTTTTTAAAGGAAAAAAAGAAAATGCTTCACAGTATGTGTAACTAACATTTAGTCTTCGAAGTAATCACCATCGACATCCAGCACCTTCTGCCAACGTGTCTCCAGCTGTTCAATGCCCTTGCGGTAGAACTCGAGGGTGGGGGGGTTGACGCAAAGAAGTCCGTGAGGGCTTTGCGCAAGTCTGCTTCATTGGTGAAGGATTTCCCACGAAGATGATTATCCAGGTAGTGAAAGAGGTGGTAATCGGATGGCGCAAAGTCAGATGAATAAGGTGGATGGCACAAAGTCTGCCACCTAAGTTGCTGTATGATATCCCTGAGCACTCGCGCGACATGCAGCCTGGCGTTGTCATAGAGGAAAAGCACACCTTTGCGATTCAACAGTGCTGGCTCCTTCTGGCGCAATGCATGTTGCACACGTTTCAATTGCTGCGAGTATAGGTCTCCAGTGACCGTTTGGCCCGTTGGTAGCAGTTCATAATGAACCACTTGATGACCTGTCCACCAGACACAAAGCATAATCTTCTGTGGGTGCATAGGCGGTCTTGCGGTGTGAGGGACAGCATCCTGAGGAGACAACTAATGGGAGGTTCGTACAGAACCAACTTTTCATCACTGGTAAGCACTCGATTGAATAAGGATGCGGTACGGTGGCGAGAAAGCAGCGATACGCAGGCTGCCACTCGTTGTCCATTGTGGACCTCCGACAGCGTTTGCGGAACCCACTTTGCTCAGTTTGTAGGTCTTACCTAGGCGGTGCAGGTGAAGTCTAACTGTTTCATCGGAAACGTTGAACAGTCTTGCAAGTTCACCACACGTTAGACTACTGTCCTCTTCAATGGCCGCCTTAAGGACTCCGTCATTCAAGACCTGTGGTCGTCCACTGCGAGGCTCATCATGGAGAGACAAATCTCCTGACTTGAATTTTCGAGACCAACGCCTTGCAGTACATTCATTCACAGCACTATCCCCAAACGCTTGACATATGCGGCGACTTGATGCAGCTGCTGATAAGCCCACATTGAAGTCGTAAAGCAAACAGCCCCGAACGAGATCTCAAGACACTTCCATCCTTCTCACAGCTGTCCGGCTTATAACTGATGGCCGGGCACGGTGCGCGTGTTTTTTATAACGTCTGATGTTCCTACTTCCGGCTGTCCGAATTTGAAAACAATTGCTACACGCATTTCCTATATATTTCAACTTCATTCAATGACTAATAAAAAAATGGACAGAACTTTTTTGGTTACCTTATATAATCATAAGTATAAAGTATTAACGATACCATTTATCAGAAATCCTTGTTATGAGAATAAACTACAATTGAAAGCAAGGCCTCTGATCGGGAGATTGGAGGTCTTGAGGCTCGTAGGATCACCACTTAATTGCTGGTCCCACGTCCATCCTGACTCGGAGTGATAGCACGCGTTACGGTCCCAGCTATTGGGCAAATAGTTAACACCAAGCCTGGGTTCAAAACACTATGGAAGTATCAAAAATACTTTTTTATTGTAAAATTTACATCAGTACATATTTATAGTCAAATTACCAACAAAATAGTAGAATTACTAACAATAGGTTCTATTACAAAATGACCAAAAATATATTCTGTCTGTAGTTGAAGGCGTAGAATTGCATTCAAAATATATTGTGTTGAAAATATTTCGATTCTCGCATTAAATAAACCATAGAGACTGAGGCGCCGCTAAATAAAATCAACCAACCAACAAACATTTTTTCAGAAAAGCGGCAATCAAACAGATCTCGGAATTCTATTCGGGTTTGCATTATTTTGTTAATTTCACTGATACTCACAAGGAATTGGTACGCTGTCGCTAAAATTCTTCATAGTACGGCAATATAAGTAATGCATTGTCTTTGGTCTTCGGTGAAAACTTATTTTTTTACACTAAAAACATATTCTTTCGAAAAGAAATTAAACTGAACAAGTAAAATCTTTTTACTTTTTCATAAAATATATTCTCCGATGCTAAAAATGTTTTTCGTGTTTCCGATCCCCAAAATAAGGGAATTTCCATGCAGCGTAATAATTAGCAAGCTTGTCCTGCTTGATCAATTATGACTGAGTCCCAATTGGTCTACTGGAGAAAGAAATGGCAAGCTACTGCGGGAAATAATCTGCCTCGTCAGTCATGTATCGAGAGATACATGATCGCCTAAGCGTGTAACACGAATGGCGCATAACTGACTGATTGAGTTCTATCCTCATTGCGTGCTCCATACTTTAAGCCTTGAGTGACAAAAAAACTAGGTTTGGTAAATCGCTATGTTAGGGGAGTAGCGAGTTCGATCCTCACTGGGTACTCTATATTTTAGGCCTTGTGGCACATCTAATCTAAGCTTATAAATCGCTATGTTAGGGGCACTTCCCCGTGGTGCAAGGGTTAGCAAGTTTATCCTGCTAGTTCATTTACGATTGAGTAGTGAGTTGGATTCTCACTCAGTGCCCCATACTTTCGGCCTTGTGCCACACTTAGTAAATCGTTATGTTAGGCACATTTTGAAGTGTTTAAATGATTAGCTAGGTTGTCTTGCTAGATCAATTACGACTGGGTAGTGAGTTCGATCCTCACTGGGTGCGTCATACTTTCGGCTTTATGCCATATCTACGCTATGCTTAGTCAAGAACCATAAACAAAAATGAATTGTTATTTTGCCGTCACATTCACTTGATAATTACACAAGACGGTGAGTATTTTCTATTTTGTTAACTGTTCCCATTGTTACGAGTTCCGCACGTCCGTCACTTCACAAGCTGTGATGACATCCAAGGTCGGTTGTATGCGTATATACACCCGACTAGATATCTTCACCGGTTAGCGTCCTTGGCCGTGATCGAATTCGACAAAGAATAAGGACAAATGTTTTTTTTCAAGACGCTATTTGGGAAATAGCAAACAATACGATTTCTCGTTAACTGGCAAATTTTCCTTTGGCTTCGTCGATATGAACTGCTATCTCAATAACTTCCTGTTGTAGTAAAGAAAAGAAAAAAAAAACTGTAAACTTATAGTAGCAATAAACACCTGCAATAGATTTCTTGTCTGTCGTCCGCAACACTTGTAGCCAAATCACAGTTCAGACGATAGTCCGTTGTAACAGTCCAACAGGCAACTGTGATTAAGGCTTCAATAAACTTACTGATGACACTGAGGAGACTAATCCGTCTATAATGGAAGGGGATAATCAGTGTCCTGCATTCTTGAAGACGGAGGGATATGATTGCAACCTTCCACATACTTGGGACAGATTTCTCCTTCAAGCAGTGATTAAATAACTTTGCTAGACTCGGGTATAATTCTGGGTTGATATTCTTAGAGACGACCAGTGGAATTTTATCTGGGCTAGTGGCTTTTGGGGGGTCGAGGCTTTTGTTAAGTCTAGAAACTTCTCTAGCTGAAATGAGTATATTACTGAGATTGTGCTTGGTGAGATGTGGGAAGTTGAGTAGGAAATGGCCTTTGTCATCTAACGTTGAGCTTAAGGCAAAGATCGAGGCGAAGAGGTTCGTCTTGTTGTGTCGAGGATGATATGACCCTAGGCCCATTTGTAATAGTGGACACAGCTGCTTTGGCTCTGTTCATAATTTGGTTGATGACCTAGAATTTGCGCGATCCAATTTGTTCATTTTCAACCTTGGCCTGTATAGACAACGCGTATTTGCACATTGCGTTTTCTAGGACGTTCTTACAGCGATTGCAGGCGTTTCTGAAAGAAGTAAGTGTGAGATTATGGCGCTCCTTACAACATACTTTAAAGTAGTTGTTCCGCTGACCGATGTCTGCAGCGTATTCAGAGGTATTTGCTGGAATTTCTTGTTTGTTTGTTTTTTCGGGTAGGGATTTAATACACTCCATTTCAGAAAGGATCCATTGGGAGATTAGGGGAAGCATATTTAAAGAAGATTGTGGTGGGGACTTTTCTTCCTATGGGACCGAAGGTTGTCCCAGTCTGTCTCCGCTTAGCGAAAAACCGTTCTATGGAACTGTAAATCAGGGGAAGTCATTGCTTTGCTGAACACTGACTAGGGAATGATCTTACGTAACAATGGGGGCTAAAACTTTTGCTGGGCATTTGTCAGAACAGGATGAACAAATCAATCAATTATTTTAATATTACATAAAAAGTTGTTCCATCAGTTAGACAACATTTTTAAAGAAAAAAAGCCAATGAAAATGAATTCTTTTTGGGGCTAGTTAGCAGTATTAATCTTAGATCGAAATACTATCAGCCATATCTTCAAGAGAGTAATGAAGTTAAATGATTCACTGTGTAAACATCATAGAAGAGAAATTGAGAAATTGGTTCCATTAATGATAATATCTGCGCATGAAGTTGTTTTTAACATTAGACCTAGTTTTAACTGACACAATATCAAACACTGACGTTGATGTCGTGCAGTGATCTGATTTAACAAAAGCCTTGGACAAATTAATCATTTTTTTTTCATGCAAATATAGGCGATCAAAAAGAAGAGATTTTATGATTTGTATAGAAAATGCAACCGAAACACAGAGAAAGGCAAAGAAAAGCAGATAATTTACACAAAAGTATTCGAAAAAGATTATCTAGAAAATATGACCATCCATAAAATGATAGTTTGTACTGACAGTACAGATTCCAAGATAACTTTCTCTCCATGAAAAAAATAAAGATTTAATTTTTGTGAGATTTCCTATTTTTCTCCCCCAGTAGATATGATTAAATGCAGCAGATAATAGTTAACCGGTTGTCATAGCAATGTGAATGAATAATATTTGTTCAGAATAATGTTTTACTAAGTATGTCACCTTAATATTTACCAGTCTGGAGTCGTCGGAAATATCTTCAAAATTATTCCTTTTTAATTTTGCGTTTTCCTTGTTTCCCATTGATCATCATATTGTGTTCGCGGAATTTCTTTTTATATCATGATGTTGTCTAAAGATCGGAGCTTCATCATCACCATCACCATCATCATCATCACCATCATCATCATCATCATCACCATCATCATGTTCTTCTTCTTCTTTTTCTTCTTCTTCTTCAAGTCTTCTATTCTTCTTTTTTTTTCGAATCTTTTTTTCTTCGCTTTTTTCTTCTTTCATTCTTTTTCTTCTTCGATTCTTTTTCTTCTTCTTCTTCTAATTTGATGCTTCCTTCTTCATCGATTCTTTTTCGATTTTCAGATTCTGTCTTCTTCTTCTTCTTCGATTCTCTTTCTTCTTCTTCTTCTATTCTCCTCCTTCAATTCTTTTTAGATTCTTCGAGTGTTTTTTCTTATTATTATTCGATGCTTCTTCTTTTCTTCTTCTTCTTTCTTCCTCGATTCCTTCATCTTCTTCGATTTTTCTTCTTCGATTCCTTCTTCTTCTTCGATTCTTCTTCGATTCTTCTTCATCTACGATTCTTCTTCTTCCCTTCTTCTTCTACGATTGTTCTTCTTCCTTTCTTCTTCTTCGATTCTTCTTCTTCGATTCTTCTTCCATTCTTCTTGATCATTCTTCTCCTTCCTCCATTCTTCTTCTTCCATTCTTCGATTTTTCTTCTTCTTCCATTCGTCTTCTTCAATTCTTCTTCCATTCTTCTACTTCGATTCTCCTTCAATTCTTTTTCAATTCTTCGAGTGTTTCTTCCAATTATTGTTCTTATTATTCAATTCTTCTTCTTCGATTCTTTTTAAATTCTTCTCCTTCTTTTTCGATTCTTTCTTGTTCTTCTGAGGTTCTTCTTTTGGTACTTCTTCTTCCATTTCGCTTCTTTCTTCTTTTCTTCAATTCTCTCTTCAGAGTTCTTTCTTCCTTCTTTTTCTATTATTTCTCCATTTTCTTCTTCTTCTTCGAATCTTTTTTCTTCTTTTCTGGTTCTTCTTTTTCTTTGTCTGCTTCGTTTCTTCTTCGTCTTCTTTTTCTTCGATTCTTTTCTTCAATTCTTTCTTCTTAAGATTATTTTTCTACTCTTTCTCCTTTTTCTTCTCTTTCGAATTTTTCTTCTTCTTCATTTCTTCTTCGTTACTTCTTTTTCTTCTTCGATTCTTATTTCTTTTCTTCAATTCTATCCTCTTACTTCCTCATGTCCTTCTTTATTTTCCCTCTTTTATTTTATTTTTTCCTTCATTTTATTCCCTTCCTTTCTTTTTCTCTTAG
The DNA here is from genome assembly GCA_903632075.3 of Acanthosepion pharaonis. Lineage (NCBI taxonomy): Eukaryota > Metazoa > Mollusca > Cephalopoda > Sepiida > Sepiidae > Acanthosepion > Acanthosepion pharaonis. The sequence continues at coordinate 1,526,147 of CAHIKZ030005063.1, forward strand.
TGTACATTTCTTTCACTTATTTTTTTCTCTTATTCCTGGCTTTTTCTGACATTCTTTTTAATTTTCTCAGAGTTCATTTCCTTCAGTTCTTTATTTCATTTTCTTTTCTTCCCTTTTCTTCTTCATCCTCGCTCCGGCTTTTCGATATTTCTTAATGAATTACATTTGTATTTCTTTCCGTCTTTCTACATCTTCTTTTTAGTCCCCATATTCTCTAGGAAAGCGGAAGTAGACACATTCTAGAAAAAACAAGAAATGTCGCCTTTAATGGTGAAAAATGTAAGACTTACAAACATCTCCATAAGTAGCTCAAAAATAAAACCAAATGAGGCAAGACAAATGGAAAAGAAAATATTCGGAACTTTGGACAGATTCTTTATAAATTTGATATGCATGTTCGGCTACTCGTAAATAGACTAGAAAAATGTCATAAAAAATGAATAAACAGGCTTTGTCGAATTCATTAATAATGTCTGATCGAATATATTGATAGATTCATTCATTCATGTATATATATATATATATATATATATATATATATATATATATATATACACACAGGGATAGAGAGATAGGCTTAAGGTGTGCGTGTAAATTTAACCATTAACACTGCATGGTGACTACCAAATTGTCGAATTTTACAATGAGAGTAAGCATGCGATATTAATTGTGATGTCTGTCTCTTTGTCTTTATCTAAATACCAAGTATTGAACAATATATATATATATATATATATATATATATATATATATATATATATATATATATATATAGAAGAGGAGAGCTCAGTGCAGACTACAGAGCATTATAATGATAAGAAAACGGAGGTTTTCGTTCTGATGAGATGGTCATCGCGTTGTTGATGAAATAAAAATTATAAACGAAATTAAGGTCTCCGTCTTTTTATTATCATATATATATATATATATATATATATATATATATATATATATATATATATAAAAAAAAAAAGAAAGAATAGTAAGATATATAATCCGGTGTCCTTATTGACATTTTTGTTTTTACAAAATAGTGCTCAATGTAAATGTCAATTTACAGAGCATACATTTTATAAATTAACTGATTTAAAAATATGGTTTCATCGCTACACAGGAATTACCATGTTTCAAAAACGGAAACTAAAAACTTCAAATTCAATTATATAATTAAATTAAAAGCATTAGTTCTGTTTCATTTTCAAGCGAAATTTGGAATAAGTTATTTTGAAATTTACTGTTTTAAAAGCACATACATTCATGATATTTGTTTCCAAGGATTTGTTTTGGTGCGAGGAAACCCCCGCCCCAAATTTTGTAAAAGTATTTTTGATAATGCCTTTTTTTTCTTTCAGTTTCTCTGTATTTTCTCTCTCTCTCTCTCTATATATATATATATATATATATATATACCGATTTGTCACCGGATTAACGAAAAACGACCCCATGGATTTTATAATTAAAACCCATCACCATAAGCGGCCTGATTTCACCAAAGAATATATCCAATGCCTAATCCCAGCCACATATAAAAAAAACACGAGCGACACGTTACTTCCTATATATATATATATATATATATATATATATATATATATATATATATATATATATATATATATATATATATATATAGTCACTTATCTTCTAATTCATGTTATATTCAACACATCGACTTCATAATTTCGTGAACAAAGGTTTTTCGCAATTGTTTAGTCTACTTTGCAGGAGGTGTTAGCAATTGATATCTAAATTACTTCTAATCTTTTTTAGTGGATATACTAATAAAAATGTATTATTAAAAACAAATCTATTAAAAATATTAATAATAATATTAGAAATATATGTGTGTGTGCCCGTGATTCTGCGTGATTGTAAAATATACTAGTAAACTATACATATGTGTGTGATTTTAAAATTTACTAGTAAAACTATACTCATGTGTTACTAGTCTCCTCTTATCTATCTATCTATATATATATATATATATATATATATATATATATATATATATATATATATATATAACAGACAATGAATATCTATTATGTTTGATCATGAGCCGTTCTAAACTCCGTACATTTGCTTTAATATCGGGTGAAAATATGAAAAAAAAATTGCGTAAAAATTCGGATATATTTTGTTATGATCAAACATAACAAATATTCAATATCTGTTTAAATAATGAACTAATAATGATCTAAATAATGATATATATATCAAATATTTGGTGCACTTCCATAATTCATTTATATATATATATATATATATATATATATATATATATATATATATATATATATATATATAAAATTTCCAACTATATATATATATACATATATATATATTGTTGGAAATTTTACATGTGTACTGGTATTTTATAAGCTTTGCAATTCGTTCTGGCTTCCATTGCATCAGAATTGTTATGGCTTTGTGGTTTAAATCACTGATCAAAATATATCGGCATCCTTGGAAATATTAAGTTTAACCCCTGTGTATGCTTGTTTCATATCAGGGTCCAGTAGAAAAAAGGTCTATCAGACGAAAGAATATTAGCTAATCTGAAATATCCCGGAGGAATGAAAATATGGAAGACAAGAAAATATCTAGCCGATGGAAAAAAAATGTTATTTTGTTATTTAGTACCAAGTAAGACACCTGAAGAATATAGGTAAGTTAAACGGTCGAAATGTTACTAATGACTTTTCTATTCAACTGACTTGTAGGTGTGCATATCTTTTGCCTGATTGTATAAACAAATCTGTCGTAATAACCTAACATAAATACCGAAATTACTTCCGTCAGGATCAGTACATTTGCCAATGATCAACGTAGCATCTGTGCATTTTGCCGAATTTAGTATCTGCGTGTCAATTTATTTATTGATTGATTCGTTTTCTACGGTTTATCAACCTTTTACAAGTTATTTAAAGCCAGAAAATATTTTTAGATACGAAATGTTTTTTGAGATAATAATGGTTTATTGATACTTGACTAATTGACCCACATCTGGAGGGAGAACAGGTGGATTCATACTTTTATCAAGGGTATTTGCAAGTAGGTGAATAAAACGAACCCAACTGGAATTGGAACTTTACTCTGCGATTAACAATTCCGATGCCTTTACACATTACACCACCGGCACATCAAAGCTTATAGCACCTGGCATTCCCAAGCGGTCACCCATCTAGGCACTGACCAGGCTTGACGTTGCTCAACTCAAACTTGCTGATTGTACATAATCGAACCTTAAGTCATAAAAGAAATGAATTCAACTACCTGGGTAGGAATTTATCTAGGGAATAAATATATCCACTCTTTTTGTACAAATTCTGATGTTAAGTCAGATATTTATTGTACAAATATACAAATGGCTCACATGGGCAAAAAAACAGCTAGTCGATATTTACCAGCCTCCCCACGAGGTAGGATGTGGCACAAGGCCGAATTTAATGTGAGTCAATCCGAGTCCGTAGACCTAATATAAAACGGAGTCGGGTAGCTGTTTCCCGAGACAAAATTCTGCCAATTGGTGAGCCGCTAATCAAGAAAGCCTCAATTGAATGTTGATGCATTGCCACCACTTCCAGACTTGAACCACTGCAGTCCATTCTGGATAAAAATGTTATGAAGAAGCATTACTATTGAACCAGGTTTTAAACTCAATTTATGAGGATGCATTGCTGATGGTGTCAAAGAGTTTAGAAATTCAAGTGAGTAGCGTACAGCCTCATCAGGATCATCTGTCAAAATGATATCTGTACTATAATAGGTGCAGCTGTCACTTGAAAGTTGTCTCAAAATCTCTTCATTGATTAAGAGGCAGTCTGAGTTCTTTGGTGAAAGAATCACTTTGTTCCTTCTCTTTTCCTATATATGTACAAAACTATATAATACATGCCACATATAAATAGTTTCCTCTTTTGAAAGATATCCATTTAATATATATATATATATATATATATATATATATATATATATATATATATATATATATATAAAGTATGTGGTGCCGTTCACTTTACATTATGAATCATTCATACAACTTTCGGATAATAACTGTAACATTCCTGTATTTATTGAACAATTTAGTTCATGCCACATTGACTGAAAAACCTACCAGTATAAAAGAATTCTCCTATTACCATATTAGTACAAAAACACACAATCTTAAAATTTAAAAATTCAACCTCAGCGTTGCGACCGCACGCTCCAAAATATTTCTTACAATTAACAATAACACGTTTCTAAAAACATATTTCGGGTTACATTTATATTTTCGTTGTCCTGTTATTACTGAGAAGTAAAAACAAAGACAAATCTATTTCCATACCTGAGGATGTCAGTAGGAACAGACGAAAGCTTGTAAAAAACTAAAAAAGACCTTATGCGACTGAAATTTATAAACAGGGATCATATTCATATACAGGTTTGGGGTTAATGTACTTTATTAAAATTGTTTGCGAATATGTATTCTCGCCATTTAAATCATTAACTTCTATATCTGTTTTTTGTATGAATGATTCATGTAATATATATATATATATATATATATATATATATATATATATATATATATATATAACCAAAGGCACATTCCTAATGTAATCAAGGGTCTCCAGAATTTTTTAAAACACTCCACTACTTCAAGTCAGTACCTCTTGGCAGACAATGTTATTAGAAGCAGTTCGCCTCTTTTCCTTTCTTGTCTGTCTGTTTCCATCACCTTAACCCTTACATCTGAGAGTTTGCGATCTCTAGAGTATGCCACATAAAATTGCCCATGACTGAATACTGGTTGAGGTAAGAACAATACCACCTTCTCAAATGCCTGCCCCTGTGATTTGTTAATAGTTATGGCATATGACAAACGGGCAGGAAAATGGGTTCTCTCCAAGGTGAATGGCAATTTAGAGTCACTTGGAGCCAGATTTATTCTGGGAATGAGGACAAGTCTGCCAATTAGTGAGCTACTAAACAAGTAAGCCTCATATTGAATGTTGATGCATGGTCACCACTTCCGGTCTTGTACCATTGAAGAGTCCTTTCTGGATAGAAATGTTACAAAGAAACATTACTATTGATCCAGATTTTAAACTCAATTTATGAGGATGCATTGCTGATAGTGTCAGAGAGTTTAGAAATTGAAATGAGTAGCGCACAGCCTCATCAGGATCATCTGTCAAAATGATATCTGTACTATAATAGGTGCAGCCGTCATTTGGGAGTTGTCTCAAAACTTCTTTATTGATTAGGAGGCAGTCTGAGATCTTTGGCAAAAGAATCCCTTTGCTCTTTCTATTTACCTCAGATGTATTGTTAAAGTTATCATTCAGTAGAGACCTGTCAACGCATGAAATTTGAGGCACTTCTCTGCCATCAACAGCAAGATTAGGATCTTGTGAAGCTACTGATGTTCCATTGCTATGATGCCTAATTTAAATATGACCCGGGTCGCCGACGTAAAAAAAAAAAAAATTACGGAAATTTCGAACGTGCTAGAAAGGATTAAAAATTTAATAAAATAATCAAAAATACTTTGGTCTTTCTTCTTAATGATAACAAATATTTTGACGATAAAAAAATATGTTTTTATTCTGTTTAGGATCCTTTTTCGCCATGCTATCCTTGGTTTTACGGCGAAAATGTGGAGGTACATACACCAAAGAGATACACGAAAATATATGCAAAGCGCAAAGAAAAAAGATTGATAAAAATGGACGGCTTTGGAGGGGGTAAGAATGAGGGTGTTTGTGTGAAAATCGCCGGCATTTGTTGACGGCAACAGTAAGGAGGAGTTGAGTGTTTCTTTGAAAATCGCCGCCAGTGAGATGCCAAATACAGATCAATACTGAAAACTGTAACGGTTGGATGAACAAAGTAAGTAAGTAAGGAACAAGTAAATCGTCGTCTAAATTACGCAGAAATAAAAATAAAAGTAACATCTCACTTTTACAGATATCTTTACTAAAATCAAACAAAAATATCTTGAAATATTAAAGAGTAAATTTATTCAATAAAATCTTTATGAACTTCAACTATGACCTCCAGATGACTTCGGAATCTCCCGTAGCTCTTTTGGAAAGTCTCCTCGTTTAAGTTGCTGAATGTTGACATAACCCTTCCCGTCGGTACATTTTTGGCGTTACAAGGAGTTTTGTTGATCTCTTGCTCAACTGCACCTCGTCCATAATCAAAGGGGTTGAAGTCTGGGCAGTTAGGTGGCCAGATATAAGGGTGTAATATGGTCGCAGAAGTTGTCTGAAAGCCATGATTCGGTTCGCCTTCTTGCGTGGTACGGTGTAGAGTCCTGTTGCCAGACACAGGATCTTCTAGCCGCCACCGCCTTGACCCAGGGCAGTATTACCTCCTCAAGACACTTGATGTATGCCTCCGTATTAAGTTTGAGGCCTTCGCCAATAATTTCGGGAGTTCTTTTCTTATCGGAACGATAAAAGTGAGATTTTTTTGTGCTGCCGTACTTTCGTAATCACCATTACACTCATCCAACTCTTCTCGAATCATCTGCACTGTCTTTAGATTGACACCCAAACATTATGAAACGTTAGTATTTGACCATCCGGCGCGAATACCAAGCAGCACAGCATGCCGAATCCAAATTTCTGGCGGTGTGAATTGGGTCATACTTTCTTTTTCTCGGTGTCCACCTGACCCTGCTATACTCACAGTGGATAAAATCAAAAACAAATAACACGCATGCGCGAATTTAAAAATATAAAATGGCGACAATTTACCCATCGCAAACTATATATATATATATATTAAGAAATGGACAAGGTCCGACAATTTATTTATTAAAGACATTTTTATGTTTAACGTTGTTATTTTATAGATTTTTATAAACATAAAAATGTCTTTAATAAATAAATTGTCGGACCTTGTCCATTTCTTAATATATATATATATATAAACTAGTGTATGTCTAGCATTATAATATTACTTTCACATACTGAAATGCTTTAAAAACTAAACATTATTAAACTTTATCAGTAACAGTTAAAAAGCAACAGGTAGGGCAAAAAGTGTAAAAAATTGGGACCATCTATATTTATGAGATTAAAATTACAACTTTTTACAAAGTAGCTTTTCTTGCTTTTTGTTGGCAAATTCTTCAATGACATCTTTAAAATCTATTTCATCTCTCAATTACCGCTCTATAGACAGTATGGAAAGATTACATAATGGCAAGTTGGTCATAGTAGATCTTTTAGAATTTTAGATTCGGAAAGCTTCTGACAGGTAGCAACACTAACAGAAATCATGAGGAAAATCCGAAGGTTGAGTTGTTTAAATAACAAGAGCGATAGTTGAAATAGTTCTTTCTTTCTGTTTGATGACAGAAGACGTTTTAAGTCGCGCACGGTGATTAACAGCCTCTAATAGATAGGCCAGTATATATGCCATAGTTTAAGTTACTCGAAATCGAAAAGGTCCTTCAACTGTGAGTTCTCTCCCGACATTAAAACCATTATTATTTCAATCGAGCCTAGCAGACACAAATGTGCCGCCCGGTGCGGACCAACCCCACCACTCTAGCTACGCTACTGCCCCGATAGGTAAAATAAATGATTCAGATCGAAATTCTGTGGAAGTTACCTGGATCGGCAGATTTCTGAAGAAGGCTGGAGGGAACAATGGCCGAAATGTTGTGATAAACAGAACAATGGTCATCCCTCAGACATTACCCATGAGGACAGCTTAAGTAAAGTGACACCTCTAGAAATATTTTAACTTTCATAGTTGTGCATTTAGGTTTGGTTTGGTTTGTTTTACGGCATATCATCCTCAATGGGTTATTTAATGCCGACAAAATTTTTATTGCTGGTAATTTTTTTTCTTCAAGAATATATTTCTTGGAATATTTTTCGTTGAAGAAATCCATAGTTGGTAATATTTTTTTTTCAAAGAATGCATAGCTGTTTGTATTGCTAGCATGTTTTTTTATTTTTTTTATTTTAAGTATTGCTGATAATAATTTCTCCTTAAAAAATTATTGCTGGCAATATTTTTTTTTTTTTTACGAAGTTTTTCTGTTATCCAAACCTATTTTTACACAAGGTTGGGTGTCAATTATTTGCCCATACCTGGGACCCTAAGAGGTGCTACCACCCCGGGTCAGGCTGGACGTGGGGACTCCAGCAATTAAGAGTTGGATCCACGCTCCTCAAAACCTCCTGATCAGAGGCCTTGCTGTTGGACGTAGTTTATCGTCATACCCAGGACATAGATGTAGTTTATCGTCATACCCAGGACATAGATGTAGTTTATCGTCATACCCAGGACATAGATGTAGTTTATCGTCATACCCAGGACGCTGTGCATTTAGGAAGAACACGAGAAAGATACACATTATCATCATAATTATTATTATTGTCGTACTAAATTATAATTTTCTCCAGAAAATTTTATATATGAGCAATTCATTTAAACGTTTTTTTAAGCATTTCACCCTAAGGCGGGATCACCACTAACAGAAAGCGGGAGCAAGAGCAAAGATGTGTGATAGAGGAAAGGACGAAGAGAGGGCGGGGAATTAGAACAAGGCATCTGAAGATGTCGATTGACATGGCATTTGAATAGATGGGGATTATAGCTATCAGGAAAACAAGTAAGAGGAGGGGAGTTCTACAGATGGGAAGTGAGAGACGATATTAGAGTAGAAGAGACGGCTACATTTAACCGTTTCGACAGTGACAGGTTAGGACTGAGATGCCAACCTAGTAGCATCTTTAAATTCATGCATTCTGGGAAGCAGAGAAAGTAACTCGCCGGAGCAGTTACCGGGAAATTATTTGTAGAAAAGACAGAGGGAAGCAACGGGACGTCAGTAAGAAAACGACTGTAAAGGAGATGCCAGATCAGGACTCATCATATTGCATATCCGTCTCTGGATTTTGCCGAGGACCTTAAAACGAACGGCCGGAGCTCTACACCATATATGGCAGCAGTATTCCATGCAAGGGCGAGGGTTGATTTATAGATTTGAAAGAGGGATTCGGGGGAGAAATGATTACTAGCGCGAGACAGAGAACCAACTTTCCTCGTGGTAGCTGAAGATATTGATTCAGTGTATTTATTCCATCTCGGACAGTGTGAGACCAAGCACTCACAAAGAGGTGTTCTCGTGGAGTTGATTATCATACATTCTAATGGGTGGCAGGGAAGGTTCTCTGAGGTAAGTAAAAGAGAGCAGTTTTGTTTTTGAGGTATTACAGTTAACCAGACATTTCTTGTCCCAGTCAACAATAGATTGGTTTGGTTTGGTTTACGGCATATCAACCTAAATGGGTTATTTAAGTCCGGCAAAATTTTCATTGGTAATATTTTTTCCAAAACTCTATTTCTGGTAATATATTTTCCTTTGCTGGTAATATTTTTTTTTCAAAAATGTATAACTAGGAAATATTTTTTTTTTAAATATATTGCTGGTAATATATTTTTACAAAGCATTTCTGGTATTAAAACCTATTTTTACACGTTCATAGTGTTTTGACCCCAGTTTGGGGGCTACCTATTTGCCCAGAGCTGGGACCCTAACAGGTGCTACCATCCCGGGTCAGGGTGGACCTGGGAACACCAGTAATTAAGAGGTGGTTCCACGCTCCTCAAAACCTCCTGATCAAAGGACTTGCTGCTGGATGTAATTTATCGTCATACCCAGGACGCAGATGTAGATTATCCTCTTTCCCAGGATGCAGTTGTAGTTTATCGTCATACCCAGGACGCGAATGTAGTCTATCGTTATACCCACGACGCAGATGTAGTTTATCGTCATACCTAGGACGCGGATGTTGTTTCTCGTCTTTCCCAGGACGTGGATGTAATTTATCGTCATACCCAGGACGGAGACAATAGGCTGGAATATACTACTTATCCTATAGATTTTACTGGAGTGTCCAAGTCTCCCACCCGTAGAGGAGAATCGATACGACCGGAAAATCGCAGAAAGCAAAAACGAACAAGGAATTATGCGTGGGTCGGTTTTCTTTTGGTAACTTTTTAGTAAAAGCAACATCAATTGCTTATCTGCAAAATGATTGCTCTTATTTTCAGCGCCCGTTTCTTTTTAATCATTCCTCTGCGTTATTCAAATAATGATAGCCTTTTATTCCTCATTTGTTCAGCTGCAGGCGCTTGTTTATGTTCCATTAATTCTGCTTGCATATATATATATATATATATATATATATATATATATTTATTTATTTATTTTCCTTTCACTTTCTCGACCTCTTCTTCGTACTGAGCGAACAGACTTCTACTTTTATGACAAATAACTTTCTCTTGTATTATTCGCTTCGCTTAAGAGATTGATTTCAAGAAAAAAGAATTAAACAAAAATAATTTGCCATTTATCATTATCATAATCGAAAAACAAAAAAATAATATTCAGCCTTTATCTCCCTTTCTCGATATATTCATGTATTCGATTATTTTTAGCCAGGATTCTGGAACAATTTTGCGTCTGTCGTTCAAATACAATAACAATATGTTAAACGCATATTTTTATCTATAAGTGAACTCTCTGTTTCGCATTTAAACGCTGCATAATCTGTTTTTAAATTATTTCATCCCGCGCAAGGTCATAAGAGCCGCGAAGACATATGGGGTTACTGAGGGTGAAAGAAATAGAGAAGACAATAATAGAACAGGATTCAAATGACAGAAGATGGCGATTGACATTGTAGTTAAATTGCTGAAGATCGTAGTTGACAGGAAAGTAAGAAGTTGAAAGAGAATTCCACAAGAGGGCACTGTAAACGAAACTATTAGCATAGAAGTTTCGGTTAAAATTAAGGATTTCAACTGTGAAATTATAAAATCTAACTGACAATCTAGTACTACGCTTAAATTCGTGAAGTAATTATACTGTTGGGGCGCACCCGCCTTCTAACTAGTAATGGACTGGTCCCTCTTATATAAGTCAGCTCTGGGGAGAGAGTCAGCGTTAGCAGCCCAGATACTTTCTGAGCGACTGCTCGGTTCAACTCTCTTCCTACGGGCGAGAGGAACCCGAAGGAGGCTACGCCGAAGGGCGGAGTCTCCTTCGGGGAGGTTCGCTCGGCCCTGAACCCGTTTATACGGGTTCAAATGGGCTATTTTTTTGGCCGAGCTTAATGGCTCGGGAATGCCCACATTAAAAAGGCCTTGTGCCGCATGACGCCCTCGTGGGGGTGGCTAAATATCTTAGCAGCCCAGATACTTTCTGAGCGACTGATCGGTTCAACTCTCTGTCTCCGGACAGAGAGGAACCCGAAGGAGGCTGCGCCGAAGGGCGGAGTCTCCTTCGGGAGGTTAGCTCGGCCCTGAACCCGTTTATACGGGTTCAAATGGGCTATTTTTTTGGCCGAGCTTAATGGCTCGGGAATGCCCACATAAAAAAGGCCTTGTGCCGCATAACGCCCTCGTGGGGGGGTGGCTAAATATCTTAGCAGCCCAGATACTTTCTGAGCGACTGCTCGGTTCAACTCTCTTCCTACGGGCGAGAGGAACCCGAAGGAGGCTACGCCGAAGGGCGGAGTCTCCTTCGGGAGGTTCGCTCGGCCCTGAACCCGTTTATACGGGTTCAAATGGGCTATTTTTGGCCGAGCCTAATGGCTCGGGAATGCCCACATTAAAAAGGCCTTGTGCCGCATGACGCCCTCGTCGGGGGGGGCTAAATATCTTAGCAGCCCAGATATTTTCTGAGCGACTGCTCGGTTCAACTCTCTTCCTACGGGCGAAAGGAACCCGAAGGAGGCTGAGCCGAAGGGCGGAGTCTCCTTCGGGGAGGTAAAACCGGCCCAGAACCCGTTTATACGGGTTCAAATGGGCTATTTTTTGGCCGAGCGCCTAATGGCTCGGTAATGCCCACGTTAAAAAGGCCTTGTGCCACATGACACCCTCCGGGGGGGGCTAAATATCTGAGCCGTCCAGAAACTTTCTGAGCGACTGATCGGTTCAACTATCTTCCTACGGGCGGGAGGAACCCGAAGGAGGCTACGCCGAAGGTCGAAGTCTCCTTCGGGGAGGTAAAACCGGCCCTGAACCCGTTTATACGGGTTCAAATGGGCTATTTTTTGGCCGAGCCTAATAGCTCGGGAATGCCCACGTTAAAAAGGCCTTGTGACACATGACACCCTCGTGGGGGGTGGCTAAATATCTTAGCCGTCCAGAAACTTTCTGAGCGACTGTTCGGTTTAACTCTCTTCCTACGGGCGGGAGGAACCCGAAGGAGGCTTCGCCGAAGGGCGTAGTCTCCTTCGGGAGAAATAAACTCGGCCCTGAACCCGTTTATACGGGTTCAAATGGGCTATTTTTTTTTGGCCGAGCCTAATGGCTCGGGAATGCCCACGTTAAAAAGGCCTTGTGCCACATGACACCCTCGTGTGGGGGTGGCTGAATATCTTAGCAGTCCAGATAAGCTTACCCGGTACATACCGTTGGACTATAGACTTTGGATATTGTTTCGTACTAACCAACCTTCGTTCTACTAATCACTATTGTTAATTGCTTTTATGAATATACCAGTATTTTTCTCTACAACTGTGTTTGTCTTGATTCATACACCGACACGCGGGAAACTCACAACATCTCAACAGATACCAAAGAGAACAATTATGAGGAAAAAATTTAATTTTATATATATATATATATATATATATATATATATATATATATATATATATATATATATATATATATGATGATGGAAATTTGGAGGATTTGAGATAATTATAATTATTTTATTTTTTTTTTTTATGTACGGGTCTATACTTATAGGAATATTTTCTTTTCCAAACACAGCTAGATTGTGACCGTGTGCTAAAATATTAGCCGAAAGTGCTCCGATATGCAGAACATTTGGACAAGTTTTATCCATTCTATTCACAGAAAAGAAAACATTTATACGAGCACAAGAAACATTAAATAAAAAGTTTAATCGCAGTACTTTGTCAGTCATCTTTAATGAAACACACACATATATATATATGTGTGTGTTTGTGTGTGTGTGTGTGTGATATAAATTATTAGGAGGATTTCAGTTAATCATAATTAAGTAATTCATCGAGTCTAGAAGAAATCTCAACAGAATGCAGAAAGCATTGGACGGCCGTTTCGTCCTATATTTGGGACTCAGTGCGCATCCACTACCGAGAATTGAAAACCGGACAGTTACGTTATGAGGCAAACGTCATACCAACTGAACAAACTGGCTTCGGTGATGAAGAAGTAATGAATTAGACTCGGTATAGCGATGCTCGATCACGTATTCCGTGGTGGAAATCATCCGATTTTCTTTTTTACCCATAAGACTGTACCTCCACGAGCCACGGCCCTGAACCCGTTTATTATTATCAATATCCAGAACATTAGAAGCTACCTCCGGGAATTGAAACCCAGACAATTACGATATCAAGCAAACGTCATAACAACTGTTCCAATGGGTGGGTGGGTCTCTCTCTCTCTCTCTCTCTCTTTTTTTTTTTTACTCGCGGGGGAGGCTTTCTTCCTTAAAATCTCTCAACTAGATTAAGAAGAGCTTTGAAGCAACCAAAATGTGGTTTTACATAAGGAATATTTTGTACCGAAAGTGTGTATCACGACGAAGTTCTAGAGACAATGACAACAAAGTGAAAATTCTATTTGACATCACGAAGGGACAGTTGACATGTCTGAGGCATATAATGAGGTAAGAGAGCTTGGAAAATGTTATATTCACAGGAAAGATGAAAGGTAAGATGGCCAGAAGAAAGCACACACCCAACCTATCTGGGGAGCATGACTGAATGGATGGCTGAGTAGAGCAGGTTTTGGGAGATATGGACAAAAAAACAAAACTTATTAAGAGCTACAAAGGTCAGTGAATTGTGGAGTGCCATGATTATGTAAAACCACATTATGGTTGATTCAAAGCTCTTCTTCATCTATTTGAGAGATTTTAAGGAAGGAAGCAAGCCTCCACAGAGTAAATGACTGGAAAACTTATCTACAGTATCATGTTACAAAAACAGAAATAGGGTTTGTCTCTTCTTCTTATAGTCCTAAATAGGTTGAGGATCACCGAGCGTTCTAGAATGAGGTAAAATATCTGACTTCCCAGAAACTAAACTGTGAATGGGTCAAATCATCCGGTGTAATAATTTTTTTACATTATCGACCGATTGGTTGATATTATTTTTACTGATCGTCTGATATACAATAACAGCTTGATTAGCGTAGTGATATTAAATTTTCCGTAATCGATCTAAAATATGTTCGCATCTCATAAGATGAGTGTCCCATATCAAGGGAATTCTAGTTTAATGTTATATTATTAATAAAATAGTCAATTCAACATAGCTTGTATGTAAAATGTAAAACAGTGCTCGATGTAAAATAGCAGGACAAAGGTTTATACTAAGAATAAATACAGATTTTTTCTTCACCGATCGATTCCTTTTTTTAGTCTTATGCACGTAGCAATCGTCAGGTACAAATAAAAGGAAACTCTTTAATTTCTAATTATGTTTTCAATTGGTGCCTGACTATTGTTACATCAAGTGATGCGCTAGAAACACACACACACACACACACATATATATATATATATTGTTATGAACGCCCACCTCAATTTATTATAAGAACTATATCATTGCTTATATTTTAGAAGCATTCTAAAATAAAGAGCCAAGTACTTGCAGAAACGTAAAGACGGTAAATCCAAAGAGATAGGTAGATCAGTGGCAACAAAGATTAACCAGAAGGTACCTTTCCTTTCTCTTTTGGTCAACGTGTTGACATCATGATTAACACGGATAGATTCCAGATAGGAAAAGTTGAAACACTTTAAACTAAACTTTCTCTGATCCTGAAGATGTGAGAGAGGGGGGTCAATTATTTCATTTCAACCATAATGGGAAAAAGTTCGTATTTGAAAATTGACCACGTGACAAGAAAAAAAGGAAACGAATGGTGAAACAAAAAAGTCAGTCTCGTCCAAGCCTTCGGGCCGAAAAACGTGTTTGCGGAAAAATACAAGAGTCGCATCCAGGCCTAACGGCTGAAAAGACGTGTTCGCGAAATTACGAGAAGGAGAATTTATAGAATCGTTCATGTTTGTCTACTCACCCCCGTTAAAAATAGACTCTTCTATAAGAATTAGCGTTGACCAATCAACACCACACATTGTGAAACTTGGCTTGTTATTGGTCGAGACGACCCCAGAATGTGTATCCATCGTCAAAAATCTGTTTTTCCCGCCAGGCTACTTTGGTTTCCCAAAACAAATAAAAGGACGAATTTCAGTCCAATTCACCAGTCAGTAATTCACCTTTAGAGAGATACCACACAGATCCACGCTTGTCTACATTTTGACTTGAGAACTTTTCGCGCGTCAACTCCTGACTCAATTACCAACATCTTTCTATCTCTCTAAACCCCATTACAGATTTCTTAAAAAGTGTTAATTACCCTACGAAACAGAAATTGTAATGTTAGCATAAGACAAAAGAGAATACATTCCAGGGTGAACAACTCTGTCAGAACAAGGTTAACAAATTCAACTTAAATCTCACATACTTATTTTTAAATTTACTTCTCGATAAATTTTTCCTTGGTATTACAATGTGAACATTTTCTCAACAATTGTACATTGCTGAACTTTAATTCATTATCCTTGATGCAAACTTCGTCAACTTGCATAACATCAATGCACAAGCTTTTCTCTATTTGTAAAAATTGTATATAAATATTCAATATTTTCTAGTTGAATGCACATCCACCGTTGTTTCGTGTTCATTTTGCATTGAGTTTTATTCGACTTATACGTCTATGCTTTTATTTGTTGTGATTCATGTGAAGAACATGCTTTCAAACTCATCACGCTAGCAATTAAAACCTTCTGATTTCACACTCAATTCATAGCGATCCCAACAAATTCATCTCCGAGTGGAATAGATGGACACGTTTGTCGACGTATGCGGAATGCCGTTACATCGGGATGAAAGAGAGACAGAAGACAGTATATAAAAAAAAGAAAAGAAGAAATCGAGGAAAGATCTCAAAAGAAGATACTTAGGGGAAAAGGAAAGAGAGGAGGAAAATATCTCAAAGGAAAATGATGCCAAACCGAGGAGAAGGAGAAGGAGAACGAAGGCAGTTTCAACTTAATTGTCACCCAGCCCTTAAACAAGGGACGAAAGGGGAAAGAAAGAAAGAAAGAAAAGACCACCTCAAACGAGAATGCTGCTAACCCGAGACGAAGGAGAGAGGGATAGTATTTTCTACTTCATCGTCGGCCAAGCCCCTAGAGAGGACGAAAAGAGAAAGAGACGAAGTAAGAAAAGACCTCAAAAGAAGATGCTAATAAAAAGAAATAGAAAACGTAAAAGAGAAAAAAAGAAGTAGATATAATAGACATTAGTGGAAAAGAACTTTTAATACGAGATAAATTCGTTGTTTTTCTTGTGCTCCGTTTTTGCTTGAATTTATTTCTTTTTCATGGCATGAGTCTGGCATGATATCCTTTTATCACATGTTTCTTTCTACTTCTCTTAAAATTTTGGTGGTTTGTAAATTCATGCAAGTATGGCACATGTTCTCTAAATTCGTGCAAGTATGGTACAAGGCCATACATTGATTTGAATTATACCTTCCTAAGAGGATATCTCCTCCCACTATTTTGTCTATAATGTTTAAATATTTATTCTTGACAGATTGTCATTTTTGTTTTGGCCGTTTTTTTTTTTTTTTTTTTTTTTAATCTTTCCCATGTTTTTACGTTTGTTAATAAATTTATATTCCATGTCTCCATTGTTGTTTGTCGCCTATCGTATTTGTTTCTCAATCGATTCCGCTCGGCCGTGTCTGATCAATCGGAAAGAGACACTTGAGAAAGAAATATATTTTACGAAAATTGAGTAAATGAAAATGTTAAAAAAATAACACAGATTACGATTCTCCTCCATTCGATAGGGTTAGAGGAAGGGGGGTCGTAAGAATATATATATATATATATATATATATATATATATATATATATATTATAAACTGTTACATTGGAACATGCAAGATACGACGACAAAAATGCATATTTGTTTCGATGTCTAATTTAGACATCTCATCAGATAGTTAACTTGCGTGTCCCAAAGTAACAGTTTATGATAAATATCTGTTGCTCTACTCTAGTATTGATCCCTTTTTAAATTAATATACATACGTTCTTTTACATTTGGATTATATATATATATTTATATATATATATATATATATATATATATATATATATATATATATAGAGAGAGAGAGAGAGAAAGAGATAGATTGGTAGGTAGATAGATATGTGTGTGTATATATATATATATAGTACAGGTAAACCGTTACTTTATAATCAAGTGGATAATAATAAATATTAAAAATGATCCACAAATAGAGCTCAATGTATATATTATAACAGAGCATATAAGTTACACAAAAAACATTGTACCTCATATGGTGGGGGGGTATAGATCTATTTCAACCAACGATAAGTACGTTACTCTTATTTAGCCCCAGTGTATAGACCGTGTTTGTGTCGGAAATAGAATATTAAATTTAACATTGACACCAGTCAAAATATATATATATATATATATATATATATATTTATATTTATATATATATATATATATATTGGATAAAATATAGAAATTGTCTAATAGCCATGACTGGGTCCTCCTGCCTGTGTGGCATGGTGCAGAGTCCAGTCGCCAATGATATGGTCTTCCTGCAGCCACTCTCTTAATCCAGAGTAGCATTACCCACCACACAAGGCACTTGATATAGGCCTTCGTGTTGAGAAGAAGAGTATTCATATCTTTCAGTTTGTCTGACGTTCGCAAGGGCTTAAAAGCCACGGTCACAAACACACATCAATCCAACTATATAATATATATATATTTATTAAAGACATTTTTTTATGTTTAACGTTGTTATTTTATAGATACAAGTATTTAAGCAAATGCTCTGTTTATGATAAACAGTATTAAATAACATTTACCGGCCTGAATGTCCGAGAAATTTTCATAGAAAATATTCGTTCTTTGACAGGATTCGAACCTGCATCCTATACGGAACCGTTATATACGCTGACGTGCCTTACCGTCTCGGCCACAAAGGTCCGACAATTTATTTATTAAAGACATTTTTTTATGTTTAACGTTGTTATTTTATAGATACAAAAAAAATGTCTTTAATAAATAAATTGTCGGACCTTGTCCATTTCTTAATATATGACGTCATTTGTTTACATTCGATACGGCAGAGCAGTTATGAATGTACGAGATTCATGGAAGATTGAAGTTTATAAACAGTAAATTCGACCTTGTCTACCGAACGCTTCTTTGTAGCCTAGAGGTAAGAGGTATATGACGGTTCCGTATAGGATGCAGGTTCGAATCCTGTCAAAGAACGAATATTTTCTATGAAAATTTCTCGGACATTCAGGCCGGTAAATGTTATTTAATACTGTTTATCATAAACAGAGAATTTGCTTAAATACTTGTATCTATAAAATAACAACGTTAAACATAAAAAAATATCTTTAATAAATAAATTGTCGGACCTTGTCCCTTTCTTAATATATATATATATATATATATATGTTTATGTATGTATGTGTACACTAAATGTTTATAATAAGACAGTACTTTAATTCAGTTTAATTCAAATAATTGTATAGAAGTTTTCGGCTATTGTTTTGAAACATGAGAACTCTTATGTAGCGATGGAATCATTTTTTTAAATAAATAATTATATATATATATATATATATATATATATATATATATATATATATATATATATATATATATATATATATATATATATATATATGGCGAATACGTATGCGTACGCATATTGACAAAACAGAAAAATGGAAATAGATCTAAGAACACACAGGGGTCATTAAACGATAAGAATATAGATACCATTCTCACCTTTTCTCGGACCAACCTTAATTATTTTTATTACCCTTCACGCAGAATTCTTTCACTGCAAGTTCAAGAAAGACATTTTGGCCCCTATCACACCAAAAAGAGAATGTCTAATACCGAGAATATTTAACATCGAAAAACATAAGAAAAATTAATTCCTTTTAATAATATGTGAAAATATCTACTCTTTGCCTGATGAAGGTCGCAAGACCGGAAACGCGTGTAGCAAAATTATGGAAAATAAAGCATCATATATTTGTTAAAAAAATCCACATTACAAACAAAGACATTTGCGGTTTCTCTCTTCTTTTTATTATACACACTTTTTCTCGTTGAAACTACTATAACCTCTTTCCTTTATCCGCGTACACATAGTTTTGAAGAAATATCTATACATTTTTATGTACATTCTGCAATATTGAATGCTCAGTTGAATTGAAATATATTTTCCGTTGATTAATCCGACTTTTATTTATGTATCTGTAAATTTATTGCAAAGAGCTTCACTAACCAAGCATATAGGCCAAAACATTGAGTTTGATGTTAGTTTACAGAGCTGAACACTTGTTTCCTACATATAGACATTTTTTTTCGGAAAATATAACTGAATTTGCATTTTGTTATCGAAAAGCAGTAAATTGTTCCGAGCCCAGATCAAATGAAATACAAGTAAAAGTCACTTGCATCGCATTTATAACAAAAGCGCCTTTCATGTATTCAGTTTTATTAATACTAAAAACAAAACATACAATTCTGTATTTGAAAACAACGCAAACAAAACGAAACATCCAATTCTGTTTTATTTTCACGGTTATATTGTACAATTAAAATCGAGCCAATCACAGTTTATTTTCCT
Source organism: Acanthosepion pharaonis (assembly GCA_903632075.3). Classification (NCBI taxonomy): domain Eukaryota; kingdom Metazoa; phylum Mollusca; class Cephalopoda; order Sepiida; family Sepiidae; genus Acanthosepion; species Acanthosepion pharaonis. Next base: position 1,545,956 of record CAHIKZ030005063.1, read on the forward strand.
TCTCGTCTCATTTATCGAAATGAATGTGTTTTGAGTGTTTCTTTGACTGTCTAGATTTTATACTCTTCAGGAAAAGTTGTATCAAATTCAAACAAAACGTTTTATTACTTTATATTTTACACGTCAGAGAAGATTTCCGTTGTCAATACACTTGGGAAGACAGCCACGTCAGTTTCTTTGTCTCAAAACTGTCTGCTATGTCACTTTGTTTACATAGATATAATAACTGCATAACCATTACTCATGTAATTTTACAATAATACATTAATATATAAAGCACATTTAAAGCTTTTTTAAAACTTTATTTTTAATCATTTCACTCCAAGCAAGGAAATAAAGCCACTAACACGCAGGGAAATACTGAATGCGAAAGAATATAAGAAAAAAAAAATTAAGGAGCGAGAATAATAGATGAGAGAAGATAACGATTGACATTATTTTTAAATTTTTGAAGATCAAACATTAATGGAAAGCAAGAAACCGGAAGAGAGTTCTGTAATCAGGAAGTACCACAGAAAGAACTGTTAGCATAGAACTTACGGTTACATCAAGCCATTTAGACTCTAAATAGATGAGATCTTAATATGAAATGACAAGATATGGGATCAAGTCTTATTTTGAAGGTATTGTTGTGCGAGAAAGTGTGCTATTGGATTAATTAACAAAGCGAATAGCAATACAACATAAACATAAAATTTTTTAAAATAACCATATACGTCTTCATATAACAGGAATTGAAAAAAATATATATATATATATATATATATATATATATATATATATATATATTGAAATGTTCATACAAGGTGTGTATGTGTTTTTGTAAGAGATTTGATATCTGGAAAAAAAGGTAATCTTTAGTACTTATCTTATGTTGATTGTCACGAGCCTGAATGCGTACGTCTTTCTAGTTTGACTGCCAGGAACCAAAGAGGATGCTTGACTTTCGCGCCTAACGATCCCTCGGGCAGTTCACGTGACTATCTATATATCTATTTTTTTGTTTTTTAAAGGTTATCCATTTTTAGCTTTTTTAAAGGTTTAGTCAAAGGGAGATAACTATTGTCTCCCTTAACAGTATTAATACGAACTCTGTGCAGTTTATCTCAAGATTTTAACTAGGTTTGTTGATTTAATTTTTTTTTCGCTGCTAACCATTCGACTACCTAACATCCGATGAGGTGTTACAAATGTAAATCGACTGAGTTCAATGAGGTCATTATCTTTAGGACACGCCCAGCCACATCGCCCGGGAAGGAAAAAAAAAATCTAATATTATTTTCAAGGATAAAAAGTAAAAAGAAATATATGTACGCTAAACGAGATAGAAATACCCACGGATAGAAACATCCACCGTGAAGTCACAGAAAAATTGTCCAAGTATAAATACTTTGAAATCGAGTTAAAAAAACGTATGAGAAGAAATGTGTTCTTGCCTTTTCCAAGGGTAATAGTGAGAAAGTGGCTCTCCTACCGGATTCTTCCGGAGGGATTGTCAGATGAAGTGAAACGGGTTTTCCGTCGGGATGGATGCCGCAGATGTAGTCTATGTTCCGTTCCGAAACCTTGTCTCCTCTCTTGCGTCCACCCCCTATTGCGTATATATCTGTAACGTAGCCGTGGTATGACCGGCTATGATTAACTTAGAAACGCTCTGGCCAGTTTAGACAAGCTTTGATCAGCCTAGACAAGCTTTGACCAGCTTAGACGAGCTGAGACCAGATTAAACCAGCGGCCCGAGTAGAAACATTCGGGTCTTCACGTTAAAAACCGACCTTGTGTCACAACCTGACACACTGGAGGGTTAAGGTGAATCTCGGGCAATAGGAAGAAGTGAATACTATAAACTGGAATTTGAATTTCGCTTGCTCACTCTGTTATCTACGCCGTTAAACGTTACGATAAACCAATGTCACGGCACACTATTGTGACGCGCGATCTTCTTAATTGTGCCACGAAATAGTGTCACGAAATTGCACCAGGTTTCACACTAAATAAGCTGCACAAATAGTTGAATAGAAACATTGAATTAATGTTCATATTTTTGCGTGGATTTTTTAAAAAAATCAATGGATTTATTTCGTAACATTTAAATTTCTTAAAATTTGGCTGAGTGATATTTACATTTGCTCTTAGGTGAGCCGTTGCTTAAAAAGCCTGAGAAACACTGCATAAAAAGACATTTTTTGTCGATAATATCGGAGAAAATATTTCTTCTATTAGTTATATGGCAGTAGCTAAAATTGAAAGTTATAGCTTACTAATATGATCTAGACATATGTCTATGATGTCACACACCACGAAATGGACAAAGTCCGACAATTATTTTAAGATATTTTATTGTTATACGATGACATGAAAAAACTCCAACGAGTGCTCAGGACCGCCTCGTCAGTTATTTTATGACTTGGGGTCATTACAAGTTTCAGGTCTTCCAACATTATACTTGTTCACCCAAGAAACCCTACTGAAACAGTACTATTCCGGCAGGGGACCCTGAAGCAAAAAAAAAAAAAAAATATATATATATGCCAAACACGCACCAAATGGACTCGTTAAATAAATGCCATTGTTAACCAATCGTTAATGACTTACGTCACTTCCTCCTCAGCCAAAGACGATACAAAAAAAAAAAAAGAAAAGACAGCATGCTCGTCTTTTCTTTTCTTTTTTTCCATCTTAGCTTGACCACGTGGAACGATCCACATTCTCAACGAACAGTCTGACATAAAAGGTAAGTAATGACAAGAAAAGTTTCCTTTCATATGAATTGTCACTTTAACTCTTCCCCCCCTCAAAAATATCGAACACATTTTGGTCATAGAAATTATGATCAGAAACGTTTCTTGCTTTTCTTTTCCCACCACCACCGCCATCTTTTCTTTCTATTCTTTCTTTACTCCTCCTCTCCCCCCTCCCGACTAGCAATGCAATAAATAAATAAATAAATAAATAAAACAATTAAGAACACAAAGTTGAAAAACTGGAAGAAAAAAAAATATATATATATATATGTTGAAGCTTAAATAAGCATGGAATAATACAACACAAAATGTACGTTAACAAAATGTATTGAAACAAAGAATAGGTACACAATATTTACAGTTAGTTTGGTATATTCTTGGGAAGACTGTTCCTGCATAATGGGTTGACTAAATCGCAGTCGGGCAGAGTCTCTGGATTCAATTTCTTAATCTCTACTATCTATTATTTATTGCACATATGTACAAATGTGGCACAAAGGCCGAAAAGGGATTGGGGTGAAGGACGGTCATCACTAGTCTTAGATTAAACTTAGCTAGCCACAATCACTGACCCTATCATACAGAACAATATTCCTTTCACCAAAACAACACATTTATCCATACCTTTCTTACTACAAACACCAAAATGCCTCTTTGACTCCATGAAAAAAACCTAAATAATCCCTTATGTACAAAATATTTGTCCGTGGGGGAGGGGCATAAAAAACAACAACTTTTAAAAATGAACCCCAATGAAATTATACAAAATGACAAAATATATTTACAAGAAACCAAATAAAATTAGTGTTAGTAATAAAACCCCCCACAAACTCTTGAATGTGGCAGAAATATCAGTTAACTGGACGAAATCGATGCGGGACTTATGAAAATAAAGCCACACTCATTCATCCCAAGCACTCACACAGGCACACACTCATTTATACACAACAACAAGTACGAAAAACACACACACGAAACGAAAGGCGCCCCACATCTACCAGAGAACTGACATTACTGACCACCTAAAAAACGAGGGAGGGATGGGGAGTTAAACTAAAGAAAAAAAAAAAAAAAAAAAAAAAAGGGGACAGAAATAAAAAGGGGACCAATGAGCAAATACACCTTAGCTAAGTTTACCAGAATAGAAAAAACTAAAAGAAAAAAATACAAAAACCTAATCTAACCTAACTCCGGGATGGGTTGCCTATGTTCAACCCAGGAAAACAATATCATAATGCCTAACCGGCATCCAAATGCCACTCAAGGTCAGCCCTTTTACTCGGCACATTCGCGCAAGAATCACCCACCTTTTGCTGAATTCCGATGAGGTGAGCCGCCGCCTTTCCGTCCTGATCTTGACTTTAAGCTGATGCTTAAAGAACAAGATCAGTTGGGAAGAAGTGAACTTCTCGCCCTCATGGAATCCCTTCTGACGCGTCGTCCAAATCACGACTCTCATAACCCCTAGTAAGCAACAGAACACATAGTGTTCAGCCTTCGTCATCTGCGGCACCACATTGCTACAAACAGCTCTGGCATCCAGGACAAAAACCTTTCCATGCAGTATGCGAACCATGAGGCCCTCAAGAAACTTGCACAACGGCACTATCACCCTGCACTGAAAGAAGGCGTGACCAATAGTCTCGACTTCCCCGTACAGCGACGACAGTTTGGACAATTCTCCAAGCCTGCTGAACAAAGTCTCTTGCTGACCCAGAGGGCTTTACGAATCACCAGCCAGGTGGTGATGCCTCATCGTTATTGAGACATTTCAACCCGGGCGCCCAAGGCCATATCGAGCGAGCCTCCCGCTTCGTAAGACCGAGCTCGCCAATCAGATCATCTTGTACGGACCCCCTAACTAAAACTTGATATAATGCCTTGCGAGACAACGCCTGGGCGTTGGAGAGACCATCGAAACCCGTAAGAGGAGCTTCAGAGCGCGACGACATTCACGATAAAAAGAGCACTCGGCACGTGGTAAACGGCCGGCCTCTTGTTCGCACGAGTGCACACTTTTCAGGGATGGAAAATGTTTCTGGACGTCTTCTTTCCAAAAGGCACCCTCCTCATTCGACCCACGACACATTCGGTCTAAAAAAGTAATGCGAAGCATATATTGACGGATCTCAATGCTAGGCATCCCCAGACCGCCCTCAGAGGGATGGAGGCAACAGACCTCGCGAGATACCATAGGGGCCTTGCCTCTCCACAAGAAAGAGAACAAGGTCCTGACTAATTGCATTAGTCGGGCATACGGGAGTGGAAGCACAGAGAGTCGGTAGAGGAGGATCGGATAGATGTGTGAAACACATACTTCCGCCCTTCCCTTCAGGGAAAGTCTCCTCCGAGACCACAGATTAACCGCGATCTCGGCCTTCCCTTGTACCTCCGACCAGTTCATTTCCAACTGGAGATCAGGACCGAACCAGACGCCGAGTATCTTGATCGGCCCATCCGTCCAGAGGAAAGGTCCGGGAAGAGAAACTCCCTTCCACGCACCCAACCGCAAGCCCACAGACTTATCACGGTTGATCCTGGCCCCTGTCACCATCTCATACCCACTTATTTCTTTGCTGACTTCGTCAATCTCGGCTCTGCTCGACACAAGAGCCGAAACGTCGTCAGCATAGGCAGAATACCTGGCCGAGGTGGTAGCGCCCGGCAGGGTAATTCCGCGCAGGACCGGATTCGCCTTTAACTTGCGAAGGAATGGTTCCAACGCAAGAACGTAAAAGCAAGGGCGATAGCGGACAACCTTGACGAATGGAGCGAGACAATACGAAAGGCTCCGACCTTACCCCATTCACTTCCACCAGCGCACCGGGGGTCGCATACAAGAGCCGGATCCAGGAGCGAAAGTCGGCTCCGAAACCGGCCGCCGACAGGACAGCCTCCAGAAACCGATGGTCAACCCTATCGAAGGCCTTGGACTGATCTAAATTGATCAGCGCGGCTTCACTGTCGACTTGTTCTAAGATCAAGCGTACCATATGAAGGTTATCCTGAATCGTCCTGCCCTTCACAGCACAAGTCTGTTCGGGGCCAATCAGACGAGACAGGACAAGCTGCAAACGGTTGGCTAAGATCTTCGCCAAAATCTTTAAGTCAGTATTTAACATCGTCAAAGGGCGAAAGTTCCCTAACCCATCCCCACCGTTCTTGTCCTTACGCAACAACTTGATCACACCCCTGGTGAAGCGTCGAGGTAAAGACCCTGCCTCATCCAGTGGTTGTAAATCAGCTGCAGCAAAGGAACAAAAACGGGCGACAGCCTCAAGTACACTTCGTAGGGAAGTCCATCTAGTCCCGGAGACTTATCCAGGCCAACCTGCTTCAGCGCATCCCAGATTTCCGACTCTGTTATGGGACCCTCGCACCTAGCCGCTTCAGCTGCCTCAAGGCAGGGAAAGTCAGCCAAATAGGCATCGAACTGAGCAGAGCTCAGACCGGGCTCCCTGGTGAAAAGATCCTGGAAATAAAGCCGAAAGGCCTCGCATATGCCCGCGCTTGTAGTCACGGTCCGCTTATCCGGCAATGTGACGCACGCTATATGTCGCTTAGCCGCGTTCCGATTTTCCTCTGCACGCAATTCTGCGGCCATATTCGTCGCCTCAGAAGACATTCTCTTTAGCCTAGCCCTAACTACCAGAGCTTGATCCTTCTTGATAAGCAAGGAGGCCAACTCTGCCTTAGCTAAGACTATGTCCCCACTAACACGGGATTTGACGGCCCGATCAACTTTATCTTCTAATGCCGTTTGCGCCGCTAGTCTATCTAGATTGAGTCGACGACTAAAATCGGCAGCAAACGTTCTAATTTTTGATTTTAATTTTCCCCACCAGGCGTTTCCCACAACCGCCCCGTCAATTCCCTCTGAATCATTAGTAGCAGCTGGTCCCGGAAATCCTGTTCACCGAAAAGTGAACAGTTAAATTTCAGTAACCAGCCAATCTAACCTTAGGCTTATCTAAGTTTACACGGACCCGGACAAGCCTATGATCCGTGTAAACTATATAATGGAAACTTGGACACTCTAAAGAGCCCTACGTCGACTCTCTAACTAACACTCGGTCCAGATAGCTCGCAAGCGAGCCACTGGCCGAGTTGCCCTACTATTGTCCAAGTCCATGCTACCTCCTGAGGGTGCTCATTCCGGTACTTATCGACAAGATCAAACCTGTCGATAAAGTCCCGAAATGCCTTCACATCAGGATTGTTAGTACCCGGTTTTTACCTATACGATCTATATCGGGGTCAAGGACGGCATTCCAATCCCCGCTAAGACTACCCGACGAGAAGTCGTCAAAACGGCTCGATCTGCCGAAACAAAGCAGGCCGCTCAGCATGAACATTGGGCGCATAAACCCCAATGAGACGTAAAGCCTTATCCTTTATAGTAACATCCAGCACGCAAAGCCTGCCCGCCGGATCTGCGAAGACAAGGGAACATGCAGCCTCAAAGACTTGCTCACTAGCCAAGAGACACCCTCGAACGACCATCAAAACATGCTGAAAAAGGGCGAACCCCTTAGACAGTATATCCTCACGGTCATGAGAAGAAAAACGGGTCTCTTGCACACAACAAACATTCACCCCGAGGCGCTGAAGGTCACGAGAGAGCCTCGCCCTGCGAGACTCGGACCTCAGGCCCCGCACATTTAACGTAGCTAACCAGAGAGACATGAGAAGTCCGATTAGGGGTTGCTTACCAGCATTAAACATGGCCGGGGTAAGGATACCGACCGCGTCTCCCATAGACCCATGGCCCATCTCATTCTTGATGGTGCCGTCTTGGGAGATACCGCCGATATCCCAGGGGAAGGTCAATTTAAGAGCTCTATACAGGGATGGGTGAACTAAAACGGGGACCCTCCCTGCACAGAACTGTTGTAACTTTTTTAATTTATCGTTTTCAACAATGGCGATGGGCAAAGCCATCTTACATGCATTTACGGCTTCCTCCACCATTGCCCAAGTCTGATTTGCTGCAGGTCCTGACCTAATAACTGTCAGGACCCTCTGGGCATTTGGGAAGTTTTTAGGTTCCTCAATGTCTAGGTCAGCGAACTGTTTGATTGAAAGCAGGAACTTCAAGTCCTTGACCCTGTTACTATAGTCCCGGGCTCTCTCGGCCTGGGCAGGGGAAATGCGGCATACCTCCTCTCCTGTGTTGAAAATAAATCTTTTTTTTCTATCTTTTTTTTCTTCTTTATGTGTTGGGCTTCTTTGCCGCTTGGGAGCAGGAGGAGGCATCTCAGCATTTTTTGCTGGTGATTGCTTGGGGGTATGAAGGGGAGTGGGTTTTTGTTTAACGGGGGAAGGAGTGGGAGTGTTCATGGGGGTATAAAAGGATCTATGCCTATAGGGGCTGGGATCTCTACTGGTGTGTTTGGCCTTTGATGGTGAAATAGCAGGCGATGAAGGGGGTTGTTTCTTTGGAGAAGGGGTGGGTCTACTAGAGGACGTAGAAGGGATTGGGTCTTTTCTTTCTGAATCCAGTCGCTTTTTCAATTCTTTGAGTTTTTCAGATTTTTCAAAACCGGGGTCGAATCTCTTTTGTTTATCCTCAAATGATTCTTCAGAGGCCGGGGCATCGCCCTTAACGTTGTTAGAGGGAGTGGGACTGTATGTGCCTTTCTTCCTAGGGGCTTCAGGGGACTGAGGACCCGCTGTCCGGCGCTTCCCTCTGGCCTTACCAGCAACCAGCCATTCCCCTTCCCCCTTCTCCACAACTGCACCGGCAGCGGGCGAAGGCTCTTTGGGGAATGTGGCTTTCGATGTTGCGCCGACCGGAGGATTAACCGACCCGGTCCCGGAGGCTGGTACGCCCATTACAGGCGAGGCGGAATTTAGAGACGCGGTCAGAGGGGGATCTTGAGTAACTGGCGCTTGACTTCCAGAGGCCTTCTTCTCTGGGCAGGAGGAGGAGAGATGACCAGTCACTCCACACCTCCAGCATACCGGTCTTCGACCCGTCACAATGACCGGTAATTTCAAGACGCCAACATCCAGACAGTTGGGGATGGAGCGGAAGGCCTTCTCGTCCAACATGATATCAAAGCTCCACCCCCCGCTCAGGCTATCACAGGAAGCTCCCAGAATTTCGCCATACTGAGAGAAGAACGCCGCGAGATGTTCCCCGATAACCTGAGGAGGGACCTCGTATACCGTTACCCTGGTCTTACGTCGGCCTTCGTACTCTGTACGCAGTATTATCTCTTTGTTAATAAGCTCACGGCTAGCCGCGGCGACGCAATCTTCTGATGTGGGCAACAGTACGTCCCCATGAAAATTTAGCACCCTTAACTATTCTAAGGGGCTTGAACCCGAAGGATTCAATGCTTTTAACACTGTGTTTTCGTCGAGCGACAAATTTTGCGCGTACGCTTGTCCACGACGAAAACCGACACTATTCTTTGTCAATTTTTTTCAATTCTTGGGGTCTTCCAAAAGTCCACCATCTACAACAAGGTGTGCGTAACTTTTGGCACGCTCCAAGAACTCCGCTAAATTGATAATGCACTTAGGAGGGGACGACCAACAAGAGGGCGATTCCCCGGCCTCAGGCTCAGTTTGCGGTTTTTTTCTGGAATCTGTACTTTTTTCTTTAATTTGGCCATTATTGGCCTCCATAGGTGAGTCCTTTTCATTATTGCCATTTTCGGCTTCCGTAGAAATATTAATATTTTTTTCTTTTTCATTTTCTTTTTCCCCAGCAGCATCAATGTTGCTAGGGAAGTAGTTTCAACGCAGGAAATTCCTCTAAGTTATCTTTGTCCGGGGGATCTTTCTTAGTTGGATTAAAAAGGTGTTTGCGTATAGCCTTTTTAGGCTTTTTTTTTATGGCCAAAAAGGAGGGTGGCTTTTTTTCCTTTTTCTTCTCCATAATTAAATAATAAGGAAGGGGAGGGGTAAATACGGGTGGGGAAACCGCCTTGTAGGCGGAGGGAGGGAGAAAAACAAATAAAAGGGGAGGGTAAAAAGGGTTTGCTTAACAACAATTTAAACAGACAATAATACAGAAGGACGTGTGCAAAAAAAATATAACCACAAATGTAAACAGGTAAAACAAATGGACAGACGAGAAAATGTGAACAAGGTTCACAAAGACGAAGAAAGAAATTAATTACAAGTACAACAGACAAGCAAGCTACAAATTAAAAACTAATAAATATAAACGGAGAAAAAAAGAAAACGCAATACGTACGAAACACAAAAAAGTTACAAATTACAAAATGGCTGCCGCTAAAAACCGGTCAACCCAATAACGTTAAAAAAGAGGAGGGACAGAAATTACAAACAAATATTATAAACACGTAGACTTTTTTTTTTTTTTTTAAACGGGTAACACAGAAATAATTAACACGTAAAAAATAAAAAGGTTAAAACGAGAAACGAAAAAATAAACAGAAAAACTCCGGGATGTGGGTACTGAAAAAAAAGACTTAACACGGAAAAAGCAAAACAGAAATAATTAATAAAAAAAAGAAGTAACGGTTAAAAGGGAAAGGAAATGAAAAGGAAAAAACAAAAGGTCAAAATGAGAAAGTTCGAAAAAATGACAAATTTAACAAAAGAGTCAAAAAAAATACGTTAGAAAAAAGGTGTATAATTAAATCAAAAAATTTAACTAAATTAAGGCAGTCTGAAAAGTTGAAAAAAATAGTCCTTTGGTAGACAGCAAATATGTCTAGCACCGGTCAGGAGAAGAAACGGTGTAAACGCTTAATCTCTACTAGCTTCCCCGTCTTCCGGTACCAACCCATATTTATATGGTCGGTAGTCCGCTTATGTAAATTAGGTGTATCATACACAACAATATAAAATAGTTATATGGCAGTAGTTAAAATTAAAAGTTATAGCTTACTCATATGATCTAGACATATGCCTATGATGTCACACACTACAAAATGGACAAAATCCGACAATTACTTTAAGACATTTTATTGTTATACGTTATTTATATAGACACAAATATTAAAGTAAATGCTCCGTTTATCTCTGTCTATATAAATAATGTAAAACAATATAATATCTTAAAATAATTGTCGGACTTTGTCCATTTCATAATATATGACGTCATTTGCTTACGTTAGACACACTTCTAGCAGATATAGACGTTCGAGGGAAATCATGAAAAGTTTGTAGTTTAAAAGCAGTAAAATCGACCTCGTTAACCAGATTCCCCTCTGTAGCTAAACTGGTATAGAATGTCTGGCTATAAGTCAGTTCCCTGTCGGACGCAGGTTCTATTTCTGTCGGAGGACACATATTTTCTACGAAATTTTTTCCTATGTTTAGGCTGGTAAATGTTGTTAATACTGTTTATTATAAACAGAGCATTTATTTAAAAATTGTGTCTATATAAATAACGCATAGCAATAAAATATCTTAACATATGCCTATATAATTTTTACAAACGTCATGAGTCTATATAACTATTGCACACATCATGTGTCTATATAATTTTAGATGTACAGCGCAATAACTCCAGAAGTTGGATAATCGATAACTGCTGTTTGGAATTTCATAAAGTTATTCAAAGTAATACGCGGCTATTCGAATCGGTGAAGAAGCGTCAGACGGGTGAAAATCGTCCCCTGAAGGATAGGCATATACACAGACATTCAACAAGCTATCGGAAAATGAATGTTAGCAATAAGTGATATATGCTAAGCAAAACTGGCGAAAAGAATGTTATCTTGAGTAAAGTAGGGACTAAGGGCGTGTGTATCCCGAATAAGGATGTATTCCAAAAGCTAAGCAGAGTATTGCGAAATAAGGATTTCTTTGGTAACAAAGAAAAGAATACTGAGCTATTACATAACATCTGTCCTTCTTTACGGCAGCAAATGTTGGACGATTTTCTCAAAGATGTAGGAAGATGTGACACGAGGCGACATAGATGTGGTCCTACAGAAGGATGCTAAGGATATCATGGACCGAGCGTTGGAGCAACTATGAGGTCTTAGAGAGGATGCAAACAAAGAGGAGACTTATACTTAACATCAGAAAGAAGCAGCTGATGTTTTTGAGACACATAATGAGGAAGGATTTAGTATTGGCGGTCACAATCTTAAGAACATAAGATACTCAGATGATAGTACTGATAGCAGACACGGAAAAGAAATTACAAAATTTCGTACAGAAGGTAGGGATGGAAAGTGAGAAGAAGGGACTAAGTATAAACTACAAAAAAACAGAATGCATGGTCATCAGTAAACGGATGAGCCCAGAATGAGATTTTCAGGTCGGAAACACTAAAATCAAGCAGACGCGAAAGTTTAAATATCTGGGAAGCGATCTGACAGAGGACGGTAAGTGTGACACTGAGATCCGTAGACGTATTGGGATGGCCAAGGACACATTTCAAAAGCTGGGCAGAGTATTTCAAGACAGGAGGATTTCTTTGGTAACAAAGAAAAGAATACTAAGCTGTTACGTGACATCTGTCCTTCTTTACGTCAGCGAATGTTGAATGATTTCCTCAAAGATTAAAAAGACTCGAGGCGACAGAAATGTGGTTCTACAGAAGGATGCTAAGGATATCATGGACCGAGCGTTGGAGCAACGATGAAGTCTTAGAGAGGATGCAAACAAGGAGGAGGCTTATACTTTACATCAAGAAGAGGCAGCTAAAGTTTCTGGGAAACATAATGAGGAAGGAGGGCCTGGAGACTATGATACTCACGGGTCAAATAGAGGGAAAAAGAGACAAGAGAAAACAACGCATGACATACCTAGCGGGCGTAAGCAAGTCAATGACAGTACGTGGTCTGGGGGAGGAAGCAGAGGGAAAGAACTTGTTGAGAGCTTCACGGGAGGTGGAGAGCTATGACCGCCTACGTCTTGAAAGGACATGGCACATAAAAAGAAAGAAATTCCCGAATAAAACCAGTCCTCTTCTTTTATGAGCCGTCTCTCATCAGGACTTGGGTGATCATAATTGTCAAAAACTTCCCTTTACCATTCATCATTGCCTTGTTATCCATTCACTGGAACTCGCGAAGGAGGTTACTGTTATGGGGTCCACCCTTTTCGGTTATAATGGACTCGCCATAAAATAGCCACAGTCAGGCAGAGAAGATGAGTCGTACAAGTGTCGTACCAGAGTCGTACATGAGTCGTACAAGAGTCGTACCGGAGTCGTCTGTGAGTGTCGGTAGTCGGATAGAGTGAAGTAACCTCTTGTAGAAGTCAGTTACAAGCACGTAGACTCTAAGGAAGTCCTACTTCGAGACTGTATATATCTATCTGTATTTGCTACTAACCGTGTTCCTGGATTTTACTAACAGCATTACCTTTTGTATTTTGTGTAAATATATTTAATTTCTTAGCTTAAATACTTGCGTTTGTCATTTATTGGATACCTATTTTTCACGCGAGAACCTCAACAGTTACTTTCTGATTTTGTACTGATCCTAATACCTTCAATACGTCTTGTGAGAGTTCACTTCTCCAAACTATTTTTACGCATTATGGCCTACAAATTTCACTAGTCATTTTCTAATTGAAAGAATATGTTGCTTCGCACTCCGATCCTTAGGAAATATCTACGTTGATTATACAACGGTTTTAAAGCGGCACTTAAAAACCCGTAAAACTAGAATCTACACCCTTGTTCAAATTAATTGAAACAAAACTATTAATTCCGTTATTTTTTTCTCATTTTACAATGAAACATGACCCAGTGTACATGTTAGTACTTCGTTTGTTCATTCCACAAAGTCATTGTTTGAAGATTGACCACAGATTCTCGATTGGATTTAAATCAGGAGAGTTTCCAGGCCGATCTATAGTACTTTGGTTTACTCACTGGTTACGCTTGCCAATGTATTCGTGCAGCTTTACAATTTTCCTACGCTTCCTTGGAGTAACGACAGCCGAGACAATAGTGTCTGGACGTAAAGTAAATCTGATGTAATCACGGATGACATAATATTTTTCAAAACAAAACAAATTTCATCATATACCTCGAAAATAGACTCATATTACTGCACACCACAGCAAATGACTAAATTTAAGATCAAAACAGAAATCGATTACACCTTGTCACTCCAGTGGGTCAAAAACTGACCGTATGGTGAAAAAAAAAATGAAACTAAAGCGGTTGTTTCAATTAATTTGCACATTATGTATATCTTTATTACTTCAAAGCTCACAAGCAAATTCGATTTCGGCATTAAATGATAAAGGAGTTGATAAGCTATTGAATAAATCAACCAACCAACTTTTGATATATGTAGATGTGAGTTTGTTTCCTACTTAATGATTTCAACTGTTTTATTGCTAACTTTCTTTTAGGGGTATTTATACGAAAATACTCTAAAATTAGTCCTTTTGTGGAAAATAATTCATCGCCCACAATGTTGGGTAGACGCTTTTGAACTCTGTCAAGCCTGGGCAACTCAAGCCCAAATATGGCAGCAGTCCTCCATATTCGATCTGATCAGGGTCTTGTAAAAGTAGAGCATAGTGGAAATCGTCAGATATTTACTGGTGCGTGCGACATCAAAAATTTATTTGGCATTGATGAGTTTTATATAGGAGTTCCACTTGAGGGCTGATTTGAGCTTAAGTCACAATTGGCATTCAAGGTAAGTCGCCTCATCTTGAGAACATTTCTTCATCACTGTAGTTAAAAATTTAAGGTTTCTCAGTGATGATGAAGCATTAATAGTTTGGCTTTTGTGGTATTGAATGTGACCAGCCAGTTTTTCCCCTCATCGAGCTGTTAAATCTAGATCAGAGTAAAGATCAGCTTCCAGTCTCTGGTAATTTTGCGAGCGAATATCACATTAACAATTCTTTGAGTATAACAATGATCTTTACTGATAAAAATATCTACGCTGGTTCTACAACTGTTTTAAAATGTCCGAAACCAAACCAGTAATGTACCACCACCACTAAGCAGATTTAGCTATCTTGATGGATGAACGTCTGTTGAAATTAAATCTCTTCTTGCACCTCGATCTGATACATACGATCTATTACTAAAGGGGTTGGTTAAATGGTCGGTTCATTGTACAGCTCGAATGAGAATCTGACTCACCCTGCTATACACTGTCTTTGCAAGAGCCAGAACAGACTAAAATCGAATATTGCTATCATATCTGGGATAGAGCTTTTCTTTCCTTACTTGAGTGTCTTGACAGAGATCAAATCATATCTACGCAACCCTGTGGGTGATGAATCATTTCATCTCTACAACTGATTTCACATAGACGAAACGCCAGAAATTTCTCGCTAAACAATCGTTATTTCCATGGCATGTGTTGTGACGGTGTACATTACTTGGTACCACCAGTCCGGATCATTGCAACTGGGAAGCCCCAAGCCTCGTACACAAGTGGAAATCATCCCTATTCCCTTCGTATTCCATTAGTAAGGAGTAAGTACCATTCAGATAGCCTTATCCGCAAAAATGCTGCGTTTTGGCACAGGCTCCAGCTGAATGCTTTTATTATCGCGCCAATCAGGAACTCTTCAAGTCTAGGGTCACCCGTTATCTTTTCTGCATAGCCTCATCAACTTCACTTCTTGCCTTTTCTTACGCTCATACACGACACCACACAGTAGTACTTTACATTGAACAACTATTGTTCAGTGTAATGGGTGAATATTAGTATAAAAAATAAGTTCCTATTTTCCGGAAAACATTCTCGATGATCACTTCTATATATAGTGTTCTCACTATTTATTTATTAAAGACATTTTTATGTTTAACGTTCTTTTTTATAGATACAAGTATTTAAGTAAATGCTCTGTTTATAATAAACAGTATTAAATAGCATTTACCGGACTGAATGTCCGAGAAATTTTCATAGAAAATATTCGTCCTTTGACAGGATTCGAACCTGCATCCAATACGGAACCGTCATTTACGCTGACGTGCCTTACGGTCTCGGCCACAAAGGAGCGTTTGGTCGAATTTACTGCTTATAAACTTCAATCTTCCACGAATCTCGTACATTCATAACTGCTCTGGCGTATCAAATGTAAACAAATGACGTCATATATTAAGAAATGGACAAAGTCCGACAATTTATTTATTAATTATTTATTAATTATTTATTTAATAAATGAATTGTCGGACTTTGTCCATTTCTTAATATATGTTCTCACTATATAAACTTCCGGTCTCGTTTTAGTGTTGTAGAGTGAACGAAAATGTTTTGTTTGTTTTTTTCGTATGAATCCAAATTACGTTCGTCGCCAAGTGTTGTATATGGCGAAACAAATTATTTTTTCTTTAATTTTTTTTTCGTATGAATTTCGAATTCTGGTCGCCAAAATTGTTATAGAGTGAACGAAAAAATTTCTTTTCCCGTATGAGAAACGAATCCCTCGTCGCCAATGTGTTGTAGAGTAGTTTTCACAGTGGAGGCTTGTATTTCACTAAGTCGGTCCTAAATTAGGTTCGACGTACAAAACGTTAGGAAAATAATAGTTAATGACGCAGCAATCTAGATGTGGTGGTTGATACTTCAATGTCCGACATCGACTGGCTTACTCAACTCACTGAGCCTCCTGGAGATTGCTAATACTACCACTTATTATATCTGGGAGAGTCTATTTACAATAGAATAGGTATGTTCCGGTATAACATTTAGTCAGTGATATTATCAAGAATTCGCTGTTAGTTAAATGATTAGATATTTCACAACAGTTCAGCATTCTTTTCTTGGGTTTTAAGCCTTATGTTATAGAATGTATATTCGTATTGAGATAAATATCAGAAAAACAAATATGTATGATTTAGAACAGTAATTCCCAACTTTTTTTTCCATCAGCGCCCCCTTTGGGCACAACCTTTTTGTCAACGCCCCCTCTCAGATTGAAGTTCGAATATTATACTGAATTCATCTTTCATAGAAAGATAACACTTAGGTATTAGTGACAAATTAATTTTAATATTGTTTACATTTCTATTATAAATGCCAATGATTAAAATGCTAAAAATATATATATATATATATATATATATATATATATATATATATATTATAGCTTATCTCAATGTTTTCAATGCGATGGTTGACTTTGGTGCTTACTGGCCAAGGTTCTTATTCTCGTTTCCATGCTTCTTAGAAATAATCGCAGATTTCCTCGTTTTGTAATTTGCAGGCGGTTTTTTGTTTACTAAGAAGCTGTGTAAGTGTATTGAAACCAGATTCAGCCATATAGGAAGTTGGAAAAACCAATGAAGAAAAGTTTGATAGTTTCCCACAGATTTAGATACTTTCAGAAATTTCCTTTTGTCGCCAATATGCAATAATTTTTGAAAATTTGAAAAGAAAAATGGATATATATGCCCATCGCAATTATGTTCATCACTCCCCAAATTAAATAAAAAATCTCTCAGTGCTCCATTTCAGCATACTAGAGCCCACAAGAGTACTCTAGTGTCCACGTTGGGAAATACTGACTTAAAATATATATATATATAGTGAATACGAATAAATAATTAAACATATTAAAACAATATTCTCGTCACTTTAAATGAAGCATGGTGGCCTTGATAGACGCAATTAATTTAACCTTTTGAATCTAGTTCATATTAAGTATAATGGTAAGCTAGATACGAGTCCTGGGTAGGAGGATAAACTACATCCAACAGCAAGCCTCTGATCAGGAGTTTTTGAGGAGTATCTAAACACCTCTTAATTGCTGATGTTTCTAGGTGTACCCTGACCTGGGGTGGTAAGACCTATTAGGGTCATAGGTATGGGAAGATACCACCCAAACTGAGGTGAAAACATTATGAAAGCTTAAAAATAGGTTTTAATACCAGCAGTACATTTTTGTAAAAAAAAAAACTACCAGCAATTAATTTTTTAAGAAAAAATTATTATCAGCAACACATTATTGCCATTTGAAAAAAAAATTACCAGCAATAAATTTCTGAAAAAAGCAATACATTTTTTAAGAAAAAAATATTACAAGCAATACATTATTGCCAGCAATACATTTCTAGAAAAATTACCAGCAATACATTTTTGGACAAAAAATTACCAGCAATATATTTCTGAAAAAAGCAATATATTTTTGAAAAAAAAAATTATTATCGGCAACACATTATTGCCAGCAATACATTTCTAGAAAAATTACCAGCAATACATTTTTAGAAAAAAAAAATACCAGCAATATATTTCTGAAAAAAGCAATACATTTTTGAAGAAAAAATTATTACTAGCAATACATTATTACCAGCAATACATTTTGAAGAAAATATTACCAACAATACATTTTTGAAAAAAAAAGTATTACCAGCCATAAAAATCTTGTCGGCATTAAATAACCCATTGATGTCGATGACAAAAACAAACTAAACCAAACCAAACAAGTCAAAATTGTAATGCTTTCTTCTCGAATCAAAATTCTAGTTAAGCATAAATTCAGATTATTTTACTGGAATATCAGTCAGAATTTGAAAAAAAAAACGCAGTTAGTGTTCCATTTCTTGTAATAATAGATTGTAGAAATAGAAGCACCTTAACGATTGATGGCTGGGTGGGTGGGTAAAAAACATTGCGAAGGCTGAGATTTCAATAAAAACCTAGTGCATCAGGTGTAACTCTAAAATGAATGTTCTTATATAATCGATATTTAACTTATCTGAACATGCAGTTGATTTGTACGCTTAGTCATTACAATGTGAATTTGGGTCAAATGCAGATCCAATATGGATCCTAATCCGACAGAATAACAGGAAAAAGGAGAAACAGAAAAAAATATCAATCTTTCACTTTTATTAAAGCTTCATCAATGAGTCCACCAATCTTCCAAAAAAAAAAAAAAAAAAACTCGACATAACCAATAACACTTCTAACATCAACAACACAAAATTCATAATCCTACCTTCTAAAACTATCTACAAAATACGAAACCTTTAAACAAAATGATCACACAATATATCGGAGATTATATGTGGATTTCACAAGCATCAATCTTCTTTAAATATTCGGCAGGATTTGACTCAGATAAGAACAATTTCAAATAAAGTAACAATAAAAATTAACAGAAAGTAATTTCCTTTCTTTCTAGTATTTATGAAGACAATTCACCTATACGACATCATAGAACCGCATCATGATTTTACGGCCTACTTCTGCTAATAAGCGAACGTTATCGCCACATGGCAATCTTCTATGTTAACATAACAGAATATCATCTTTGATGGTGAATATCTTTGTTTAAATTTCCGTAAAACCACTCGGAAGATGGCTCATGGGAGCCGAAAGCTTAGATCAAGGAACAGCTTAAGAAAAAATATTCAAATTTTGGCCAATTTTTGTCTTTATTTTCAACAAAGTAAATATACGGTGTTTAGAACGGCTCATGATCAAATATAATAGACATTCATTGTCTGTTATATTTAATATATATATATATATATATATATATATATATATATAAGTGAACATAGAAGTCAACTTCTTAGAGGTGACAGTCTATCTAATGCTAGATGCAATCGTCAGGCCACCGTCAGCCCTGACGATTGCATATATGAAAACAGACTGTCGCCTCTAAATGTTGACTTCTATGTTCACTTTTATATTTAGACACGCTCTATCTCTGATACTGAGCACTTTATTCCATAAATATAGCACATCTTAAGACCATATTTCTTCATATATATATATATATATATATATATATATATTTTGTGTGTGTGTGTGTGTGTGTGTGTATTAAAGAAAAACAGACCACAAATAAATTAGGGATTTAATATGAGTTAAATACTATATCTAAAAACATATTAATAAAAACACATTAAAAAATTTATTTGTAAAGGAGTTAAATATTTAAATTGCTAACAAGCATTAAATTAATTTCTTCGTGGATTTTTTTAAACATTTAAATTACTATCAAACGTTAAAATCTTTTTTTTTTTTTTACCTAAATTGCTAAAACTATACCACCCCTCTTCTTCCTCCGTAAACCCTAAATACATCTCATTTCTCTTTAGTTTCCCCTCCTTTCTTTTTCTTTTTCTCTCTTCTCTCCTTCCCTTTCAACATATCATTTCCGTTAAGTTGACCGATTAAATAGGTCAATATCTGATCCCTACCTCCTCCTTCCTCAATATTAAGTATGAGAGAAAAATATAAAAAAAAAAACCCTCTCTAAACTCGACCATGCCGCTCACACCACTCCTCGCTACCCTCTCTGTTAAATTACATAAACTTAATACTACCCATCAAAAGTGTAAATTTTCACTTCATTTTTCGTTTCACCTGTTGAAAGTGATGTCTGATGATCCAGCGTCCTTTAAAAGGTCTCTGGTGAAATAAACTATCACAATGGAGCCTTAAAGTGCTCTGTTTTTCTTTAAATTATTAGCTCTGAATTTACATTGAGCTCTCAGGATTTCATCCTGCTTGGGACTACTCAAACGGATTACCAAGTTTTTCGTAACTTATATATATATATATATATATTTATTAAAGACATTTTTTTTTATGTTTAACGTTCTTTTTTATAGATACAAGTATTTCTATAAAAAAGAACGTTAAACATAAAAAAAATGCCTTTAATAAATAAATTGTCGGACTTTGTCCATTTATTTATATATATATATATATATATATATATATATATATATATATATATATATATATAGAGAGAGAGAGAGAGAGAGAGACCACACTGTTGTATGAATCAGAATCGTGGAGCCCATAGAGGTGCCATAACATTCAGCTTCCGCACAAATTGTCTCCGTGCGATCTGTGGCTATACTTTTGCCGATAAGCTGCCCAATGTTGATCTCTGAAAACGTATTTTTGGTGGAATTGAGACTTTCCTGATGCAGTCCCAATTTCTTTGTAGATGTATTTGATTATTCATGTGATTATCATACTGATGCCTACATCATATATATTATTTATCTTTAGCATACATAAAGACTGTTGCAATACTTTGGACCGATTTTAAATGTGAATTAATTTTAAGCGTCTAATGATTTCTTTCTTTTTCTTTCAGATATAGTGGATATTTAGACGTTATTATTTTTCACACATAATTGCCATGACTTAAATAACATGATCTAGTAGAGAAATAAATAAAATTTCACCAATAACACTGATTTATTTACTGCTGACTTTGATCCCTCTTAATGAAACATTCTTTATTAGTCAATATTATTTTTTTTATTATTATTGGTAATTATTATTTTTAACTTATTTATTATTTTTATGTATATATTTTTGATTTTTATTTATTATTAGATTATTTTTATGATTATCTTGATGAGTTTTATTATTTATTATATTTTTTGTTATATTTTATATATATATATATATATATATATATATATATATATGTTTTATAATATATACTATTCTTATAATTTTTATATTTTTTATTATTAGTAGTATTATGTGATGTTGATGATGCCATCTAAACTGACACAATCTAACTGCTCCCTTTATGAACTTTATTTGACACATTGTTGCAACTTACTTTTAAATTTGACCTTCCTATCTATTTATCTTCCTTTACCCGTTATATAAACGTTGTTCTGTCTTCTTAATGTAAGTCCTAGAAGAAAACTTTTCTAGGTCAATTTATTTTTGCTATTGTCTGTGGCGATTTAAACCGCAAATAATATCAACACAGGAAGAACACGGACCACAATTGAAAGTTAAAAAGGAATATTAAAGTTATTTATTGAAGTTCATATATACAAATACTATAGAAATATTTCTTGTTGCAAACAAATTGTTCTGTTTGTAGCTATATTGTAATGAAACAATATAAGTCCACTTATCTGAAGTTGTTGAAGTGTTTGTAGAATGGTTTCGTTTACGTACTAATATAGTACGGCTCTCATGTCAAAGTGCTGGTAGAATCAGAGACGATTTAGCCGTCCTGTGCCTGGCAGATCTTGGCAGAAAAGAAGAGCAAAAGAACAGAATAGCGTTCTTTATAATTGGCGCCAAAATTTCTGGCTACTGATTGGTTGGTTGGCGATATACGTGATGCTTAGAGAGTGCAGTGTTAACAAGGGCGACAACTCACTTACGTAACATATTTCTTATGTTTCATCTTGTATTTTTTTTAATTTTTTATTTTCTACTTATTATTTTTATCCTTTTAATTTTTTTAAAACTATTTTTTACACTTGTCTGCCTGGATATATTGATTCCATTTCATAAAATGTAGTCAGTCTGATGAGTTGAATATACTTAAATTCATCGAAATAAAGTTATTATTATTCTTTCATTCACACATTTCTCTCCATAAACTGAATGAATGTTTCTAACCGCTTCGGCTGCTGAGTTTCCTTTCTTGAACTCATAAAGCATTATGTGCCTCAAATGATTCTTGGGTACTTCCATGTTAGCAGGGTTTTAATCAAACAAAATTTAATTTTATTGTTCTCTGAAAAAAAAATTTGATCAGTTTAAATGCATCTAAACATAAAAATAATGTTCAGCTACATTAGACATTATAAAATACTCTTCAATTTTCGTTCATTTTAACAAAAAGTTAAAATTCGGACAGAACTTATGGGATGACCTGATATATATATATATATATATATATATATATATATATATATATACATATATATAATTAGTGTCAACAGTAGATTTTTTATATGCTTAGTCGCTACAATGTTTACGCAGGTTGTGAAGATGATTTGAATGACTATAAAATATGCTATGATTGAAATTTTAATAAAAGGATTCATAGTTTTTCTTGATAATAATATGCTGGTTATGTACAAACTACAAGTTCGATATTAGATTCTTCGTTTAATAGAGACGTCTAAAGGAATTTTTTTATTTAATGCAAAAATACAATCTTCCTTTATATATATATATATATATATATATATATATATATATATATATATATATATATTAAATGATTTTATTTACTTCGCATGCAAAAAGATTGTTATCGGGACTTCAAGAATGCCCGCAAAACAATGTGAATATTCAGACTGAAAAGAATGTTTAATTAGCAAGCAGAACATAAGGGAAGGAGAAACAATTTCCCTTAAGAAGACACTGAGTAAAAAACAAGTCAAGAGTTCAGACTAAGTTCAGACTGAAAAGGATAGAGGCGATTGGACCGAAAATAAAAGCTATTCTATTTTGAATATTTTTTAGAGGAAGCAATGTCAATTACTATTAATTATTTCGACGATTATTTTTTCATCTTAATTCCACGTGTGTTTTATAGTAACTGTCCGATTATCATTCAACTAGAAATAATATTTAACGATAATAATGTTATTGATATTACTCGTGTATGTAAAGTTCAAAGCGCCTTAAGGCCTCACTATGTGGTAGAAGTGAAGTCTTTTTGAAATTTCTACAGAAGTTGAAAATTTATTATGAAGGTTTTCAGACAAAGAACCACATGACACTTTAAACGAAGTACGCTCCAAACGCACCGGGAAATACGATTAGCGTATGCTGAATAATTTATCACACATTGTAATATATATATATATATATATATATATATAAAGGGTGTTCCAATACCTTCGACCGATTTTAAATGCGTATTAATTTTAAGCGTCTAATGATTTTTTTCTTTTGGTATGGTCTATACCAATATATATATATATATATATATATATATATATATATATATATATATATATATATATATATATATATATATATATATATAGCACTTCGTCAGAATTGAGTGGTCTGTCTGGTATTCTAGCGTTTATATACATTACGTTTATAATACGTTAAAAAGATTCCCTTTTCTCTGCCGTTCGTCGGAAGAATCTCTGACTGATTGCAAATAGTTTCGATCCCGGTTTAAAGCAATCGGATGTCTAGCCACACTGATGAGTTGTGATGCAGCGTAACAGGCTGTCTGTATATATATATATATATATATATATATATATATATATCCACACACACATACATATACATATATATATGTATATATATATATATATATATATATATATATATATCAAGAAGAATCATATATATATATATATATATATATATATATATATATATATCTGCCAATATTATTGGTGCTGGTCTGATGTCTTTTCTACAGATACTTTCATGGTAATTGTCTGGTATAGCTCTTCGCTATGGCATCTAGACTTTATGAATTTAGCTGAAGTACTTGACTGGCTACGGGGTTTCATCAATTTAGAGTTGCAGTCGGTTAGATGTAACCATGAGTTCTATGCTAGCAGTTTCTTTTCTCGCACTTCTCGCTTGTGGAATGCTCTTCTGGCTCCGTGCTTTCCTGTTAACTTTAATCTTCAAAAATGTAAATGCAATGTCAATCGCTATCTACTGTCCTACCTTGTTCCCGTTCTTTGGCAATATTTCTGTTTTCTTTTACACTTAGTAAGCCCCTTGTGTCTTAGGATCTTATTGCCTTATTTGGGGTGAATCCCATTAATACACACACACACACACACACACACACACACACACACCACCGATATATATATATATATATATATATATATATATATATATATATATATATATATATATATATTCAATAGGCCGGTTAATAAATCTTGAAGCTAAAAAAAGCCAACGAAATGATACCAATATTCTCACTTAAATTAATATTTATTATATATTAATCTTTAGACTGAAAGGAAGCACTAATAGATAGACATAAATGCTGGAATTTTCGTACCCGCCCGTGTTCTTTTTCAAAGATGCGAGGAATAACCAGAGATGTGGGATTTACTCTTCTGATGTTGATATGAGGTCTCCTTGTGGAAAATATAATCTCTGAGTAAACTCAAATCCTCACTGCTCTCATTAAGCCTTCAATGTTTGAATTGATTTTGAAAACATATTTCAGCCCTGATCTGAGCTTTTCTTCTTGGCTGTTGAATGAAGACGATAAACGCATAAATCAGATGTCATCTGCGCTATGAAATGGTCGGTGGAAGTGTACTGCGACAGGTGATTGTTGCTGTTGAGACTAATGTTTTCTCATGGCTATTAAACCGAATATATATAATATAAATTATTCCTGGTGACGCTATCTTATCTATCCATTATCTCTATTTAATTTTTCTTACTGGCTTAACTATCTATTGTGCAATAAAATCAACCTTTTGATACATCTGTAATCGTTTTTGTCGTTTAATCACTTCTATATCTCTTAGAGCTAAATCTAGTGTTGGTTGTTTCATTTGCCATCGGGCATTCCTAGTGTAGTTTTCATGTAATTTTGTTCATTTCTATGGTTCGTACCACTAATACATAACTAGTGTTATATATTTCACATAATTATCGTCCCTTTATAGAACACTCAAATCAATATGGCGGACTGCGTACTGTGAACACGTGCAATAATTTTGTCCAAATATATGCTCTAATTGAGTTGAATGAAAACACAATTTTTAAGCGGTAATTCTCTTCTTGATTGTTCATTACACTTTATTTAATTAAAAGAGAGCCTATAATTCTTCAAAACATTCGCACGTGTTGACTGTAAGTCGTCCGTCATTTTGATTTGAGTGTTATTTAAAGGAGTGATAATTCGACCAAACAATATTACTACCCATATATTTGTGAAGCACGTGAACAGTGAAATAATGTTTCCTTCAAGTTAGTTATGTTAAAGGATTGTTCATGATTTGATTCCCCGAAAGGTTCAGGTGGAATATCAGAACTATCTGATTCTTAAGCGGGATTATTCCCCGTTGTTTGGAGCCTAGGAGAATTGTAAAGGATTCTCTTACAATATCTTCTTTGTACAGCTAGCTTTTAGAAACTTTATGTTGCAAGCATATTGGCAATGTACTTTTCATATGATCTTAGTTTTTGTTAAATATTTTCTATCTTAGCGATATAAATGCTTTTATTTCTTTTGCGTATTTTTAGCATATATATTCCTGGAATTATTCCAGCTAATTTTTCTCTGTTCCTCTGATCTCTTTTGGAACGCAACAATGTAACTTTATTCTTTTTCTATTTCTGTTCAATTTAAAACCTACATTCAGACGTTCCCTTTCGATGTCATTTCTTTTAAATCAAACAATGATTCTGGCATTAATAAACTGTCACCAACAAACTGCAAAATGTTCAAATATGCGACGTTTTTGGTTTGGTTTATTTTGTTTAACGGCATATCAAATCAATGGTTTATTTAATGTCGACAAAATTTTTAGGATAGATTCTTATGAATAGAATGTGTAATCTTTGGTTTAGATTGCTTTGGTTTATTTTGTTTTACGGCATATTAATTTCAATGGGTTATTTAATGCCGACAAAATATTTTTATTTCTGGTAATATTTTGTTTTGTCAAAAATCTGTTCCTGGAAATATATTTCCTTGAAAATTGTTTTGCTGCTAATAATTTTTTTTCAAAAAAATATTGCTGGTAATAGTTAACTACTTGCCCATAGATGGGACCCTAACACCAGCAATTAAGAGGTGGTTTCACGATTCTCAAAACCTCCTGATCAGAGGCCTTGCTGCTGGACGTAGTTTAACGTCTTACCCAGGACGCGGATGTAGTTTAACGTCTTACCCAGGATGCGAATGTAGTTTAACGTCTTACCCAGGACGCGGATGTTGTTTAACGTCTTACCCAGGACGCGCTCCATTTTTGATTACTCTTATCTCTTCCCAGATCATTATCCATCCGATAAGTTCAAATCCTACTTTAAATTGTTTAGGCGAAATATTTTCTCCTTGTTTCACTCATTTTCTCATCTGCATATCTTTGTCATCGAATGGTCACAATATTATTCGCACAATATATTTAATAAACATTTTAGTTAATTCTCGTTAATACTCTACTCTCGTAGTGAATTAAAAACTGTGTGTTCTGCCGAATCAAATAGCCAACAAAGCCAAAATAATTTGTAATTCTTTTTTTACTTTTCTTGATCTACTGTTTGTATATCGATATTGTTCCCTAGCCAATCAGGTAACCTGTTTGCTGTTTAGTCGGCATGCATTGTGGGTGTCTGTTAGTCTCTTTATAAGTATGTTTCAGAATATTTTGTATATATTTGATAGAATATGATAGGGCAGTAGCTGACAAAGTCCGTGTTTTATAAAGAAGTATTACATTTAAATTGAAGTTTTTCTTTTCCATAAAAATTGGGAAAATAACTGTGCTAATCTTTTGTGTGATTCTTCCGTATATGTTAAAAGGTCTGTCACTATGACATCTTAGTCTAGAAATTTCCACACCTTATATTTTAAAACGCAACTGTTAATTTATCTATTGTTAACACAGAAATGTTACCCGTATCTGCCGGATGATTTTTTATGCTATTTTTTTTAAACATGTAGTTTTGTACATTACAATTCGGTTATTTTTAACATCCGTTTCTAAAGGTTGGTAACTTATTTGTTTCTGTCTTTTAATGCAAGTAATTGCTTTTCATCCATATTGATTGCGAATCGAGATATATTAAAACAGTTCCGCTTTCTGATTGCTTCGTATGTTTTTCCATGTTCATTTTTACCATTTTGTACATCATTTATTCTTGATTAGCTTGATTAGGTTTATTGAGCATAATTTATTTTTATTTATTTATTTTTATTTTTTATTTATTTTTTAATTTAATTTTTTTTAAATTTAATTTAAAAAAATTTAATTAGAAAATTTTAAAATATTTTGTAAAAGTTATAAAATTAAAAATAATTAAATTTATTTTTAATTTGTCTTTTATCTATTTTATTTTATTTTGTATTTATACTTTTTTGTGCGTAATTTATTTTTATTTATTTATTATTTTATTTTTTTTTTTTTAATTATTATATGTTTTATATTTTTAAAAGTTGAAAAATGTGTTTTTTAAATTTTTCAAATTAAAAGACAATATCTTTGTAATTTTTACATTTTGGTTTTTTTTAAAATAAATTAAATAATAAATAAAATAATAAAAAATTAAATTGAATAAATATTTATTTATCTAATGTTTTAAATTTATTATTTTTAATCATTTTTATTTATTCATTTTATATTATTTATTTTTTTTGTTTATTTTTATATGCATTATTGTCATATAGGAAGACAATGAATAAATACAACAACGGGCTTCGAGCGTGACACTCTGGACTTATGAATATATTTTTCCGCCAGGTGTATAAATAGCGGTGTCAGGCTACTGACTGGAGTGATTATTGGGCGATTATTGAGTGGCTACTGAGTGGAACTATCCAGTCGAATTAGTGTGAATTATTGTTCGGCGATGAATTAGGTTTTAAGTTAGTATTTGCCGGACGTTAAACCGAGCCTCGGTAATAGTATGGTATTCACTGGAATGGTTAATTATCTTTGGTTGAGTTTTATTTTTTGATCTTGTTAAGTTATTATTTGCCGTTGTAATTAAATACTGTTTTATTTTAACATTCAATGTCTTGAGTTATACTTAATTATTAACGGTCACCGTACGTCACAAAAATGATTTATTCTTGATTTGCTCGTCTAATCCTACGTTTTACTCGCTTCATGTTTAAGTCAATTATGTCACGTTCCAATCAGTTCCATTGTTTGCATTTGAGTTATCTCCCTTTGTTATTCACGTTTTGGCTTGTTTCTTCCATTATCGTTGCTGTTTCCATAATTATTGTTGCCAAATGGCTGTTCCTAATTTCGCTGTCATTTTTCGCTATTCCACAAAGCCTGGAATGATTTCTTGCTGGGAAATTTACATGCTACATTATTTTTCGTCAATGTTGTTGTCAGGCAAATTCGCGCCAATAATGGCACCATTAGTAGACGAAAATCTATTAAAAAAAAGTGGAAAACATTCAAGAAAATATATCAATTAATACCACAACAGGAATCGAAATAAAATTGATAAATGGAAATATATTGTAAGGATAGGGAAGGACGCGACATATAGCATTTAATCAGAGCCTTGCTCGGCAAATACGGGACACCACCGACAGCCTATATTTCTCCGATAATCACTGAGAAATCATAAAGATAGGTGTTATTTTCACGGCCTACAGATCTCCAATAATCACAAAGAAATCAGGAACGTAAGTGTTATTTTCACGGCCTACATTTCTCCAAGACATCAGAAACCTAGGTTTTATTTTCACATAATTTATTTTTATTTATTTATTTTTATTTATTATTTATTATTATTTTTTAATTTAATTTTTTTAAAAATTTAATTTAAAAAAATTTTAATTAGAAAATTTTAAAATATTTTGTAAAAGTTATAAAATTAAAAACAATTAAATTTATTTTTAATTTGTTTTATTTATTTTATTTTGTATTTATACTTTTGTATATTTTTTATCTATTTATTATTTGTAATTTTTTTATTGTATGTTTTACATTTTTAAAAGTTGAAATTTTTTTTTTTCAATTTTTGAAATTTAAAAGACAATATCTTTGTAATTTTTACATTTTTGGGTTTATAAAAATAAATTAAAAGACATCAAACAGCTAAGTGTTATATTTCCCCGATAATCACAAAGAAATCTGAAAGTTAGGTGTTATTCTAACGGCCTACATTTCCCCGATAATCACAAAGAAAGGCCTACAACGTCCGTTCTTCGACCGTTGAGACCGACGAATACGTCGCCGCCATCAATGAGACAGTTGACAATGATGGAAGCCAGAGCTACGCCAAGATCGCCGCTGACATGGGCTGTCGCAAGTTGATAATCTGCCGAACGATCAAGAAGGACATTGGTTACTCCTCCTACCGCAAGTTTCACCGCATGGTCTTCACGAATGCCTCCAAAGGGTCGAAGAATATCAAGGCAGCGGCTTTGCTGAACGAGCTCAAGTACGGGTGCGCCGGGATGCTGAGGTTCTCTGACGAAAAGAATTTCATCCAGGACCAGATGAGCAACAGGCAGAACGACGGGTGGATCTGCAAAGACATCGAGGAGGTTTCCGTAGTGAAGCATACGAAGTTTCCCTCCTCTTATAGAGGGCTGCTACGCGATGGGTTTATTACTAACCGCTTCACTGAGTCTATGCGTAATGAGAGTTAAGACATCAGCAGTGGACCTAGAAGAGTGAAACCCATATTGTTTAGTGATCCGGAGTTTGTTTCTGTTGAGGCGATTCGCATGACACTGATGGAGTTCAGTCGCATTCTTGTAAATTAGGCTTACACATAAGACCGCCCTAAGATCTGGGAAAGGTAGCAGGGCAATAAAGAACAACTCCAGGAATTTTATCCAGACAGTATTTTTATATATTCAAAACTTTTTTGTATATACTATTTTTGAATGTAGCAAAGCAAGAAAGTTTTACCTACCTGTACCCGCTCATTAAATAACATCCAGGTGTTGGCAAAAGTTTCCAAGAGAAATAACGAATTCAGTTTAATTTATGGGCGCGGGAATTAGAATCGTACAGTCGCGTTCAAATCCAGCCTAGTGATTTGTGTTCACTTTTAGACTTATTCTACTGGGAAAAGGCATGAAACCACATCTTCTGGTCGTAGCTATGATAGTAGATTAGATTTGACTCTTAAGCGATGGGTGGTTTAGAAGACTGTCTAGGAGGACGACTACTCTTTATTCAATAACCTTAAAGAAAGAAACGGAAAACCACTTCACTATTTCTCTAAAAGTTATGGCAATTGAGCGTTAATAAAATAAAAGGAACTTGTGGAGAGCCATGACCACTTGTGTCCTGAAGGAACGATAGCATTTAAACAAGTTAATCTCTACTTTTTAAGAGTGCTCTTGCAACTTTTTTCACACACTTAATATACCGTATATACTCACGTCTCATACGACCTTTGAAGACCTAATTTTGAAGCTGATTGGACTACAGTAAACGGATATATAGTTTGGTCAACGGTGTAACGAAGGCTATAGCAGTACATACGCTAATTTTATATCTTGTGTATTATGAGACCCCCTTAAAATTTGCTACTAAATTAGGTCTTCATAAGTCGGATGATAGCTGAGTATATACGAGTATACGGTATATTCTTCTAGTATCACTGTAGCTGCATCAGTAAAATTAGTAACAATTTTTCCTACTTTTTATCGCCTTTACCCATCAAGTGTTCCTTCTGCTCCAGAGCCATTTTACTTATGAATTTGTAGCCGTGTTGTTTGAATTAAACATTCCCTAGATTTATTAAACGGCGGGAATGACACTATGGACGGTTTACATTCGTTTTTCAAATTCAAATAAAGAGAGAGACATTTGTAAATCTGCCATTCGGAATATTGTTGTTATGTCTGACCTGGTGATCCTACTATATATATCTCGAGACTCGGTCTATAATATAATCAATCCTCTATCTGGCATCTCGACTTCAGTCACTTTCTCTCCGATGTGACTGTCTTCCCTCTGTCTTCCTACAAATATTTTCATGACAATTGTTCTGATGAGCTTTCCTCCTTGATCTTTCAAGTTCATGAATTTTACCGCACGGCAGCTAAATCTATTCTAATAGTTTCTTTTATCGCACTTCTCGCCTGTGTAACTCCTTTCCGATTTCTTGATTCTTTGTCACTTTAAATCTTCAAAGATTTAAACGCAAACACCAATCAGTGTCTTATGGCTTCCTGACACCCGTTCTTTTTTTATTGTTCTTTCTTTTCCCTTCTCCTCTCTAAATTCTCTTCCAGTAACCCCATAGATCTTAGTGGCATTATCGATTTTGCTCGGTGTGAAATAATAAAAAAAAATGTTTATTAGTAATTTTGTCTCTAAGATTGTATTTCCAAACTTCTGAGCCGTTAAACTTGGAAATATTGAAGATTCTATTTTCCTGTTTTGATCTGATATCAACCCCCTTGCATGTGACGAAGTATTCTCCACTCTCCAACTCTCTCACAGGCAAGATGTGTTAAGGCCCTCGATGCTAAAACGTCACTTCCACGGAAACTGCCGGACGAACTACATTCTCTGATTCCACCAGTTCAAACCTTCACGACAAGGGAACGCAGTGACCCTTACATTGTAGCAAACCACACACATTTCCTCCCTATTCCATGAGTTAGATGTAAGTTCCACTCAAACAGCTTCTTCCCGTGGACCACTGCCCTGTGGAAATGACTCCCAAGAGATTGTTTCCCCGATCACTACAATCTTATCAATGCAAGGCTAGATTTACCCATTATCTTCCCCTCCTATCTGCAAAAACTGTGTTTTCACGTAACCCTCTGTATCTAGTGCCCCCCGGGGCCTTTTACAGGATGCAGCTCACTGTTATATATATATATATATATATATATATATATATATATATATATATATATAATGAACAACAGACATTTTAAGGTACCATTACAATAATTTATTTCACCAAAATCCTTTTTAAAAGATTTTGGATCACCAAATAACACTTCCAACAATGAAATGAGAGGAAAATGTGATTAGAAATTGATGGGTAATGTAATTTTTGTAATTAAACAGGGAGG
Organism: Acanthosepion pharaonis; assembly: GCA_903632075.3. Taxonomy (NCBI): domain Eukaryota; kingdom Metazoa; phylum Mollusca; class Cephalopoda; order Sepiida; family Sepiidae; genus Acanthosepion; species Acanthosepion pharaonis. Next base: position 1,578,052 of record CAHIKZ030005063.1, read on the forward strand.
GTGAAGGTGGCGGTTAAAGAGACAATACCATATATATATATAATGATATCCTATACTTTAACCAATATTACGTAATGACAATCAAATTTCCCTCCGTAGTGCGACCGTATCGAAGAAAAAGCATCATACTAAAACTATGTCATTAGATAAAAATAATCATTTAATGTTGAGACTAATTGATGGACCATATTTATCGAAATGTAAGACAATAAAGGAAATATTATTTGTTAACTTTATTACCCCCCAAAAAGATATATATATATATATATATATATATATATATATATATATATATCTTGCATGGAGTATTGCTGCCATATATGGTCTGGTGCCCCTTATGTTTGTCTCAAGGTTCTTGATAAGATCCAGAGACGGATATGCAATGTAATTGGCCCTGATCTGGCATCTCGTCTGCAGTCGCTTTCTCACAGACGTGCCGTCGCCTCCCTCTGTCTTTTTTACAAATACTTTCATGGCAACTTCCCCGATGAACTGCTTTCGCTAGTTCCCAGACTTCATGAATTTAAGCGTTCTACTAGGCTGACATCTAGCTCTAACCCTTTCACTTTTGAAACTGTTAAATGTGTCCGTCTCTTCTACTTCAATAGCTTCGCATCTTTCGCCTGAGGAACTCGCTCCTCTATTCCTGTTTCCCTGATAGATATAATCTGCAACTATCCAACTGTAATGCCAATCGACGTCTCCAGTTGCTCTGATCTATCCCCTATCTTTCTCTTCATCCCTTACTCTATCACTCCTATTTGTTCTCACTCCTACTCTCTGTAACCCCTTGCGTGCTAATGGATTCCTGCCTTGCTTGGGGGTGAAATGCTTAAAAAAAATATAATCTCAATGAATGAAAATATATTCTTTGTGTGGAAACCCTAACAGATTTGATGAGAATTCTTCCAAAGTGTTCTGTCAAATAATTCTGGAATAAAATGTCAACGTATGGAGCAAGGCTCTTTAATATTTATTGTAAGACGAGGATTGCAAAGGAAAGAAATATTCAAATAGACAAAAAAATAATTTTGGTAAAGAAGCAGTAAGTATGAAACTCATTGCCGCAAAGCAATGGCTATTATGCTTACAGAAAACTAATTTTATTTTTCGGCAGGTGGATAACTTAAATCTCTTTTGTGTGAAAAAGAAAGGCCACCTATCACACACACACACACACACACACACATTTACATTTTATATATATATATATATATATATATATATATATATATATATATATATATATATATATATATTCTTGAAGCTATATGCATAAAACTATTGAAACCTAACCTGAACAAAATAGACTATGAAATCTCCACAAATATTCTTAAATCCCTATAATTTATAACAGAAGCCATTGGTTTATACCAACGGCTTTACATATTTAATACTTCTCGTTTTCACACTCGCGTGGTCATGTGTGACATCATGAGCTGCGATGCGATTTTCGCTTCCATCGTCTTGTATGCACGAGTTTGTCGTTTCTTGGAAATCATCTATGTAAACATAAACAAACTATCATTATTGTTTTGTCCGTGTATTGTTTAATATATTGTAATGTAATTGTCCTCTTTGCTAATGGCTTATGTACGCCAAAAGCTTAGATAGGATTAAAAAATATGGATCAATATTGTGATTTTCTTTCTTCGTTTAATGATAATGTTATTAAGATTATCAGACGTTATGAAAAGAATTTATATAAAATAAATAGACAACACTTGTCTATATTATTTAATGAAACATGCATCAATGAAAAATGCTGCCTAAATATATATATATATATATATATATATATATATATATATATATATATATATATATATATACATATAAACTTATCGCACATATAGTGATGGTGTTAACAAAACAGTGCTCGATGTAATATAACAGAGCTATTAACTATATATTAATAAAGGTACATATTATCTCTCATCGGTAGCACGACACGGAGTTTTATGCGCAACGCAATCTTCAGGTGCTGAGTATAGACTAACCGTTGTTGTGCAACATTCTATCCTTCACCATGATAACAACAGTCCTCCATAGTGCATAAATAAGCAATGATCTCGTGGAAGAAGTCGGCTGGGAGAAAGATTTCATCCCTCATTGCCATCTGATAAGAAGTTTGTATAGGAAAATTGCGGCTTGTATTTAGGAATCGGACAGCCGAGTTCGAATTCCAGTCAAATTTATCACAGTCACTTAAGTGAGAAAGGTATGAATAAATCTCTTCACCCCCAGCTATTGATAAACAACGGAACAGACTGGGTTCTATAGCCATAGGTGGCAACCGGTCTAGAAGAAAGAAAACACTGAATTCAAATCAGTCTGGTAAATCCAGGGAAGGGAACCGAAGGCAGTTAATACCTCAATACTGCTTGGTATTATCTGGCATCATCTGCGACCTGCTTTTTCTTTTCGGGTGTGTTACAATTGTATGTCCTGGGATTTGTAGGAATTGGAAGAGAGTTAAACCTTTGCAGCCATTCCAGCCTGCGCCAGGCACCTATTTGCCGTAATTGTATCGTCATCGATCCACGATGGACTCTTTTTAATGCCATTTGTACAGGAATAGACGAACTTAAAGAAAAACGGTAGAATGTAGTCTCTTATTTCAGGTCAAAACATAAAGAATTTATATACGTGTCAATTTATATACGTGCTACTAGTTTGGCATCTCAGTCTCACCTTTCACTGTCGAAACGGTTAAATGTAACTATCTATTCTACTCCAAAAGCTTCATGTCTCGCACTTCCCATGTGTGGAACTCCCTTCCTCTTACTTGCTTCCCAGATAGCTATAATCTTCAATTATTCAAATGCAATGTCAATCGACATCTCCAGATGCCTTGATCTAATTTCACGTCTTTCTCTTCATTCTTTCCTCTATCACGCCTCTTTACTCCTGATCCTACTCTCTGTACCCCCCTTGCATGCTAGTGGCACTTCCGCTTTCCTCGGGGTTAAATGCTTAAAAAAATTAAGTATTTGTTGTCATATGGGAGAAGGTCACTAAACAAAATAAATTGGAATAAATGACCAAACATCAAAATATATTCTCGGAAGGGTAAAGTAATGTTCTGAATTCTCTTTTATCTCACAACTACGTATTGAATATCTTTTTTTATATTCTCATATGCTATACAGACTCAACTTTAGATATAATTTATAATTACCTTAGAGTTTTAACGATATATTGAGATGAGAAATTTAATTAATAGAAAGAAAATATTCTATAAATGAAATAAAACATTTGTATCCGTCTGAATCTTAAATAAATGAATTGCAAATTCTGTCTGTTCGTCGGTGTGACTGAAACCTCTCTAACCCGGGACATACTTGCTCTACATGGATATATTACACTTTTTTGGAATAAGAATGGTTCCTGGATTCAAAGACTTCCTTAATCTGGTGCTTGGACATCCTGCATTTGGATTTGCGTCCAGATGGGGAGAGAACAGTTAAATATTGAAATTATGAAGTAACTGAATGTTGAAACTTGACTAATGCATGGAATAATAATACAACACAAAATGTACAAAGAACAAAATGTATTGAAACAAGAAAGTGTACACAATATTTACATATAGTCTTTTGTATATTCCTGGTAAGACCGTTCCTGGAGAATGTGTCGGGTAGAGTCTCTGGTTGAATCTCTTGATTCCTCCCACTCTTCCCGGTACCAACCATATTTATATGGTCGGTACTCCACTATGCAAATTAGGTGGATGCTACCACAACACTGAAAAAAATGAATGATTTTAAAAATATTTTAATTTATATTGTTTTTAAAATAACACAAAAACTAGTTTAAAAGTCCTCACAGAGTGTGGTCATTTAAACTAGTTATAAATAAATAAGTCAAGCCAGAAAAAGGAAAGAGTTGATAAGTTTTTCTACGAATAACACTACTCTGGAATGTATTTGACAATTTTACATTTCACGTATCTTTTATTAATATTCATATAACTGCAAAAAATTTAACTACTCAATTTTAGTTCATACGAAAAGAAAATATATTAACGCTACTCATTCTCATATAAAAATAAGAAAAAGTTTGAAATGCAACATGTTTAAGTTTCAATTTCCTGTTTCAACTTCCGGAAAGAAGATTTAAATTGGGTCTATTCTCCTCGTTTTTGCTGTTATCACGTTTCAGCCTTCATCAGGTGTCTATTAATTGAAGAAGACGGTCGAAAGTTGATTTAATAACAACTAAGATAAGGTCCTTAGTTGAAATGCAAATAAATTAAATAGTAATTTAATGAAAATAGTCTGGATGGCTTGGTTGGTTATTCGGTGTGACTGATTTTTCATCAGGTTTAAAATGTAGATTATCGACATATAAAAGTGATCTGTAATACTGAACACTAGATGAGGTGATGCAGCGAAACTGTGAAAATTGATCGGGTCCTGACAAACAGTCCGGATCAAATGACAGAGCGGCCTTTAAATAGATATCTTCATCAAATATTGGTGCATCTTCATTGGGAGAAATCGTTAGCGTATGCAGTGCAATAATTGCCAACTATAGAAAGAGATCGATTGACTGATTTGTTTTTTTTTTTTTGTTTTTTTTTTTTTAAACGGCTTAAAAACGCGTTGTACGTTATTTAATACCGAAATGTATTTTGGGATTGCAAGAATAATTCTATTTTTTTTAATTTTTAATTTTTAATTTTTTTACGGCTGTATATTAGATTGACAATTTTCTTGAAGAATAGCGATGACATTTCCAGATATTTAATTCATGTTGACAGATTCATACCTTTCCCAAGAATTTTCAAACTCGAGTCATGTTCTTAGATAGCCTCGTCAGATCAAGACATTCATATGGATAGAATGCATTTTGTCAAACCCGTTCAGAAATATCTAAAATGTTAGCTTTAGACAGACATTTCCTAAGAGCAGTCTTGAAAAAAACGATTTCGGGGTCTTGGCAAAGATCACCCTGTTTTGAACATTGGGGACTGGCGCTACATAATCACAAGAAAAGAACTATACGAAATAACAGAAACAAATTTACTTGAAGACTACCAACAGTGGCAACAACTAAAATGGATAGCACATGTAACACGAAGAGAAAATAATGACATAATCAAAACATTAACAATCCACACAACTTCAAACAAAAGGCTGGGAAGGAAATTCTCCTCAATACTGGAAAGAGCAATAAAAGCTACTGGACTTGAGAAACATTTCTCCTAAAAATGTGATTTAAGAGAACAAATTTATAAATTTTAACCGAAAACAGTACTGGCTGCTCGGTCAATGAATACGAAATGTTTCCTCATAGGGAAACGACTAATATTACCATTAATATTAACATTTATGACTTACAGAAAAAGTAATTTTATTTTTCGGGAGGTGGAAAACTTAAATCTCTTTTGCGTGAAAAGAAAGGTCACCTATCATATACATGGTGGACTCTCCCGTCGTATTCCTAGGAACCGACAGCCCAAACACCAGCACATATGATTTGATTAGAGTGGTGAAGGCTTTGTGCAGAACCAACCACACATTTTGAAAGGCCAAATACCTGGTGAAATATGTACCACAAGGTCCCCAAACAACTCTCCATAGGTTTTGAATTCAGAGGTTCTCCTAGACCAGTTGCCATCCAAGGCTATATAACCCACTCTGTCCTGCTATTTACGCATTGATGGGTAAAGAAAGGCGCAGTAGTGAATATCGGCTCGGACTGAGGAGGCAGAGAGCCGAGTTCCAATTCCAATCGCATCCATTACATTCACCAATGTGCTAATACCCTTGGGAAAGGTATTAATCCTCTTCTTCGCCTTCCATCATATATATATATATATATATATATATATATATATATATATGTGTGTGTGTGTGTGTGTGTGATTATGAATATGTTGCACATATAGTAGTGGTATTAATAAAAAAGTGCTTGATGTAATATAACAGATCTATTAACTAAATATTAATAAAGGGATTATCTCTCACCGGTGGACCAGTTATAAAAAATTAAGCATTGGAGAAAAGGACATTCAACATAGAATACGCCAGGCCAGATGTAGTTTCGCCTAACACCGCAAATTTCTACGAAGCCAAAACATCAACCTAAGCGATAATTGCTACTGGACTTGAGAAAAATGTTTTTCTGAAAAATTCTTCTAAGAAAAAGATTTTTTTAAAAATTTCAACCAAAAACAGTACTGGCTGCTCGGTTAAAGAATGGCAAATGTTTCCTTACAGGGAAACGGCTAATATTACCATTAATAGACTGCTAAAGTTAGCGTGACGGCCTTGACTGCAATTTGAACTCGGCTGTCTGAGTACTCATCGCAAACCGCTACCTGTTGCCTCACCTGGAAATCCGAAGAGAAACAGAACAACTTGTAAATGGAGTTTGAAAAGAATGAATACATTAGGAAAAATCTGTGTTTTAAGAACAAAAGACTAACTTTGTAGAGTTAAGACAAAAGTAACTATTCGGGATTGAGATACAGGATTATTTTCCTGGAGTCCATTCGTCTGACGCCTGATCTATTCCTAATTTATATTAAAAGAAAACAACTAAGAGAATCCAAAATGATCATGCTGTGCTTCATCTTAATCATGTTTCCTGATCATTAGCTATGAGCTCTTCAGAAGCCAAAATTGCCAGAAGCGAACCAATATTCCATTTGAACTAACAGAACATATTTGTCTACTTTGAAATGAACGCATGCGCAACGCAACTGAGCATTGCGAAGCCAGTTGGTAGGAACGAGTGCATGTTGGAATGCAATTAACTGGATGTCAGTGGTCCAACAAAGGATTCATCCAATGGAAATAATGGTTTGAATGCATGAAATGAAATGTCCATTCGTCACTTCAGCGAATACAGCAAAGAGTCAATGTTATAAAGATACTGACGAAATGACTATCTTTGTTCCACTCGATAAAAAAAAAAAGAACGATGAGTTTTTTCGGAAAATAATGCCAGTCTGAGAATAAAACTTTTAATTGTATTCTAATATATTATTATAAAAGCTGCACAAAATATATTAATCATTCATGATGATTAAGGGGTCTTTGTTAATTTTTTTTTTACCAATTTCTGCCAGAATATTGTTCTCAAATACCTGACGCATCCTCTGTATACGCTGGAAAATGGTATTAGGTTGTTTGGAAAATAATGTCTGATTTTAGAGTCAACCTCTTCATTATATACTAATATGTTATTAGAACAGCTGCACAGGATATATTATTCATTCATAATGATTAAAGGGTTTTCTTTGTTAATTTTATACCAATTTCTTGCAGAATATAATTCTCAAATACCTGACGCATCCGCTGTATACACTGGAAGATTGTATAGGTTGTTCGGAAAATAATGTCCGATTTTACAATTGTCTTCTTGGTTAATTTTATATCGATCTATTTCAGAAATTAACTTATAACATTATATCCTCTCATCTTGATCATGAAAAAAAGATGTGCATTTATTTTTTTTGCATGAGTTCAAGTTTAGCCATAATGTTTCCGAAACTTCATTCAACATTAAACAACCCAGGAGTGAAGGATCCACTAGCGAATGAACAACACAGCGACGGTTTCGATAGCTCTGCCGTGTGGATACGAGTCTTGAAGATGGTAGAAGATGTCAATCAGTAATTGACAATCAACAGCAGGGGTGGGGGACTAGTCGTAAAAATAGCCCATGTCACCGTGTCAGAAAAACGCTCCAGACAGCGTTAGCATTTCATCAATATCGGACTATCTCAAGAAGATAGCCAAGATAAATCACATTTATCAGTTGGTTCTACATGAACCCTGTAAAAGACAAAGAGTTCGACGTTTTTAAGTGTATTTGATGCTAAATGTGCGAAATTCGAATGATGCATTTTTTGATCTTTGTAGCCGAGAGGTAACATATGGTAAACACGGCAGATTAAATGACGGTTTCCCCTACGGAGACGCAGGCTCGAAATTTTTTTTTCTCTAAAAAGATTTCTCAAATATTCAACCCGGTAGACGAAAATAAATAAACTGGCCGCTGATGTTAAAAATTACCTAAAATTTGTTGATAACAGGTGCAAGGAATGGATTCTTAATTTTAATGTCTCAAAAACGAAACTTCTCTCTTTTAATCGTTTCAGAGAACTCTTTCTGCCTTCCATCAGCATGGCTGATGCTAACCTCCAGGAGGAGGAGGTTAGCATCAGACATCATTGCGCCTTCTCAATCTAACGTTTCCCACTGATATGAAGTGGAAAGATTATATTGAATCAATTGCTTGGTCTGTTGCTAGGAAAGTTGGTTCACTGTGTCGTGATAGTCAATTTTTCTCACCAGAATCTATCTTACATATTTATAAGTCTACAATTCTTCCTTGCTATGAATATTGTTGCTACATCTGGTCTGTTGGTCATGATTTATATTTAGAGATTCTTGATAAAATCCAAAAAATTCGCAATATTATTTGTCTTGACCTGGCATCTCGGCTTCAATCACTTTCCCGCCGACGTAACGTAGCTTCCCTGTGTCTTTTCTATAAATACTTTCATGTTAATTGTTCTAATGAACTTTCCTCTATGGTACTTAGATTTTATGGATTTAAGCGCAATACTAGATTAGCACCAATGTTTCATCATTTTACAGTTGAAATGCCGAGATGTAACCATAAGTTCTATTCTAACAGATTTTCTCGGATTTCTCGCTTATGGAACTCTCTTCCGGTTTCTTGATTTCTAGCCATAAGTAAACATAATGTCAACCATTATCTTCTGCCTTCTTAACTCTTGTTCTTTTATTATTGTCTCATTTTAATAATGTTTTTTTTTCCTTTTCTCATATCGTATACTCTAACACTCACTAACCCCTTGCGGTTTTAAACACAGACGTTTATCCGGCTCTAGAAACAGAAAGCACATATTTCTCTCTAATAAGATTTCTCGAATATTCAGGCCGGTAGACGAATATATATATATATATATATATATATATATATATATATATATTTAATATTAATCCGTATGGGTGAACAAAGAGGATAAAATCCAGAGAGCTCAATGTAAATCAGAGCAAATAATTTAAATAAAAACAGACCACTTTAAGGTCCCATGTAATAAATTATTTCACCACAACCCTTTAAAAGCCCTTTCTGTTTTTATTTAAATTAGTTATATATATATATATATATATATATATATATATATATATATATATATATATATAGTGTTTAATAAATAAGCGGAGCGTCTCCTCAAATATAGTAGACACTAAAAATAACATTTAATGAATAAAAAATATGTCGGATTAATAAAAAAAAACAAACTATCCTTTTTCATATTTAATTAGATATTTTCTTAAACCTAGTAATACAATTACGTTTTTACGTTTGGAAGGTTTTGCCCTAAAGAGGAAAAAATCAATTTTGCCATTTGTCGAATAGTTTTTTGAAGAAAACTTATGAACCTGAATAGATATGGTGATATTATATGAAGGTATAGTATTAATAATCAAATCAGAAATCCGCTCATTCAAATACCGCAAAAATTGAAATCTGTATCTTTTATCTGTAAATTATGGCACTTCACAGGGAAATGAAATCAATGAGGCCATGAGGTGACATACTGATTTTCGTACGCCGAATATAAGCGGTAAGTAACACCTACCGATCTCTCAGTTATCAAATGGCGCATCGAGGCGTTAAGTATTAAAGAAATTGACGTGCATAGGACATTCTGAACTGAAAATGAGAAGAGGCACGGGGAAGGACGACTTATAACAAATTTCAATTTTGTAGACGTGATACGGTACATCGAAGCATTTACGACAAAAAAAAAAACTTCATGAAACAAAAAAAAATCTATTTAAATTTTTGTGATGTCAACGAACACTCGTTGTCACTTTTGTAATGCCAACGAATACTTGTTGCCATTTTCGTGATGCTCGTTGTAGTAGAGACTTTGTAATCGCAGATATAACTATATTACCGCCGTTGAACAATACTGGTGTCAGACACCTTCGAATATCATTCGCACTAATTGCACTTGCGCCATAATACTCGCTCGAACAGTTACCACCGTATAGTGATCATAATAGAGAAATAGTATAGTGAATAGAGTAGAGAATAGCGTTCCGTATAGCAATAGAGGATAGAATAGAAATAGCGACTTCTTGCTTATGCGTTTCCTCTATGGACACGTGATCTACTTAATTCAATAATGGGATCGCCTGTGTTTGCTCACAGGCGATCTATGTTCGAACTCAGCAACGATACTTTATTCCTATATAACAAAATTCAAAATTGGTTTAGATTTCTGAAGAGTCCACGGTGTGCTGATTGACTTACATTTGAGATGCTGTTAAGTTATAGACGGATGGGAACAAAACCTTGGGAACAGCAAAAGATGTTGAACAAAGATCAGGAACTGTCTATATTTCTGAGATGAGTATGAGGTAACTGTTTATATTATTTACATCGTTCGGAGCCTTGTCCTCATCTTTATTACCATATTCACGACGTTTCGGCCGTTGTACGTTCCAGACTTCTTCAGGATCTGCCTATATTTCTGAGATGCGGTATTGTAACTATTTATACAATTTACATCTTTCGGACGGTTGCCCTCATATTTATTATCATATTCACGACGTTTTAATACAGAGAGCCGGAGAAAAACTACAATAACAAATAGTTTCAATATGAGCTCTGGTAAAAATGTTAGACATTAGTTATATACGTCTCAAAGATTCATTCAGATATGTTCACAAGAGCACATCTCCCAATGAATAAAAACTTTAGTTGAGTAATCTAAAAAGTGACTTAACCCAAAGAATTTTGAGTTCAGTGGAAAAAAATGATTTTGTTTGTTTAACAGCATATCAACAACTTATGTGACATTTAAAAAAAAAAATTGTAAAGTTGAGTTACTAAAGTAATAAACTGAAATTGAGATATCTAAAAAGACAGGCACGTGGAATTTGAATAATCTATCCCCGTTGACTAAATAAAGGGCTCAGTTCGAAATTCAAACGTATAAAACCTGAAGAACGTCGAAGTGCACAACGACCGAGACGTCGAGAAAAATGGCAATAAAGATGAGAAAAATAGTCCGAACAATGTAAATAGTGTAGATATTAACGATTTACCTAAGTACATTGTTAGGTCATTAGAAAATATATATACAGACAATATTATAGTTATGGGTTCCCTGCAAAGCTCTGGATGAACAGAACCTGGCAGCTGATTTCACCTATGACATTGCCCGCACAGCTCAATGGGGGAAGAACTGACTGGTAACATTCAGTTCAAAATCAAGTTAGCAACGTTGCATTATCACAGACCAGACACAGATAAAGATGAGGACAAAAATCCGAATTATGTAAATAGTGTAAAGATCAGTGTTGAGATGTTGTGAGTTTCCCGCGTGTCGGTGTATGAATCAAGACAAACACAGTTGTAGAGGAAAATACTGGTATATTCATAAAAGCAATTAACAATAGAGTGATTAGTAGAACGAAGGTTGGTTAGTAACGAAACAATATCCAAAGTCTATAGTCCAACGGTATGTACCGGGTAAGCTTATCTGGACTACTGACGCTCCGTCTCTCTCTCTCCCGTTCTCTCTCAAGAGCTGACTTATATAAGAGGGACCAGTCCATTTCTAGTTAGAAGTTGGGTGCACCCCAACAATCAGAAAACAATAAAAAATGGTGATAGAAGGAAAAGGAAAAAATGGCATTCTGATTATCACATAAAACGTCATTTTCTTTTTAAAAAATCTTTTTACTCCATGCAAGACAGAAAAAACCTCTAAGTTACTGAATGTGAAAGAATAATAGAAATATATTGTTAAGGAGTGAGAACAATAGAAGAGTAATCAATAAGACAGTAGATAACGATTGGCTTTGCATTTAAATATCTGAAGATCAAAGATGGCTGAAAAGCATAAAGCCAGAAGAGAGTTCCACAAGCGGGAATTGCAAGAAAAGAAACTGTTAGCATATCACTTATGCTTACATCTAACTCAACTGTGAATTGCTGAGACCTTACCGCCAATCCAGCAGTGCGCTTAAATTTATAAAGTCTAGGTACCATAGCCTAGAGCTTATCCGAATAATTACCATGAAAGTATTCATAGAAAAGGCTAGGTTACGGCGGTGGGAAAGATGGTTAATGTTATGGGGTCCACCCCTTTTCCATACAAGTGGACTCGACCAGTGTGTATTTGGACTGCTGCCGTTAAATACCCAGAGTCAGTCAGAGATAGAGATTGTGATTGAGTTGGAGGTAGAGTAATAGTGTGAGGTAACCGCTTGTAGAAGTCACAGTTACAAGCACGTAGACTCTAAGGAAGTCCTACTTCGAGACTGGATTTACCAGACTGTATATATGTATTATTATTGCTACTAAACGCGTTTCTGGATCTACTAACCGTATTACCAATTGTATTATTGTGTAAATACATTTATTTTTTATATTTCATTCCTGCGTTTGTCATTCATTGGAGACCGAATTTCAACTCGGAATCCACAACAGTTAATAAACAAGAAAATTAGATTGAGCAACAAGGAGATATTTGAAGAAATTGATGCTTCGAATATGGAAAGAGAAAAAAAAGATGCAGAATATTAAGAAAATTGGCCAAATACATGAAATTAGCCAAACTACCACTTTTAAGTAAACATCACAATGAGAAATGGAAAAGAGCATAGATGAAACCTCATTTCTCAGGAGTTATTTTTAGTGATACAATGGATGAACTTGATCATTGGGCTAGAGATTTAATCATTCTTTGAAATAGTCAACCAAGCGAGGATAGTGTCGTCTGTAGGCTACAATTGTTAGGTTTCAGCAAATGTGCGAAGATAAATTGCAGAGAAATATTCTATATACTTGACAAAACGCGTCTTGAGTGTCTACAGATATTTTGAGTGCCAAGATGTTCTAAACTAAAGAGAATATAAATGCTGGAAAATGCGCTTCAAACTTTTGCAAAATTATTTATTTCTCCCCTTGCCATAAATGATTTCAAAGACAATAAATTAATGGAATCGATTCCAGCCTCACCGGATTCTAAAAGAAAATTAGAAAACACAATGTGTCCCAAGATATTATATTACATATCAATTTTTAATATATATATATATATATATATATATATATATATATATATATATATATATATATATGCATCTATGTTAATATTATATATGCATAATAAATTTATATATATATATATATATATATGTTTTCATAAATCAATTTTTATTTTTTTCATTCAAGTGCGATTTCTTGTAATTTCAGCATTTCCATTAGTTGCATGAACCAAATCTCCATTTCAACATGCATTCTGAGGTACGCAACTCTATAAAGCTGTCAAATGAAATAATTGCTTTCGTATATTTTTAAAAATCAATCCAAAGAACTTAACCCATTTCTAAAATACAATATTGAAACTAACTCGCAGACTAAGTCTACACAGAAACTAAAGAAACACAGTCTTGACTGTTGATAGGATCGATGACCTGCATATGGTAATTGGAATTTTTTTCCAATATAGTTATATAAATGGATGGATATATATTGTGATAGTATTAATTTTCCTGAAATACTTCATGTCGCCTCGAAAGATTTTATCCTAATGTCAATTTGATTTAAGCTTTTTCTATTTAAAGTCTTTCCTGACTAACATTAAAGTTGAACATAGAGACGAGAATGTTCGTCAGAGAGAAACAGATAATGTCATATTTAAAAACTTTACTGGTAAATCTTTCCCTTACTAGGTGCTTTCGCCATAGGATCACCGAAGTTAAGCAAAGTCGAGCCTGGTCAGTAACTAGATGGCTGACCACTCTGGAATACCAATTGTATATTAGTTTTGTTGGTGTAAGGGTAAATGACGAGGAATTGTTCATCAGAGAGCCGAGTTCCAATTACACTTCTGTAGGGTAAATTCACTTACGCTCAAATACCATTGGGAAGTATATGGATCTGCTCCCAGATATGGGTTAATTAGTAAGAACTGTATCGCTAAACCCTTATCTCCAAGAAAAAAATTTACAATCTAAAAATATGTTCTGGCTTTAAATAACATGCAAAGGATTGATATGTCATATAAAGTGAATGAATTAATTAACCTGACTATGAACTCTTTTATCTTGGCCTAGTATCCTAATGAATTAAAATTTTCTAGCGACCTAATCCTAAGAGAATTTATGCCGTATATTGCTGTATTTTGTGTAAGATCTGATTGCGCCAATCAGGGTGTAATTGTGTTTCATTTTAATTGAATAAATACAGTCCATGAAGCGAATAGGCTTTCGCTACACATCCTAGTTTGAGAGATCAAAATACAAATTGAAATAAATGATTTGCGTATTTGAAAAAAGCTTAATTCTTATACGCCTTTTTAAGCTTGTAATACACTGGTAAATATTTCTTATATGACTAAATGAAAAATCACAACGTCTTTCTTCAAAATCTCCTAAATGAGGACTGGGAATGGCTAGTAATTTTTGAGAATGTCTCTGTCTCCGCATAAATAAAGGTTAAGAAAAAAAAAAGCCTTTTATTTACTCATGGCCCGTCGTCCAGTTTAATTCTGGAAAGTGTCACCAAGACATATTTTCTTGACAATGACTGTAAGGACTTCTGACCATTTCTCAGCATTTTTCTAATATGAGCAGATATATGACATTCTAATGTTAGACTTGTCGAATGATATTTCATTTCCTGAACGCAGAGTCGAATTAAATTCCAATATATAATATATCCTATACATATATACTAAATATATATACTAAATGTAATATATTAAAACAGATTGAAAACTGGGCGTTGTAAAATTTATGAAAAGAAATGTAAGTGTAATTTTTTGAAATCTATTTGTTCTTTGTACACACACACACACACACACACATATATATATATAATTATTTATTCTAAAATTAAAACATAAATATGTTATAAAATCACTACAAAAATAGCCGTTTTGTTTCAAGCCTTCTAGTGTCTTATCAAGTGATGGTATTGAATGTAGAATAAAGGGTATATTCTACATTCAACACTATCACTTGATAAGACACCAGAAGTGTTGAAACAAAATGGCTATTTTTGTAGTGATTTTAAAACATATTTATGTTATAATTTTAGAATACATAATTATATTTGCTCTACTCTGTATTGAGCACACTTTTAAGAATAGCATTTGTTGGTTATTAGAATTTATTCCGTATACTTCAATCCTATATATATATATATATATATATATATATATATATATATATATATATATATATATTTGTGTGTATGTGCGTGTGTGAAATCCATAATTCGTAGGTAGTACAAGTTTCACGGAATACGACTGCCAAGGTTAAGGTTTTATTTAATTTTTCTTGTATTCTTAAAATTTCTTATGTTTTTTCTTAGAAACATTATAAAAAATACACAACTCCAGTCGACAATAAAAAGAAAATTGAATTTATTATCTGCTATAAAAAATATGAAATTGCTAACCTCATCATCAATAATCATAACTCAACAGCAAAATCTAAATGACAAAGAACCAAGATCATTGAATTCATATGTCACTTAAGGAACTGTGTTCCTGATCAATCCAAATTCATAACTAATTATATAGGGCGTATTACAACATGCCGAACAAGAAGATTTACATCATATCTCTCTGACCATAGCTCAATTAGGTCTCATTTAAATACACAACCAAACTCTACTCGTAACATACTCAATAACAATACGAATAGGATCATCCACATATGCAAAGAGGCTTAAAATAATGGAAGCATTAGTATTAAAAAAGAAAAAGCCAACAAACAATAACATCAACTAGGAATACGGCCACAATGTACTGGCTGTGTTTAGAAAACACTGTAACACATAAAACAATGCAATAAAAATAAAATCATCCTTCATAATGGCTAAAAGTATAGTCGAAAGCACTCGGATATCCAAAACATTTGGACAATTGCTTCATGTCCAGAAAAGAAACAAAAAATCAAAAGAACATGAGAAAAATTAAATAATAAAAAAAATTAGCCGCAGTACCTTGTCAGTTGTATTTATTGAAACTTGTATAAAAGAGCGATTTCTGTCGAAATACTCAATTATATATATATATATATATATATATATATATATATATATATATATATATATATATATACAATCTCACTCCCTTCACTAGTAATAATAGACCGGCCTAACGCTTTTACACCGACCAAAATTTTAAATATAAGTTTATTTTCATAAAACGTTTCGCACACCAAAAAATCAGAGAGAGATCGTTTTTTGCTAACAATATGATTTCCACCAGAAAATACACCGTCTACAAAAACATCTATCGGTGAGTAATTCCCATTTCTCTGTTTATTTCTCGGTCCGTTGATGAAGGACACAGGCATGTCCGAAAATTCCGAACTTAAAACATTTCTCACCGTGCTTCATTTCTGTCATATGGTTAATAATTAGTATCTGCCTATATTTCTGAGATGAGGTATTATGCACACTATTTACATTATTATTAGGGTTCAGTTCGTCATTCCAACTACCTGAAGAAGGCCGGAGCGTACAACGGCCGAAAAGTTGTAATAAATATGGCGACAGAGATGAGGACAATAGTCCGAATAAGGTTAATAATTAATATTTAATAAATGTTTATCGCACTGATTATATTGGTACCCCTTTCGTTTGTCCTTGTTTTATTAACTAAACTATCTATTTTACATATTATAAGAAGCACACGTGAACTCCTTTTTTCTAATTATATATATATATATATGTGTGTGTGTGTGTGTGTGCGTGCGTGCGTGCGTGTGTTAAAAATATATATATATATATATATATATATATATATATATATATATATATATATATCAACTTATTGTATTTCCAACTAATGAATAAACATACTTTTCATATAATTAAATTTTGAGAGGTTCTCCCCTTTTTACACAAATTGAATCACCCAGTATATACATATACTACGGCTACGTGAAGACCCGGGGGAGCAAGACCGTTGAGCCGAGTCCAGAGTGACAGAGTAAAAGGTTGTAGGTAACCGGACGAGTGAGGGGTGAGGTAACAGCGTTGTAGGAGTCACAGTGAGCGAGCACTTAGACTCAGTAAGAAGTCATACAGCGATACTTCAATACCAAAGACTGTATAGATATTTTGCTACTAACCCGTATTCCTGGAACTACTAACCTGCATTACCAGTTTGTATTATTACGTTAATACATTATTTTCCTATATTCATTCTTGGCGTTCGTTATTTATTGGTACCGGATTTCATCCCGGAATCCACAACATTAACTGTACAAAGATGTTTAATAACTAAATATGCATAGTAAACAAAAGAAAATTGATTATTAGAAATAAATCTTATTTATCCATTTTAATGGGTGAAAAAGTACCCATGCTATACAAAAAAAGAATATGTAACCTTCATTTAATACTTTGTAGAAAATTCAAATCCAATCGTGAGCTCCAACAAATAACCCGGATGCGAAGAAGACTGAAACAAAATACCAACTAAAATTTAGAAATCATTAAATACAAGACGAGGTTGGTTGATGTAGAAATGAATAATGACAGAGAATTTATTTCCTATATTATATTTATGTTTATTTCAACAATTTTTCTTATATGAAGGCTGGTCCCAAATCTCACATTACAACTGATAATGGCAACTCATATATTTATTTACAAAATGAGAAATGTTTTTATATTTTACAGTATAACATTCGGAAAACTTATTGGTGTCACGCAAGTTTCTCTCCTGCTACACATTCAAAAGTGGGTGTCCTTATCCAATTACAGAATAATACTATAAGTTTCTAGAAATATAAATTACATTTAAGCACAGCCATTATTCCAGTAGTATCCTGAATACTAGGAATTATTAAAACGTATACCGATGTACACATTAAGAAAATGCCAGGAAATATATTTATGAAAAATACAAAATAATTTTAATTTTCATCAGAAAAAACTCTTCTCATCCAATATGTTCAATAACTTTCTAAGAAAAAAAATTACTTTTTAAGGTAAATACTTGTATCAAATAGAAAACAAAACAAAACCAAAAACAACAGCAATAGTAATAATAATAATAATAATATTATTATTAATAATAATAGGAAACAAACATAATGTAACCGAATTGTGCTTAATATGATGGTGATCTTGATCATCTTGGAACTTTGTGTTAGTTGATTAGTTACTAAGAAGAATTAATCAAACAGCTTGGTAGGAATATTACGGAACTCTCCTGTCATTCTGTTCAATGGCGAAGGGAGGGAAGTTTGTAATTTTTCATACATAAGTATCCATATGTATTTTAAAGGTCGAAAGGTCGGTAGGTTCTGAATATTTTTCAGAACGTACACCTTAAGATGCTTCTCAAAATTACATTAAATGTTCAGCAAGTTTCGCTGATGTCAGATTATTGTGTCTGACATCATACATGCGTCCATGGAATCTTCTATTTAATTTTTCCGTTGTGCAACCCACATAATTTATGTATGGGACATCCTATATTCAATGCGAATGAGTACAAGACAAGAAAATTTTCTTAAATTTTGTGTAGTAGTAATAATAATAATAATAATAATAATAAAAATAATAATAATAAAAAGTACACACAGATAAAATAATCAGTGCTAACTGCCCAGGCATTGTTATTAGAGACCGCATACAAAAAATTGCCTCCTTATTGATATGGCAGTCCCTACAGACTGCAATGTATATTTGAAGATATTCAAAAAGCTATCAAAATTCAAGGACCTTGAATTCGAAATCTCAAAAATGTGGCACATGGGAACATCAACAATCCCTGTTGTAGTTGGAGCCCTCGCATTGGTTGGAAAAGATTGCAGTAGACTCATTGAAGGGATTCCTGTTATCCTTAAAAAATACAAAACAAATTGTTCTCACGAGTATAGTCCACACCTTACGAAGGGCTTTATCTATGTAAGATATGTGTGTATGTGTTTTTTTTTGTTTTTTTTTTAATTGGTCAGTGGCAAATGTCATGCCATTTCTGGCATTAGGTCTCTGGTTGGGACCCGGAAAGTAATGCGTACACACCAGATATTAAAAGGAAATAAAATAATAATACTATATTAATGCGTATATTAGTTTTTTAAGCACTTCACCCTAAGAAAGGCAGGACCGTCACTAGTAGAGATTACGGAGAGTAAAAGCGGGGTAAGAGAATGGATGTAGGAAAAAAGGACAGGGATCAAGAAGACAGAAGATGGCAATTGACGTTGCATTTAAATTTTGGAAGATTGTAGTTGTCCGGGATCAATAAAATTTAACTAACGTTTTTAATACAAAAACTTCAATATATTATATTTGCTGATTTATATATTTAACCCAAGTGAAAGATACTTAGTTATTTATTTATGATTCAAAAGTATACTTAAAATTTTCTTTATTTTATATATGATAAGGAGTGGGGTTTATACGGTCGGCCCTGCTTTACTCGGATGAATTGGGATGCGGTACACTACTGCTGAACGGTGTATATCGAAATCTCACACGTGCTTCCAAGAAATGACATGGACACTGCGACTGCCACACCCCAGTCAACAGCATCGATCTGCCGGATAAACTGCATGAGGGTAGTCGGATGTGTTTCCCGACCTGACCGCTGAAGTGGAACGACTCAAACCAAGCTACCTGTGACAAGCGGCCATCGACCAGGCTGGGCATAAGATGTTCGCCTGACAGGTCAGCGGTTTTATCAGTTGGCGGAGGATCTTCTGAGGAGGGGGAGGGACGGAGTAAGCTAAATATTCCCGTTCCAAAAGGAGCCGGCAAGGCATTGCACTATTTTGCTTTGAGGATCAGAATGAACCACAAATACAACAGGTGAAGTGGTACCCAAAGAACTTGTCCTGTCCTTAAGACACGGATTTCCTCGCCAGACACACCCTGATATTTCTAGGCCACGGGGGTGGGGATTATTTATGCAATTATTATTATTATTATTATTATTATTATTATTATTATTATTATTATTAAAGCGGTACTGATTAAATAAATGATGATATGGTAAAGAAACAGAAGATGTAATGAGATGAGAGGCGTTTCTAATTCTAACTTCAATTTCCTCATGCTTACTTTAACAGATTATTTTTTTATATAATATTATTTTATTCATTTTTTAACTTTAACTTATTTCTCTACTTTATATATAACTGAACAATTAATTATATGATAATAATAATAATAATAATAATAATAATAATAATAATAATAATAATAATGTGGCACATGGGAACATCAACAATCCATGTTGTAGGTGGAGCTCTCGGATTGGTTGGAAAAGATTCCAGTCGACACATTGAAAGGAAGGGTTTTACGAAGGTTTTATCTATGTAAAATATGTGCTTGTCTTTTTTTTTAATTGGTCAGTACAAAATGCCATGATGCCATTTCTTTGGGCGGGACCCGGAAATAAATGTGTTACACCAGAAATCAGAACAATAATAATAATAATAATAATAATAATAATAATAATAATAATAATAATTGCATAAATAATCCCCACCCCTGTGGCCTAGACATATCAGGGTGTGTCTGGCGAGGAAATCCGTGTCTTAAGGACAGGACAAGTTCTTAATTCTTTGAGCCCTGAGCACCATTTTACCGGTGGTAGAGAAAAAATGACGTAATGCCCAGCCATCGGTTGAACGGTGGGTAAACACTTGTAACTATTTTTCTATCTACCCTGAAACATTACATATCAATTATTTGCGAATTCTGACTCAGGAGCTCATGCAGGAGGGTTAAAATTGTTCATGAATGAAGAACTCAAAGAGTTAAGGAGGAGACTGGAAGCTTTATTATGGCAGTACACGACTAATCTTATTCAACTAATGCCTACAATGCTAAAATCAAAAATAAAGATGGCTCTCACTTATGCCATAAATTTGTTGAAACTGTTGATTTCATAATATCAGGGTGCCCAGTCCTTGCTGAGAATGAAAACGTTTGTTTATATCTCTGAGATGAGGTAGTATGATTAATTACATTTACTTTATTCGGGCTGTTATCCTCATCTTCATTGCCATATTCACAATGTTTCGGCCGTTGTACGCTTCGTTCCTTCTTCAGGTGATTGGAATTTCGATCCGAACTCTTTATTTCGTTCACCGGGTTAGATTGAAAAGAAAAAGTAATTAAAGAAGACGTTATTAGACATGAGAAGCTTGGAAAATATATTCCTTGGCATGTCTGTTCAAAAGTCCTGGATACATGGTGCAACCACCACCCAACTTATGTCATATATGGTGATGAAGTGACTATATTGTTGAATTTCCCAAACCTCACAGACAAGAAAATTAATGCAAATAGACATAATCCGAAAATGCTTAAAAAAAGGAACCTACCAACTGATTTATATGACTTATGATACCAACGATCATATGACTACTACTGTTAGAGACGTCAGCATATCAGAGTTACAACAGATTACTTTGTGTGGAGCTGCACATATCTTTCGTAAAATCGTCTCCATCTGAACGAAACGTCCCAAATATCTATAGATAACTAACTTCCGGTGCACTTATTACCCATAGATCCCGGAGAGGACTTGCTAATTAGGCACTTAAAATTACTCTCTGGGAACATAATAATAATAATAATAATAATAATAATAATAATAATAATAATAATAATAATAATAATCTTTCAAGGTCTTCAAAAACTATCAAAATAAAAGGATACTGAAGTGGAAAACTCAAAAAGGTGGCATATGAGGAAATCTAGAATTCAAGTTGTAGTTGGAGCCCTCGGATTGATTGAAAAAGATTCCGGGAGGGAATCCCTGGAAGGGTATGCCTTAAATAAATACAACTAAAATGTACTCACAAGTACAGCTCGCATATTATGCAGAGCTTTATCTATGTAAAATGTGTGTGATCTTTATTTATTTTTTGTTTTTTTGTTTGTTTGTTTTTTTACAAAAATGATCAGTGGAAAATGTCATGAAGCCATTTCTAACCTTAGGTCTCATGTTGGGATCTGGAAGGAAAAGTATATACAGCAGAAATCAAAGATGATGATGATAATAATAATAATAATAATAATAATAATAATCTGCTCGAAATTAATAAAGGCCACAAGGTTAAATCATAATGATCACTAGTTTCCATTTTTCTAATTAATTTAATTGAAATTTTTAATTACATTTTTAAAATGTCAGTTCTGTAGAAAAATATGCAAGAAATCAATGAAACATCAAATTCAATAATTCGAAACACTAAAGACGTTGAAAACAGAAGTAGTTTTGAAATGTGAATCGTGGTTTCTCTTAATGAAGTTCTTTCAGCATCAAATGCATTAAATTTCAGAGAGACAAACTGGTTCGTCTCAGGAAGATTGACGACAAAAATCATTCAGTTTTCAAGCAGAACTTTAACTGCTACGTGGAGATAGAAAATATTCCAATTTGTATGCAATTATAAATTTTAATGTCGTATAAATTCACAGTGAATTTTTTTTTTCAAAAGCAATTTTAAAGCATAAAAAAGTAACTCCGAACGCCACACTTTAGATTCCTAAGAGTTGATAAAATAAACACAGAAATATTACGAAAAATTAACTTCTATGTTTATATTAATCCAGAATTCCTTTATCATGATGAGGCCAATCAATATAACAAAAGGCGAGTACATTAAATAAAAGTCTTATTAATTGTTAATAGTAATTTTTTATCTTAATTTATGTTATTTTTATTTGCGTGTATCATGACAATCCTTCTACTGCCTTTAGTAAAGAGCATGGGTCGAAACAGAGAATGAGCCTGCGGCAAGACCAACACTCTTTTGTATCCATTGTTTTCATCCTTCATTTCGAAGTATTTCCTTTTGAAATCATTAGGCAATATACAATATACTACATCAATATACAACAATATATTACATCCAACAACTACGACAATATATTACATCCAACAACTACGACAATATACTACATCCAACAACTACGACAATATATTACATCAAACAACTACGACAATATACTACATCTAGCGGCAAAGCTTCTGATCAAGAGGTTTTGAGGAGCGTGAAACCACCACTTAATTGCGATTGTTCCCAAGCCCTCTCTGGACCGGGGTGGTAGCATATGTCATAGTACAAGCTATAGGCAAATAGTGAAGCCCCGAAATATAAACAAAACATGAAGTTGCGGAAGCACATTTTTGTTTAAAGAGATTACAAGCAATACATATCTATAATGAAGTTAGCAACGATGCATATTCAGAGTGAAATTACCAACAATGCATATTTATAGTACTATCAAATAATTTCTTAAAGAAATTAAACTATATTCCAAAAAATAACTACAAAACACACATGTCACCACCTAGCGTAATTATATCCACACAAACATACATATGCATAAAATCTGAGTACCATCTACCATGTATTCAACTGCGAAAACAGAATAACATACATCATATTTTATTAGTTCAAAACTCCCAAGAAGGTTAAATTTCGGTATTAAATGACACATAGAGGTTGATATGTTACTAATCAAAATCAGCCAAATATCAAACATGAAAGAGCTCTTTCATGAGATTAATTCATATAATATCTGACAATTACTTAAAGAAATCAAACTATATTCCAAAATATAACTACAACATCATATACACATATCATTGCCTCCAGTAATTATGTTCCCACAAACATATATATATGCATAAAATCTGAGTATCATCTACCATTCATTCAACTGCGAAAGCGGAATAACATACATCATATTTTTATTACTACAAAGCTCTCCCAAGAAGATTAAATTTCGGTATTAAATGGCCTATAGAGGTTGATATGTTGCCAATTAAAATCAACCAAATAACCAACATGAAAGAACACTTTCATGACATTAATCCATATAATATTCACCAATTTCTTAAAGAAAATAAACTATATTCCAAAACAAAACTTCAACAAGACGAAAACATAAAACAAACATCACGGCTGCTAGTAATTATGTCCACACAAACATCTATATGCACAAATATTGAGTATCATCTATCATCTATTCAAGTGTAAACGCAGAATAGCATATATTTGTATTACTTCAAAGCTCCTAAGAAAATTAAATTTAGACGTTAAATGACTCGTAACGGGTTGATATGCCTTTAAACAAACAAATCAAATCAAATCTGAAATCATGGCGTCTGCATTTAAAACAATTAGAGAAATAGTTCAAGCTTGGTTGGAAGCGAATTGTTAAGAATGTCGAGATGAATGCCCGGCACGAATTCTACCGTCTTCTGAAATATGTATGCTTGTTGCTGTATACAACAATTTCTCTTCTATTTGGTTTCTCGACGTCAGTGATCATGGCTCTCCACAATTATTTGTTCTTTGTAGCTCTTAGTAAAACTTTTCTCTTCACTTCGCTATCTCCCTTAAAAGATGTTCTGCCAATTATTTCCACTTACTCGCCACGTAGGTTATTCGATGTTTTGCTCTGTCCTTCAAGCATTCAAAACGTCTTGCGGGTGTCAAATTTTACAAGCCGTCTTTCCTCATTACCTGCCCTAGAAATTTCAGTTGTCTCTTTCCGATCCTAAGCATAAGTGTTCTTTTTGTTTCCATTTTCTCTGAACCTTCGTCGTTTCTCACATGTTCATGACATTCCCAGTAACCTTCTGTAGAACCACATCTCTTTTGTTTCAAGTTTCAACCGCATCTGTGATGAGATTGTCAAGCACTCACTGTCATATAGGAGGACTGATATTGCATAATATTTCAGTGCTCTTTTCTTTGTTTCTAGCTAAATATTTCTGTTTCTTAATACTTTGCTTAGCTTTTGGAAGGCTCCTTTCGCTATCCCAATGGATTTTCGAGGGAAATTAATTGGGTGGAGTGATATTATAATTTAAAATGGAACTAGTTGCGGAGGGATAGCGAGAAATGTTTGAAGAAAATAGTGCCAAGAGAATTACATGAATACCAAGTTCTCTAGTAACAAATAAAATTACTTTTGTGTAGACGTATCACTGACGTTAAAATATTGCATTTAACCTGCTAAGATGCAAGGGGCTACTGAGAGTTAAAGAGAACGAGAAGAGTTTAGTGAGGAGACAGGCCAGTAAACGAACAGGATTTATAAAGATAGATGATGGCGACTGACGTTCCATTTCAATTTTGGAAGGTTCCATGTAGTACAAGAAACTGGAAAAGGTTGCCACAGACGATAAAATCGAGGAACAAAACTATTAAAATATAAGTTACTGTTCCATCTAGCTATTTTAACAATAAAATGATTAGACCTTTCTGCCGACCTAGCAGTACACTTAAATTCCACACAGTCGAGAGATCGAAGAACAATTGTCATTAAAATAATGAAAATACAAAGGAAAGCCACGACATGGCGGTAGGAAAGTAGCTGAAGTCGAGATGCCAGGTCGGGACCGATAACATTACAGACTCTTCTTTTGATTTTGTGATGAATTTCAAGATATATATCAGAGTTACCAGACCAAATATAGCAGCAATATTCAATGCGTTCGAATCGTAGATTTATAAATGTGCAAGATGGATTCTGGTCAGAAGAAATTGTCTGGAACAAAAGAAAGAACCGACTTTCCTAGAAGCACACTTTAGAAATTGATACAATATAATAACTCCACTTCAGGGCAGTGGAAAACGTGAGACCAAGAAGGCGCAATGAGTGGCTATTATGAAGGTTAGTGTCGGCCATGATGATGAAGGATAAAATGGTTCTCTATTATGATTTAGGCACAAATGTATGCAAACTGAAATTCCACACAGTCGAGAGATCTAAGAACAATTGTCATTAAAATATTGAAAATACAGATGGAAGCCATGTCATGGCGTTAGGAAAGTAACTGAAGTCAAGAAGCCAGATCAGGACCGATAACATTACAGACCCTTCTTTCGACCTTAGAAATTGATACAATATAATAATTCCACTTCATGTCGGTGGAAAACGTGAGACCAAGAATGCGCAATGAGTTGCTCTTCTGGAGGTTAATGTCGGCCATGTTGATGAAGGATAAAATGCATCTCCATGATGATTAAAATATAGTTTCGTTTCGGAGGCGTTAAAATTTAAGTCATTTTGTGCCCAAGAAAACAATCGATTTGTGTTCATAAAATGATAAGGGTTCTCACTGAAATAAAAACGTCGGTAATTGTCTTAGCAGGATATTCTTTTAGGAAGCATCAATAAATTTCTGACATAAATATTTCTTAATGGCGTTGAATGTGAGAACTTTAAAAGCAACATTAGTTTCGCAACAACCTTTGAATCATACTTCCTATTTACAAGAGTCTAAGGAAAAGATAAAAATAAATCAATGTTTTGGAAAATATATTACAATAACACATACTGTAGAACAGAAAAAAATGAGAACATAGAAATAAGACCCAAGATACTCTAAATAAATTGGCGCGTGTTACATTTCCAAATGCTGACGATAAGATTACTTTAGGCCAGACGGATAAACAAAATAGCTCTTCAGATTGGGAGTGTTAAAATAATAACATTACTCCCAGGAGAATGTGAAAATCAGCAACTCACTTTCAGATGTTGTTTTTCCATAATGGTGATTAGATTGAATCCGTCTTGAAATCTTATAGATGTTTTTTTGTTTCATATTTTCAATCATAACTTCTCTGGTAAAGGAACTTGAATTTTATTCTCTTTTATTCGGACAGGATGTCACTAAAGTTAGCATTTAAAGTAATACGCCATGCATCAGTAACCAGGAGACATCAAGAAGCCATATTTTAAAAGAAGTATTAAGATACTCACCTAAGTTTAGTATGCACAAAATCATATATATATATATATATATATATATATATATATATATATATATATATTATATTCGGAATGGGTTCCCAGTATCAGATGATTAAGAGGAGTTAGATTGTAAAATATTGGCTCACATCACGAAATCTGATAGCATATTAGTATATATACACATATAAGCACACGCACACACAGACACACACACACACACACATATATATATATATATATATATATATATATATATTATGAAATGGATAATTTCCGATAATTATTTTAAGACATTTTTTTATGTTTATACGTTCTGTTTTTATAGATACAAATATTTAAGTAAATTGTCTGTTTATAATAAACAGTATTAACGACATTTACGAAAATTTATGAAAATTTCTCGGACATTCAGGCCGGTAAATGTCGTTAATACTGTTTATTATAAACAGACCAAAAAGAACGTATAAACATAAAAAAATGTCTTTATATATATATATATATATGTATACACATACACACACACACACACACACACACACACACACATATATATGCCGTTTTTTTCAAAAACGTTCCTGGTTAACGCGGTGTATATTATTATTGGTATTGGGGTGTAATATTATTGGAATTAAAATGAATTGTACATATATATATATATAATTCATCGAGTCTAGAAGAAAACTCAACAGAATGCGGAAAGATCTGGACGGCCGTTTCGTCCTATATTTGGGACTCATCAGCAGTGCGCATCCAGTACCGAGAATTGAAAACCGGACAGTTACGTTATCAGGAAAACGTCATACCAACTGTTCCAACACGCCTCGGTGACGAAGAGTTAGCAAATCAGACTCGATATAGCGCCGCTCGATCACATATTCCGTGGTGGAACTTATCCGAGTTTCCCTTACCCATAGGACTGTGCCCTCACGATCCACGACTACTATCCCCAAGCCGATTCATCTAGAGCATTAGAAGCCGGTTCAAGCAAGGATATACAAGTGATAGGAATTATTAGGAGGATTTGAAATAATTATAATTTCTACCACTTCGTCCCCAGCCCCTCAACCTCCGGCGTCTTTCTCTTTGGGTTGAGGTGTCCATTCGGTCCAAACCGAACGTAGGGGTAACTGGCCGTACGCTCCCTAAGTACCCGTAGATTATTTCGACCGGTCAACTGGTCAAGTCCTGCTCGCTGCCCACGCTTTGTTAGTTTTTAGATCCAGTAAGCGGGGTGTTGTCCATACGCTCACGGTCGACTCGGGGTGTGGACACGGCTGTTATAGTTGGCATTAAGATGTTTAGAATGTAGCAAAATAAAAGAAGAAATAATATCTGCAGAAGCCAGACAACAATTGGGGAAATATTGACGTCTTTGATATAAGAAGATAACATCAGAATAGAGGTTACAGGGAGAATAAAAACATGTAACATAAATGAGAAAAGAAAAAGAAAAAGACAAAATGCATCCAGCGAATTCCCAACAGAGAGAGGGTTTGTGTGTGACAAACGCGTATTGAATCGCCTGGAGTAGGTTTATGACTAATAGTTCCGTCTCATACAGACTACTCAGAACAGGGGTTAGTCTTCTCACTCTCCTGCAGCACCCGTAATGGTCGCCTGCAGGTGCTCACGCACGTGTCAACGATGTGCCGACCGATCGCGGTCTCTCCCGTCTGGCCTCTTCTGTCTCGCTTGACTGTCTGCTCTTCTTCAGCATAACTATGCGTTTATATAGATAAATCTGGTTGATCATGAATCGAATCTAGACATTGATTCAAATTTTGATCAAAACAAATACTGTTAAACAAAACCAAGTATCTCACCCATCCCCATTGTTTACTAGTGACCCAGATTTAAAACATCGCCTTCTGCCCTGAGATCGTATTTCTCATCGGTAAACACACATCTTAATCTGAATTGCACTTCGATATATAAACTCCATTTCCACTTCTAGTCAATAAAAGTTATATTTGCGTGTGTGCATTCATGTGGGTGTATGTGTATACCTCTCTCTGTTACATTTAATTAATTCATCGAGTCTAGAAGAAACCTCAACAGACTGCAGAAAGCACTGGACGGCCGTTTCGTCCTATATTTGTGATACATCAGCAGTGCGCATCCACTATATATATATATATATATATATATATATATATGTGTGTGTGTGTGTGTGTGTGTGTGTGTGTGTGTGTGTGTGTGTGTGTGTGTTCGTGTGGTGTGTGATATATATATAAGAAAGATATTCCTCCATGTGTGTGCGCGCATGTGTGTGTTTCAATGGGGTCTGTTCAGATTCAACTCTCTTTGATGATGACGGTAACCTTTATAATTCCAAATCAGTACCTAGATGTGTAAGATTGGGTGTGCATCTGGTGTAATGGATAATGACTCGGAATTGTTAACCGATGAGCCGAGTTCTAATTCGTGCTGGGTTTGTAATATTCACTTACGCCCAAATACCCTTGGGAAAGATATGAATCCACTTCTTCTCCACGCAGCTATAGGCTAATTAATAAAACTTGTATCATTAATTCATTATTATTTTTTTTAATTCTTATAATCTAAAAAAGTTCTAGCTTTAAATAACATGCAATAGGTTGATAAGCCGTAAAAAAAAATGAATCAAAAAATCAATGTATAATTTCAAGTCACCATTTTAGCCCACAGAGATTTTCTACATTAAATACCGTTAGCATATTAATTGTTAAAATTAAATTTAATTGAATTGTTAAATTGAATTGTTTCACGGTTTCTATTTTAATCATTTCAGCCTAAGAAAGGCAATAAAGCCACTATGACGTAAGGCGGTTGCTGAGTATATACAGAGTATTATAAGAAAAACTATTAAGGAAAGAGAACATAAAAAACAAGAATTAAGAAGACAGTAGATTTAACATTTCAGTTTTTGAAGTTTAAAATTAACCGGGAATCAATTCAAAAATACGCTTTTAAGTAGGTGCCCAAGGGGGTCGTCAGTGATGTTTTGATTTGGTTCATCAGGGAGTTTCGAGTCTTTCAACATCATACTCCCCATCACCAAATCGACCCAATCAGGGGAGATCAACCCCTGATTCCCCCTTCCAACTAAACGCTAACAGCCACTCTGGCCTTTTTAAAGAATGAGAGGAAGAAAGACCACATATTCCGCACATCCGATTGGATGTTTGTAACAACCAATCCGGTGCGCGAAAAATCTTTTAAATGGCCCGCGGAGGGGACTGGCTTCTTTTCTTATTTCGGTGGATTGCAGTTTCGATGGATAACTGAGGAGGTAATCTTAATGTTCCTAAATCTTCCCCTTTTCCTTAAGTATGGTATGGTTTAATAATTTGCCGTTTTTATTTTATTTATACTTTTTTCTTTTCTTTTGGCGAGGATACTTAAACTCAACCCTATTATCACATTTTATCGTTTAGCCTTTTTCTTAAGAATCCGGAAGAGACTTTTACAAGCGAGAAATACAATAGAAGATACTGCTAACATAGAAGTTACGGTTCATCTGGAAAATTCAACTGTAAAAAGATAAGACCTTTCTGCCAATCTCGTACTGCACCTAAATTCATAAAGTCCAGATATAATAAGAGAAAGTTCAAAACAATTTTCATGAAAGTATTTAAAAAAAAACGGCACCGGGGAGCTACGGTGCGGTGGTGGGAAAGTGACTGATGCTGAGATTTCCATGTTAAGACCAATAATAACATAGCAGATTACTCTTTGGATTTTATAAAGAATCTCTAAATATATAGCAAGAGCATCAGACCAGATGGCAGCACTATTCAAAACAAGTACGAATGTAAGACTTATAAATATGTCAGATTCTGCCGAGAAAAAATATTTAGCACGACACAGGAAACCAGCTTTAAAGTTGGAAAATAACGTCGAAATATTTGGCAAGGAAATTACTTGTACTGAATGTTAATTTTTTTTTCTATCGTTTGATTCTGAGTTTAAGAACATCCGGTTATTTTGTAAAATGAGTTTTGTTTCAGGTTTAAAATTATGCATATATTAAAAGTATATCTTCACGTCTTAATATTTCAAACCAAGTACAACTTGGCTATTCAATTTCTTGCGTATCTGTCTATATTTCTGAGATGAGGTACTATGTACACTATTTACATTATTCGGAATATTATCCTCATCTTTGTCGCCATATTTATTACAAGGTTTCGGCCGTTGGAGGCTCCGGCCTTCTTCACGTGGTTGGAATGTTGAACTGAACCCTTTATTTCGCTCACTGAGGTAGACAGTTCTATTTCCACGTGCCATGTCTTATGGATGTCAGTTATAAGTTATCTGATCAGTGGAGATCATGGAGAGGGGAATTAACAGGCGATAACTGATAATTGACATCCATTAAACATGACACATGGAACAGTCTACCCCTGTGAGCGAAATAAAGGATTCAGTTCGGCATTCCAACCACCTGAAGAAAGCCGGAGCGAACAGAGGCTGAAACGTGATAAATATGGCGACAAAGATGAGCACAATAGTTCGAATAATGTAAATAGTGTAAATTTTGCATGTTCAGCCCAGCATTCACATCTAACGCTAGAATTCATTTCTGCCGGTGCGAAATGTTATTAGAACCTGTTCTTGTCTCTGAAAATATTTCCCAATTTATATTTTCGTACAAATATTCGTTTACCTGTCATTTCCACTTCCACGTAGAAAATTGAATGTCAGAGATATCTGAAAATTATTCTCTTTCTGTCATCTGAGTCGTAGAGCAAGACGAGTAATGTTAATCGTTTAAAATGCCGCATAGCCGACGGCTTGTAACGTGATATGATATGAAAGAAAAGGAGATAAAATCAAAGGAATTTATGGCGACGTACACGGTGTGTTGTTTGCTTTGTTCTCTCAAACAATGGGGAAATGGTTAGAATTAAAATAAATTTGATACTTTGTTTCCATTGATTTTTGTAATAAGTACGTCGTTGAATCGGTGGGAAAGTAGTGTGCGCATGACAAATGTGAGTCCTAATTTGAATACCATTTTTATTTGGTAATTAAAATTTTGAACTAAGCTGTACTATCGCTGGAATAAAGATTTAGACTCCTTTTTTGTACATAACCGCGAAGGGAATCGATACTTATTTGGGAAAAAAATCAAGCACAGTAATCGGAGTATTGTTAATAGTAATATAAGTTCTATTGAATTTCATTTTAATTCACCTTTTGTTCAAAGAAAACCAAACTACGAGAGTTGTTCAAAAAGTTCTAAACCTCACCTAGAATGTGGAGCCACGACTGAAAACTTTTTGTTGCGGAAACTCACTATCACTTCTTATAAAACCAGGAAAACTAATTCAGATTTTTGTAGTAACTTCTGTACAGGTAAAGCCCATAAAAAGCGTCATAGGTGTGCGTAAAATCTGAAAATAGTTAAAACAGAGGCATGGACAGTCATAAAGTGTCTGCAAAAAAAAAAAATGGTATGACACACAAGAGAAATCCATGAGGACATTGTACAGACACTTGGTGAGGGTTACCCTTCCTATGCAACTGTGATGAAGTGGGATTCGAAGTTCAACTGGCGCAGGGACTGGACAGCAGTTGACCCTCGGTCAGGTCATTCGAAAACCTCAACAACTGATGAAAAAGTTGAAAACATTCGCCGTATGGTTTTAGATGACAGACGTCTCACTGTCCAACAGATAACTAAGACAATTGACATTACTTCTGGTTCGATCCATATTTTTTGTGTTATATTCCGTACCTATGAACACTAATACGTATGTCACAAACCTCATAAATACGTTCGACACTATTGTAAGTTGGGGGTGATATGCTGTCTAAGTAGTTCACCACTGGCGAGTATTGTATTTTGGTGATGTTATAAAGATTACCATTTTCATTTCCAAACTCCGTTTTGGTTATTTCTCTTTCAATAACCACTTCTAGGTTGCAACAGTATACCAGCTATGTCAGGCTCACTGCAGCATAATGACCACATCAATATCTATGGCTAAGAAGAAGTTTCTTTTTCTTATCCATTAGAAACCGCTTTCAAAGTTCCGATCTCAGTGAATTCTATGTTAATAGCTTCAAGTATATCCCGTCCCTATGTACACTAATGTGTAAATCGCAATCCTCATAAATACGTTGGACACTATTGTAAGTGGGGGTAATATGCTGTATAAGTAGTCCCTTACTAGCAGTGGTTTACCTACTTAACGCCGCTGGCGAGTATTTTATATTCTTGATGTTATAACCATTTCATTTCCAACCTTTTCTAGGTTGCAACATTGTTTTAACTGATTTCTTGAGGGTGATCAAGCTCTCTGTAAGATGTATCCCAGGAATGCTGACACCGGAAAAGAAGCTGGAAAAGATTTCCAGGACATTTCTAACTCGCTTTCATGCTGACCCTGAGAATTTCCACCGCAGATTAGAATCTCAAGATGAAACCTGTGTTAATCACTTTGAATTAAACAGCTAAAGCAAATATTGGGAACACTCATGTTGTGCACCTCTCAAGTACTTCATACAGGCAGTTCCTGTTGGCAAGTTGATGGCTTCTGTTTTTTTTAATTTTATTCTGAAGGCGTAATCATGTTCCGCCACCTTGAAAAGGGAAAAAAACTATTAATGAACAGAACTATGCATCAGAATGAAAACAGCTGAAGGAAGCAATCTAGTCGAAACGCAGAATGAAGATGTGGACAGGTGTGCTCTTGCCTCAGTATAACGTGCCCGTTTACATTACTCAGATTGCAATAGCTGAAGCAATCAGCTATGGCTTTTAATTGCTTTACCATCTTCCTTACACACTTGAATTAGCTCCACTTAACTTCTTCCTGTTTCCTAAACTCAAATTCCACCTGAGTGGTCGCCATTTTGGAAACAATGATGACATATTATGTGCTTCGGACGCCATTTTTGTGATGAGGTTGCAGTGCTTAAACATCGTTGAGCCAAGTGCATTGATGTGAAGTGTGGACTATACTGAAAAATAGAGAAACACTGTCTTGTTTCTGCAACCCCTTCTTGATGAGGCTTAGAAATTTTGGACGATCCTCGTAATTATATTATCCTTTTACTAGTGAATTGATGAGATACATTCAAATTAAGTGTCAGTATCAGGCCCTTGTATAGGCTTTTTAGATTCTAGATTCTAGATTGGCAGCTACAATTTTACAGTTGAAATTACTAGATGTAGCCGTAAGTTCTATGCTAACAGTTTCTTCTATCTCACTTTTCGCTTGTGGAACTGTCATGTGGCTTATTACTTTTCAGTAAGCGTTGATCTTGAAAAAATATAATTTAAGTGGGTATTGACAGCAAAGGTCATCTACAGTTGCATCGAAAACATGTCACAAATAATATAACGGTGAAAAACAACTCTTTAAAATAGACATATAACTGTATCCGAATTCATAATAATTTCCACTTAACAGCCCGAAGAATAATTCGAAACATAACCGTTACCAAATACCCTCAAGAATAGGCCGACTCATAATGCCCCACTGACCAGCATATGTAAGGAGTCAAGCCAAAACACAATACACATGGCTTTACGATTGTATAAAACAGACAGTCGCAGTTGGGTATTAACTTCAATGTTCACTTTTATATTTATACACGCTCTGTCCCTGATACTGAGAACATTAACACATAAATATAGCATAACTTAAAACTATATTTCTTATCACACACACACACACATATATATATATATATATATATATATATATATATATATATATATATATATATATATATATATATATATATATTGAAATGTCCGATAATTACTCTTTTAAGACATTCACACACACAGATATATATATATATATATATATATATATATATATATATATATATATATATATATATATATATATTATGAAATGGAAAAAGTCCGATAATTATTTTTTGAAGACATTCCTGTCGGAGGACGCATATTTTCTATGAAAATTTCTCGGACATTCAAGCCGATAAATGTTGTTAATACTGTTTATTATAAACAGAGCATTTACTTAAATATTTGTATCTATAAAAAGAACGTATAAGCATAAAAAAATATCTCAATATATATATATATATATATATATATTGTTATTATTACTTTCAGTATTGTCTGGGAAATTAAAAACTACACGCCCAACGATCGAAAGTATTATGTAAGAAAATATACCTCGACAGGAATCGAACTTGCATTTCATTTGTAATCTGCAAAACGTCTTTTATGCTAAATAGGATTTATCATTAAGTTTAAAATAGAGAAAGAGAAAAGGGGTGGGTGGAAGAGAGAGATAGTTAAGGAGAGTAGGAGAAAGCGTAAGTGATTTAGAGAGAGAGAGAGAGAGAGAGAGGGGGGGTCTTTCTTGTGTGTGTGTGAGTGTGTGTGTATGAATGTGGTATGCGAAACACAAGAAGGCGTGAAAGGAAGGTTTCGTGTAAAATATATAATGTGTCGTATAATGGCGGCAATTGAATTATATGTCATGGCCCCTAAGTGAATCTTTTTGTATCGATTGTTTTGCCGGGGTTGCAGCACTGTTTCTGTAATATCTAAAATTTAATAAAAAAGGACTCCAGTGTTTTTATGGTTATAGGCGTACAATACACCAAGGAAAATAATTCAATCAGTAGAAAACAATGGATTTCTTTTTTCCTTTTTTTTGAATTGAAATCCCACAAGTGAAATAATTTGTGTAAGTTTTTGAATTATTTCATTTCCAATTTAACAAAACGGCCATTAATATCCTCCTTCGTCAAATATAAACATTTAAGAAACGAAAAATATTAAAAAAAAAGTTATTTGATTCTTTACTTTTGTTGCAATATCAACAATGAGTAGGTCGACAATACCAAAATGCGCATTCAACCATTTTTGTTGCAATTTCAATATGCTTCCAACATGACCTATTTTCATCCATCCTGGGTATGACAGTAAAGTACATCCGGCAGTAAGCACTCCGATCAGAAAGTTTTGAGGAGCATGGAAATAACACTTTATTGCGATTGTTCCCAGGTCAAACCTGACCCGGGTTGGTGCGCTTGTTAATGTCCCAGCTATGATTGAACTGGGGTCTAATGACTAGAAAAGTGTAAAAAAAATGGTTTTATAGTAAAAATACCAGCAATACATTTTTGAAAAAAATATCCACAATAAAATGGTTGATAAGCCGTAAACCAAACCAAACCAAACCAAACCAAACCATCTACTATTCATATAAACCTATCCTAAAAATCTTGTCGACAATTTTTTTTATTGCTGGTACGGTGGAGCAACGAATAGCGATTCGGATTCGGAGAGCCGAGTTCGAATTACAGTGGAATCCATTGCATTCACTTACGTGCTAATACCCTTTGGAAAGATATGAATCCTCTTCTTCTCCCCCCCCCGCACTCAGCTACGGGTAAATAGTAGGAAAGACCGGCTTCTATAGCCTTGGATGGTAACCGGTCTACCGCAGAAGAAATGGCAACCAACTGCAGGAAAAAAATCTATCTTGTCAAGATACCTCACTGTCGAGAAGGATACATGATCATCTAAGCGTATATCACGTATGGCATATAACTGAATATTTTTTCCAAAAATCTATGGCGGGTCATTTTTTTTTTTTTCAAAAGTCTATTGCTGGTAATATTTTTTCAAATAAAATGTATTTCTGGTATTACAAAAATTAATTTCTGCTATTTTTACAATTTCATAGTGTTTCGATCCCAGTTTAGGGTTGAACCATTTGCCCATAGCTGAGACCCTGACAGGTGCTACAACACCGGTTCAAGGTAGACCTCGGAACGCCAGCAATTGAAATGTGGTTCCACGCTCCTCACAACCTCTTGATCCGAGGCCTTGCTGTCGGATGTAGTTTATCGTCATACCCAGGTTTATATACTTGACCCCCCCCCTACTGAGTCAGGTTGTGACACAAGGTCAGTTTTTACCGTGGGAACCCGAGTGTTTTCACTCGGGCCGCTGGTCTAAGCTGGCCATAGCTTGTCCACGTTGTTTAGAGCTGATCTAAGCTAGCCATAGCTGGTCTTGGCTTATCCTAGCTGGTCCAGGTCGGAGCCGGTCCAAGATAGTCCTAGCTGTGATACCACCAGCCAGGGACGAGCCCTGTGCCAGGTAGATATTTACTTGACCCCCCCGAGTCAGGTTGTGACACAAGGTCAGTTATTAACGTGGGGACCCGAATGTTTTCACTCGGGCTGCTTGTCCAAGCTGGTCCAGGTCGGAGCCGGTCCAAGATAGTCCTAGCCGTGATACCACCAGCTCAGGGACAAGTCCTGTGCCAGGTAAGTGTCATATCGTCATAGCCAGGACGGGAAATAATTGGTATCTTCAATAAGCTATACTAAAAACACCAGTGAAAATTACACGGTTTTCCATATTTGAATTTTCTGATGAAAATTCACGATTTGATTAATGATCGAGTAAGCTCATGACGACTTCTACTTTAATAAAATATGTGTAGAAATGCCCCTGTCGTATTGTTAACAATTTGAGCATAACAACTTTAAAAAATATAGCAATAACAATCTTAAATATGAATGTTAGTCGTTATTTGAAATTAACAACTTTTCTTTTCTTTTTCTGTGCCATGTCCTTTCAGGGTGTAGGCGATCTCCACCTCCCTCTATTCTGTCCTGGGTATGACGATAAACTACATCCGCTAGCAAGGCATCTGATCAGAAGGTTTTGAGGAGCGTCGAACCACCTTTTTATTGCTCGTGTTCCTAGGCTCACCCTGACCCGGAGTGGTAGCACCTGTTAGGGTCCCAGCTATGGGCAAATAGATAACACTGAAACTGAGGTAAAAAGCATTATAAAAGTGTAAAAATAGGTTTCCATACCAGAAATACTTGGTAAAAAAACATTATTACCAGAAATAAATTTTTGAAGAAAAAACTATTACCGGCAATACGTTTTTGAAAAAAAAAAAAATTACCGGCAATACATTTTTTAAAATATTACCAGCAATACATTTTTTAAAATATCACCAGCTATACGTTTTGAGGAAAAAAAGTATTACAGTGTAACTCGGATATAAGAGACCCGGATATAAGAGAAACCCGGATATAAGAAAGATTTTCTCTGGTCCCAAATTAGAGCCTATGTTAATGTATATAAAATAGACCAAACCCGGATATAAGAGAAACCCGGATATAAGATACTTCTTATATCCGGGTTACACTGTAACAGAAATAGATTTTTGATAAAACAAAAATATTACCAGAAAAAAAAAGTTGTCGGCATTAAATGACCCATTGAGGTTGATATGCCATAAAACAAGACCACCACCACCTCCCTCTATCTCTTGTAGCACTCAACAAGTTCCTTCCCTCTGTTTCTTCTCCCAGACCACGTTCTGTCATTCGCTTGCTTAAGTCCGCCAAATATGCCACGCGTTGTTTTCCCTTGTCTCTCTTTCCCTCTATTCGACATGTGTGTTTCAGATTCTCCACGCCCTCCTTCCTCATTATGTGTTCCAGAAACTTCAGCTGTCTCTTCCTGAAATTACAAGTATACGAGGCCCAATGTAAACATCAGGACACGCAGTCTGAAAATATATCACATCCAAATGTGCTTTGAAAAGGTTTGATAAAAAGCATCGCATAACCTTCCAGCTATGAATAACTTCTGATAGAGTAACACAGGCTGATTCTATAATTTCTGACTATGGCTGTTCCGAAGTATCTAGTTACAACTCTCAAGTCGCCTCAGCTGTATTATCTTTCAAAAAATAACTTTCTTGATAGCCGGTCATGATGTTCTTTCACTATTCCCACTCATGAGCAGCGATGCACCTGGCGGAGCATAAGGAAATTTATTATTATTATTATTACTATTATTATTATTATTACATAAAAAATACATTAATGCCACGTCTCACGCCCATTCCATCAGTCGTCGCTAAATATTATTTCGTACCATGTTTAGTGCTTGAAGATTTAATAGTAGTGAAGATTGCTGCAATTGGAATTTCAAGCGATTTTAATTGTTAGTCTATACTTAACTCTCTTTTTCTCCCCCCCTCTCTCTTTATCTATCTATCTATCTATCTATCTATCTATCTATCTATCTATCTATAGACAGATACAGATATAGATATAGATATGATCAAAATATAGTTTTAAATTATCCTGTATCTATACATATGCATATAAAAATAGATATTAAGGTCAACACTAAGAAGGAAGTTTGTTTCATATTTCATGAAACAGATTGTTGGTCTCAAGTGTCCAAGTGGACATTATATACACACACACACACACACACACACACACACACATATATATATATATATATATATATATATATATGTGTGTGTGTGTGTGTGCGTGTGTGTGCGTGTTTATTAAAGACGGCAGAATAGCTACTGCGATAAAGCATTTTATTTAATTTTTCTTGTATTCCAACAAGTGTTTGCTTTTCTGGACACAGAGTGTGTAGAAACTGTCCAAATGTTGTGTAATCCCGAGCGCTTTCGGCTACACTTTTAGTAGTTATCAATGATAATTTTATTTTTGCTTTTTAATTCGGTTTATGGGTTGTGTGTATGCTTCCAGAGTTAAAGGGATATTTTATTTTCCGAACACAGCACATTGTGGCCGTGTTCGTAGTTAACATTATCGAGTGTTGTTTTCTTTTTCTTTTTTTTATTATTAAGGCTTCCATTATTTTAAATCAGTTTTTTTATGTGGATGAGGTTATTATGTTTTTTTTAGTATGTTTCGGATAGAGTCTGGTAAGTTTGTGTGTGTGTTTAAATGGATTCTAATAATTAAGCTGTGATGTATTAGAATACAAATTCTCCAGAAGCATACAGACAACCCAAAAGTGATCAGAATTTCAGAACATTTGGAAAGTTTCTACAGACTCTGTATCCAGAAAAGAAAATACTTGTTCGAACACAAGAAAAATTAAAATAAAAAATAATCCAAGTACCTTCTTGTCTGCTGTCTTTAATGAAACATGTATAAATGAAGGATTGCTGCCTAAATACACTATATATATATATATATATATATATATATATATATATATATATATATATATATATATATATATAAGATATTTCATTAAGACGGATCAAAGTCAGCAGTAAAAATGTCAGTCCTATTGGTAAAAAAATATTTATTTACTTGATGGTCAAAATTTTTGATGACATCTCTGCATAGTTGCTCCTCGATCTCACAAATATGTCTTATCATCTCATCCTTCAGCTCTAAGTGTTGACTTCTATGTTCACTTTTATATTTACACACGCTCTATCTTTGATATTATAGCACCTTTTCTTCATATATATAAATATAGCACATCTTAAGATTATATTTCTAAATATATATATATATATATATATATATATATATATATATATATATATATATATATTATATAATAATGTTGTCTATATATTTTATAAATATATAATATATAAAGATAAAAGAATATATATGAAACATATATGTAAGAATATATAATTCATACATGTTTCATAATATAATATATATATATAAAAGTGTTGTCTATATATTTTATTTAAATTCTTTTCATAATGAGACATGTATGAATGAAAAGAATTGTCTATATTATTTAATGAAACAGGTATGAAATTAGACGGAAAAATGCCGTCGATGGCCTAAACACGTCACAAGGTTTGAGTGTGCTGGCCTTCTTAAGAAGATATATATATATATATTGTTATATCTATATCTATATTCTTATATATATACATATAAGAATATATATATATATATATATATAAGTATATATATATATATGTATATAAAATATATATACATATATATATAAAACCTACAAAATATATATATATATATATATATATATATATATATATATATATATATGTGTGTGTGTGTGTGTGTGTATATATATATATGTATATATATATATGTATATATATATATATATATATATATATATAATATATATATATATATGTATGTATATATATATATATATATATATATATATATATATATATATATATATTGACCACTAATATTATTATCTATCTTTCTATCTATCTCTCTAACTATACATACATATGTGTGTGTGTGTGTGTGTGTGTGTGTGTTTTGAGTGTGTCCTCTTTTGTGTGTGAATAATCTATAGGAAAAATATTGTTTTTTTTTTACAAATTTTTAAATTTTACATTTTCAGTTATGCCTCCTGACAGACCCAGATATTTTTTGGTAGATAATTCCACGTTTACCGTTCTTAATTTATTTTCAAAATGTTTATTTGTTCTCCATCTTCTCACATAACCAACTAGCAATGTGATTATCTGTGAAACTCTTGACGATCAGAAATTGGCAGCTGAACTCTTTTCCGATCCGGCACAAATTTTCAAGTGGGCGACAAAATGCCTGGCCTCTAAAAGCA
Organism: Acanthosepion pharaonis; assembly: GCA_903632075.3. Taxonomy (NCBI): domain Eukaryota; kingdom Metazoa; phylum Mollusca; class Cephalopoda; order Sepiida; family Sepiidae; genus Acanthosepion; species Acanthosepion pharaonis. The sequence goes on from CAHIKZ030005063.1 coordinate 1,619,204, forward strand.
AACTGGTTATATTTCATCACCACCGAACAGACCCCGAACTACAGCCAGTCACGATAAACGGATATCCCCTCGAGGAGGTCCCGTGTCTTGAGAGGATATTGGGCCACAAATTCACACCCGACCTCAAGTGGAACTCCTATATTACGGACTATCTCGGGTAAATTTGCAAGGTTAAAGATCTCGATAAATGGGTTCCATATGACGTTTTGAAGTGTGTTCGATGCTGCATCTCCGAAATTGAAATCTTCCATTTCTTGATCGAATACTGACGTGTGTTTGGAAAAGGATCGGCTCAATGGCTTGATCGTGACGAATGACTCAAGCATTTTCCAAACCGGAAATGTCCCCGACAGAAGATTATATCTAATGGTCCTCAATAGGCGTTATCGATTACAGCTTTCTGGGATTTAACCAAAGGCGTCCTTACCGAAATGTGCTGCCAGCAACTGGATGAAATGCACAGTGCCACTAGCACTGATTAAATGACCAGGTTCAATTCTGTTTCTTGACAATTCTCGACTACCAAGATGTCACTGTAGAAACTCACTGACACGGGATACGAGTCTATGCCAACTGACTAGCAAGCGTCTTGAGACTTTATTTTAACGCCAAAAGCATTCCGTTACTGTTATATTCCGCGTGTGTTCGTTTCAAACATCCTCATCGCCACTGTTATATTCCATGCTAAGGGAATAGACACATAACACCAGGTGGATACTAGAAGAAAGGTATATTGTACACAACCAGTACAATATGTAATACAGTACAGTTATACACACAGGCCAATCTAGTAGTGAGTGCCACTAATTGGAAGGTCGGACATGCTTGCGTCGCGTCTCGCTCTCACTCGTCCTCCCCGAGTCTCTCGTAGACGTTTGAGTTTATAGGTACTTACTACCTATATTGTAATCATTCATAGGGGTGACATCAGTTACAAAGAAGATACAGAAAAAGCATTTAAACATTTCTTGGTGTCCAAACCTTTAGGGTTTTATAGAAAAGATATGAATAACCTTGTAACTTGATAGTAGAAATATATAGATGTTCTGTTTTCCAAAACTGACTGATTTAAACACTGTCGTAATACAGTGTAACCCGGATATAAGAGAGTTGTCGGGACCGGAGAAGAAGTCTCTTATATCCGGGTTTCTCTTATATCCGGGTTTGGTCTATTTTATATACATTACGACAGGCTCTAATTTGGGACCAGAGAAAATCTCTCTTATATCCGGGTTTCTTATACCCGGGTCTCTTATATCCGGGTTACACTGTATATTAATTCAGAAATAAATGTTGATTGAAAAATCGGTTATTATTTTCCGAATGACCTCAGAAGGTTTTCGTGATTTGAATATAAAAAAATAGCTAGAGGTAAAATACATAAACAGTTTCTTATGTCAGGTTACGCTGGCAGCGCTACAGGTCCCATGTAACCCAATAAATATCTGCCGCTTAGTCAGGTCAACGGCTAATAAACCGGTTTCCTTCATCGGGTTTCCCTGGAGAGGATGGTGTCTAGACACTCGTATAAACAAAGGGCGGGTGAGCTTTCTTGTAGGGTTAACGACCAACTAGTACAATGATGTAGACTGCGATCCGTAGCTATAGATACAGCCAGTAAAGTGATGACAAGGCATCGATAGGTGGGTGTCTTTCTAGACTGAAGTCTGCGGTCAGGGTGGAGATTTTTATCGATAGATACAACGGCCGTGTGGGCGTGACCAAAAAGAGCCATCAATTTGGAGGACACGGTCTGTGGTTTGACTTGGAGAAGCTAGGCTCCGTCAGGTCTACTTACCCATGACACGTTACACATAAATGAATACACCCCCCTCAAAGGTTTTAACCCAGATATGTAAAGAGAACATGCGACGTTAACCTTCAGAAGAGTGAATCATTGCGCCTTTTCGGTACAACTGACATGAAATGGACTCAGTATAGAGAATAAATTGTTGTTGCTAGGAAAATTAACTCATTGTGTTGTTTTTGTGATGTCAATGAACACTCGTTACAACTTTTGTAATGTCAACGAATAGTCGTTGTCACGTTCATAATGCTTATTGTAGTAGAGACATTGTAATCACAGATACAGCTATAGTAACGCCGTTGAACAATACTGGTACCAGACGCCTTCGAATATCATTCGCACTAATAGTACAGTGTAACCCGGATATAAGAGAGTTGTCGGGACCGGAGAAGAAGTCTCTTATAACAGGGTTTCTCTTGTATCCGGGTTTGGTCTATTTTGTTTAGGTTAACACGGGCTCTAATTTGGGACCAGAGAAAATCTCTTTTATATCCGGGTTTCTCTTATATCCGGGTCTCTTATATCCGGGTTACACTGTACTTGCAAGATAGTACACGCTCGAAAAGTAAGCACCGAATAGTGATCCGAATAGTAATCCAAATAGTAATCTGTATAGTGAGATATTCACTAACCGCCCCACGCGGTCGGATACGGCACATGACCAAGTTTATTGTGAGGTATCCGAGTCCGTAGGCATGATCAAAATTTCCCCGTAGACTTCGTAAAAACGGGGTCAGAGACGAGACACTGCTCTTCGGCAAAGCCTCGTCTGGGGAACCTCTCTGTCCGAAGGCAGAGAGTTTAACAAACACACTTCTGAAATAATTCGGTGAGTGAGATATTCACCTACCGCCCCAGGCGGACGGATGCAGCACAAGGCCAAGTTTATTGTGGGGTATCAGAGTCAGAGGCTCGGTCAGAAATTCCCCGTAGACCTCGCAAAAACCGGGTTCGGGTAGCTGTCTACCACCCCAGACGAGACTCTGCTCTTCGGCATAGCCTCGTCTGCGTTGCTCTCTGTCCGGAAGCAGAGAGTTTGACAAGCACACTTCCGAAATAATTCGGAGAGTGATCACTTAGACGCCAATTCCTACATATTTCTTTATCCTCGCGTGATCTACTTATTCAAAATGGGATCGCTTGTGTTTGCCCTCTGGGGATCTATGTTCAAACTCTAGTGTCGGCAGCGACTCTTTATTCCTATATAACAATTGTGCTAGACAATTTTTTTCACGCCAGAATCTTTCTTGATTCTTTATAAGTCTACTATTCCTGTATTGAATATTGTCCAACATCTAATCTAGTGCTTCTACTACGTACTCGGAGATTCTTGATATAATCCAACGAAGAATATGCAATATTATTAGTCCTGACCTGGTTTATCGGCTTCAATCAATTTCCAACAGCTGTAACGTAGCTTCCCTCTGCCTTTTCTATAAATATTTTTATGGTAATTGTTCTGATGATCTTTCCTCTTTGGAACCTAGACG
>CAHIKZ030005063.1:1627500-1630000 GCA_903632075.3 Acanthosepion pharaonis
TTGCTTTGGGCATATGTCATTCGCTGTGAAGATTCCATGGCTTCATCGAAACAGTTAAATAGAACCTTCCGTTTGCTATCATTTCAATCAAAAATCAAAAGTTAGAAAATTAAAGTGATTTAATTTATATATTCGAATAGTGATTTTTAAAAATTTAACTTATATAGGGTGCGAGGGATAAATTGTCGTCTAAATTACGCAAAAATAAAAACAATACTGACATCTCATTTTAACAGATATATTTACTAAAATTACACAAACAAATATCTTGAAATACTAAAGAGTAAATTTATTCAGTGAAATCGTATTTCACTTCAACCACGGCCTTGAGTCGACTTCGTAATCTCCTGCAACTCTTCTGGATGGTAACGTTGTTGAACTTAATGAATGCTGCCATAACCCTGATCTTCAGTACATTTTCGATGTTACAAGGAGTTTTGTTGGCATCTCGCATAACTGCGTCCCACCCACAATAATCAAGCGCGTTGCAGTCTCTGTTGTTAGGTGGCCAGATGTTATGTGGTCGCAGAAATTGTTTGACAACCATGACTAGGTTCTCCGACTTTGTGTGGTATGGTGCAGAGTCTTATTACAAGACATAGGGTCTTTCAACAGCCAACCTCTTGACCCAGGGCAGCACTATTTCCTCAAGGCACTTGATCTAGGCCTCCGTGTTGAGTTTGATGTCCTGTCGGAAGATGAATAGAAGCATCACTAGTGATCACTCCAAACACCTTCGTAATCACCATTAGACTCATCCAACTGTTGCCCTTTTTCTTCTCAGAAATTCCACATTGAAATCTTAATTAATGTAATGTTGGCTATTTTGGCTTTATTCTAGGAATATTTAAAAACATGTAAAAATGATAAATTGATTTACTTATTTAACGGCATGTCAACGTCTTGTAGGTCATTCAATGCCGAAATTTAATTTTCTAGGGAGCCACGAAGGAGTAAAATTATGATGTATGTTATTCTGCTTTCGCAATTGAATACATGGTAGATAATACTCAGATTTTATGCACATATATGTTTGTATTGACATAATTACTGAAGGTGGTGATATGTGTGTTTGATGTTGTAGTTATACTTTGGAATATAGTTTGAGTTTTGAAGAAATTGTAGAATACTATATAGATTAATATCATGAAAGAGTTATTTCACGTAGGTTGATTTTGTTTAGCGGCATATCAAAGACTCTAAGACATATTTAATGCTGAAATTTAAATAATTTGAACACAAGTTTACGGCTTTAACTAAATATATTTTGTATGCGATTGTATGCCTTCAATTACAGATAAACTGTATTGTTGGTCAATTTACTATAAAATGTATTGTTGGTCAGTGTGCTTTAAAATTCTGTTATTGGTAATTTTCCTATGAACAGATATTATTGGGTATATATATATATATATATATATATATATATATATATATATATATATATATATATATAAACAATTGCTCAATTTGATCAGTTAAAATATTATCCTCGGATAAAAATAACATTCGTCAGTTTTTATATAATTTATCATCCAATAAAAAAAACAACTTAGATCGCATGAGAAATTGCATAAAAAACTAAATAAAAGCACCTTGTCTGTCGTTTTCAATGAAATGTGCATAAAAGAAGGATTGCTGCCTACACACACACACACACACACACACACACACACACACACACACACACACATATATGTATATATATATATATATATATATTACTTTTTTTAATATATCATGTGTTTTTATACTTTCCTAGTTTTTTGTCTGGGGGTGGTCATTATTTGCTTATAGCTGGTACCCTAACAGATATTATTACCCCGCGTCAGGGTGGGCCTGAAAACAACAGCACTTAAGAGGTGGTTCCATGTTCCTCAAAATCTCCAATTTCCCGATGAGAGGCCTTGGTGCCGAATATATTTTATTGATAAAACTGATTAAAAACGAACTATTTAAATATTTGTCATATCCAAAATTTAAAAAAATTTCCAAAAGAAAATTATCTAAACCATTACTTTTTTTTATTTATTTTAATATTTCAATTTTCATCAAATTTTATTCATATTTTATCTTCGTTACTCGAAAAAAAAGACAATCAATTTCCTCGCTTTAACGGATTTGAACATTGAATAATCGTCTGACCAGTTGTCAAATATTCATTATCGTAAATAATTAATGATCATATTAATGAGGGTAATTTTTAAACGTTTCATAATGTAAGAGAATCACCATTCAGTTATCTCCCTTTAATTCTGTACGTTTGGATTTTTCAATGAAGTGAACATTCGCTGAAGTGAAAATTCGATTCAAAGTTTTCAACGAAGCCAGTTTTCACTGTTATGAACCAGACTATTTTTTATATATTTTTCAACCAATAAAAGGCCCAAGCGCCACTCAAAATAGAGGTTTGTTAAATGAGGTTGTTGCCAAGATATCAAAGAATAACTTATCCTTGATTCGGAAATACCATGTCTGGTCTGGGCGCCCAGACACTCGC
>CAHIKZ030005063.1:1635000-1640000 GCA_903632075.3 Acanthosepion pharaonis
TTTAAATAAATTTTATAGTAATTGGCTCGCGAGTCATCTCGAGTCGAGTTATGGCTCGACTTTAACTCAACTTAAATCATTTTTTTTATTATAAAATTTAACTTGACTCGAATTGAATCGGGTGTTACGCATCAGTGCTTGTGAATAAACTTATAAAATTGTGATTTTCCGCCCAGCTGAGCTGCACGAATTTCGGTATGAATATTTTTTTTCAACCTTGGGGTTTATTTAAATTTATTGTAATTTGAGAGACGAGGATCTTTAATACAATGAAAGGCCTGCTGGTACATGCTTTCACAAATCTTCTGATTCACCGTACCTAATATTCCACTATTAACCGGATGCGAAAGATATGACAGCCAAAACACAATTACAAATGCGTCGTGTACGCCGGACTCCACACATTATTTCCGCTCACACAACACAACAATAATAATAATAATAATAATAATAATAATAATAATAATAATAATATTAATAATAATATAACAACAACAACAAAAAAGTTATAGCCAAGTTATTAGTATTATGACAATTATAATATGAGAGACGAGGTTTTCCAATACAATAAAAAGCCGGTCAAATTATTCAAATGTTTGGTTTGTTTTGTTTTACGGCATATCAACCTCAATGGTTCATTTAATGCCGACAACTTTTTTTTTCTGGTAATATTTTTGTTTTATCAAAAATCTATTTCTGTTAATACTTTTCTCCTCAAAATGCATTGCTGGTAATATTTAAAAAAATGTATTGCTGGTAATATTTTAAAAAATGTATTGCTGGTAATATTTTTTTTTTCAAAAAGTATTGCCGGTAATAGTTTTTTCTTCAAAAATTTATTTCTGGTAATAATTTTTTTTTACCAAGTATTTCTGGTATGAAAACCTATTTTTACACTTTTATAATGCTTTTTTACCTCAGTTTCAGTGTTATCTATTTGCCCATATCTGGGACCCTAACAGGTGCTACCACCCCGGGTCAGGGTGGGCCTGGGAACAACAGCAATTAAAAGGTGGTTCGACGCTTCTCAAAACCTTCTGATTAGATGCCTTGCTGGCGGATGTAGTTTATCGTCATATTCCGTTTTATTCCTCAAAATGTATAGCTACTGATATTATTTTTTCAAAAACGTATAGCTGGTAATATTATTTTTTCAAAAACGTATAGATGGTAATATTTTTTCAAAAACGTATAGATCGTAATATTATTTTTTCAAAAACGTATAGCTGGTAATATTATTATTATGTTTTTTTTTTTAAAGAATATTCAAATTTAAATTTAGTAAAAAAAATATCGAATTATTCCTTTCAAACAATGATTGATTAATTTAAAGTTTTATAAAATTAACCTCTGTGTATTTTTAAAATTTGGCTCTGTATTCTCGAAATTCGGCTCTTTATTGTTGTACAAAACTGTAATAGTTTTTGTTATAAAGTCGAATACATTTTGGAATAGACGTTGTCAGGTCAATAGATGTTAGCTCGATTGGCATTCACTATGGCGTACTGCTTTTATAGAACTATTTCATTTATATACAATGCTACAGTTTTATCTTTTATTTAAATTTAAATTTGGTTTGTAGGAAAAAAATTCGATGAATGCCAAGCGAAGAAAGGGGGATGCTGAATATCGAATTTTCTAAGATACTTGGACATTAAATTATTACTTCATTGCGCACAGTGAGAACCCAGTTTGTCTCGTATATCTAGAAAGCATTGATGTGAATAAGATAGCAAACATTAGGTAACATTACGAGACGCACTATTGTGAAATTTTTAGGAAATCTACTGGACAAGCAAGGAAAGATGAAGTTGAGTATTTTAAGTCTAGTTTTGAAAAACAAATGTCATTTTTTAAAAAAGAGAAAAGGCTAAAATGTGGCAAATACAAATGCCAGCTATGAAGTCTCAAAATGAATCGCTGAAAAGATGATACCATTTACAGATAATGATTTTTTAAAGAATTCTTACTAGCAGTGTTGGATGTTGTTTGCCCAGAAAAAAAAAAGTTTTTATTTGCAACTATCAGCCTGTCTCCGAGAGGAGTCACACGGCAGATTGAAGAAATGTCAGATGTTAAAAATCAATTAATCAACGCCTGCAGTGAATTACAATATTTTTCAATGGCAGTCAAATGAGAGTACAGACTTAAGTGGCATTGCCCAACTTGCTGTCTTTGTTCGAGAAGTGATTTCAATTTTTCAGTTTTTTTGAAGAATTTATTCAGTTAATTCTTATGAAGGAAACCGTAATCTGAGCAGACACCTTTGAAGCTTTGTTGAAAGTGATATCAGAAATGAAGTTTGATCTTTCAAACCTGACTGGCATCACAACCGTTGGTGCCCCAGCAATAGTGGGATAAAAAAAGGCTCTATTGCTCTATTGCAAGAACATATGGAAAGCCTTGATATCACACACAAACTTGTTAAAATTGATTGCCTTATCCATTAAGAGACATTGTGTGCCATGTCTTTGAAATTTGAGAATGTTATGGATATTGCTGTGAAGGATGTGAATCTGATCTTATCTCCTAGATTAAACCATCGTCGTTATAACAGTTTTGCTAGATACTGAGGCAAAATATTGTGAATTTGCTTATTTTTGCGATGTACGCTTGCTTAGTCCAGGATCAATGCTAAAATGAGTACTTGCCTTACACAAAGACGTGGAGATATTTCTCGAAAGCAAATGTGGATAGTTCACATTTTTGAGATCCTGATTGGCTTGAAACTTTGGCAATTACTGTTGATATTGTGATTCATTGAAATAACTTAAATTTACAACTTCAAGGTAAAACTCAGCTCGTAAATGAAACATATAATCATATTGTGCTTTTGAAAAATTTGTGGGAACATCAACTTCTAAATAAAAATTAAGTGCATTTTTTTATCATTTCAAAGAAGGAAAGCACAGGTTTCATAGGTATTTGTTGAGGGGTTCTCCCCTTTTTACACAAATGGACTCACCCGGGGTATACATATACTACTGCTAGTGAATACCCGGTTGAGCGAACGAGAAAGAACGACGAACCCGAACGAACGTAACGAGCAAGAGTCACAGTGAGCAAGCACGTAGACTCGGTAAGAAGTCATACAGTGATACGTCGATACCAAAGACTGTATATATATATATATATTGCTACTAACCCGCATTCCTGGAAATACTAACCTGCATTACCAGTCTTTGTATTATTACATTAATACATTTATTTTCCTATATTCCTTCTTGGCGTTTGCTATTTATTGATACCGGATTTCATCCCGGAATCCACAACAGTATTTGTGAATATAATCCGGGATTTGAGAAATGAATTTGCATCACGTTTTGCTGACTTTCGTCTGAATGCAAATCAGTTTACCATTTGAAATGAAGGTGGAGACAGTATCAGAATGTTTTCAAAAGGAATTGATTGATATGCAGTGTAACGACTTATTGAGATTTAAGTTTCATTCTAAAGCTGTTTCATTGATTGATTTCTATACAAAATATATTTTTCCAAATGGAAACTATACCAAATGAATCATGCAAAAAAGATAAGAAGCCTTTATCATTGTGAGCAATTATTTTCCAAATTGATGCAAACTAAGAACTATTTGAGAACAAGATTAACTGATAATCATTTTGATAATATCTTCATTTTGGCATCAACAAGTTTAAAGCCTAATATTGAGAAGCTTTTAAGGAACAAAAAATATCAAGTTTTTCATTAATTTTTTTGGCTTCTATGTATTTTTAAGATTTTTTAAACAAATGATTCCAGTGATGTCTTAAATTGAATAAATGGTGTTTTATTCGATTACTACATTCATCTGTGCCTAATACAAATTACTTTTAAGTATAGTCAACACAAGTGATTAAATTTTAGCATATGTAATTTTACATAATTATTCTTTTATGGCCTTCGTTCGGCCGGCTATCTGTCATTAATACTTGATCCTGAGCATGGAGTAGATGACTCCTGCTCTAGGCTATATAGTGTAAGACAATCTCTGCCTGTATTACACTCCATGTCTAGTTTCTAAGCAGAAGCAACTATATAGTATTTATTTCTATGCTTGCTTTACTGTCAATCAGCTGTTTTGCGCCAACGGCTTAGTGGTAGAATCCCCGACTGACGCCAAATCAGTCGGGTTTCGATCCTAGCTAGAGGCAACCGGACGTCTAGCCACACTGAAGAGCTGTGATACAGCGAAACAGTCTGTCTGCGGATGACAATATATATGCTCCTGAAAAATTTATTTCGGTTGAGTTCTCTGGGGAGGAAGTGTGGGTTTGTAAAAAAGTGACTATTACGGCTAATAATGCAAGACTCTTCGGTAAATCGAATCGAGTTCTCTCAGTCACTGTGTGTTTATCTAGAATTAGATGCGCTTTAATTCACCTTCATCCCTGCCATGCGCCAACGGCTTAGGGATAGAATCCCCGACTGACGTCTATCACACTGATGAGCTGTGATACAGCGAAACAGTTTGTCTGTGGATATCACTATATATATATATGTGTGTGTGTGTGTGTGTGTGTAGAGACAGACAGACAGACAGAATGAGAGAGAGAGAGAAGGACACTCCAGTCGTGTTTTGACGTATGAGGCCCCAGAAGCAAACAACACATTATTACGCACATATGATTTAATTATAGTGGCAAAGGCTTGTGCAGAACCTTCCACACTTTTTTGGGAACAGCCGAATACAGAAATTTGGTGCATCGAGTGCCACATGGTTCCAAACGATTTTCCTCAGGTTTCGAATTCAGGGTTGTTCTTCTAAACCTGTAATTGTCCTTCTAAATCGTGCCGTTATACGTCATTAATACTCGATCCAGCTCTTGAAGGCAAAAAAAGTTTGACTACTGAATTAAACAGAAGTAGAACACTATTTCGTTTTCTTGTGTAACGATCAAGGGGAGGTAATTCTCGAAAAGTGATCGCCCTTTAATTATCAATTTTCGTGCAAGTTTTAATTTCGTTTCAAAATATTAAATAAATACGCGAAGGAAAATGAT
>CAHIKZ030005063.1:1645000-1672500 GCA_903632075.3 Acanthosepion pharaonis
CTCACTCATGTCTTCTCTCTCTCCCCCCTCACTTCATCACTTCGTTAATTTACATATGTTTAATACGGCCCGTCAAAAATGTGTAAATTTTCTTTTCATTTTTTTCATTTTTTGTTTGGAAGTAAAGTCTGATGATCCGCAGTCCTTTAAAAGGGCTGTGGTGAAATAATTTATTACATGGAACCTTAAAAGTGGTTTGTTTATATTTAAAATATATATATATATATATATATATATATATATATATATATATATATATATAGAGAGAGAGAGAGAGAGAGAGAGAAAGAAATGGTATGACAAATTGGAAAAACTTTTTGTGCGACGATTCATCCGTTAGGATTACATCGGACTGGCCTTTGTTGCCACATCTACTTATGCGCAGTTTCAGATTTTTTAATGAATATTTTCGAAATAATTTTTTAAAAGAGTTTTTTTTTTTTTTTTATCTAGCCAAATTCATCTGTATGTTTTTCCCTGACTATCGCATGTTGTGACAACAGACAATCTACCAAAATTGGTGACATATTGTAAGGTCCTAGATCGAAATTTTACGTGGCTGAACTAACTTATCTAGGCACTGACCAGCCATTTTCGCCTCAGTGGTTTATTTTTATCTTTTAGTCAAAGTAGCATTCCCTATGTCAAAATTGTGGTTAGTTTCGTTACGGTGAACGACCAACGCGTTTGTGTGTTGTTTTTTTTTTTTAAATGTCCCTTTTGTGTTCATATAGACTTTTGTTTAAACTTATTGATTGAATTTTCTCCAAAATATTCATTCTGACAATTCTTGCACTTGATAGAAAAAATTCCTCCTTAATATTTAGTATGTATACAACGGTTCATAATTTCCAATCTCTGATTAAAAAAAGGTTTTTTGTTTGCTCTGGAAATGTTATTATAGCTAATTTTGTCTTGTTAACAAAAGTTGCAGATATTGCTATGATTGTTACAAGGTTTTACTTCTTTTTTTTAAATTTTCCAGTTGCCAATCGGATTTATATTTATTTATCGATTTTCTTTTAATTTCTACACAAGGTAGAATTTCTAAGGTTTTCTTGTTTAAAAGATGACTTACGAGTGTACCCCCTCTTCTTAAAGTTACCCTCAGTACACCCTATGCATTTTTTTTACCCAAATAGCCTGAAGATACCGAAAGGTTGAAACTAAGGAAAGCAGAATCGGCTGATTTTCTAATTTTTAAAACTTAAAAGCTCTTCATGTTAAATTTTTATCTTTTTATATGTGTATTGTGCACTTTTTAATACTACTATTTCCTGGTGAAATCCAACTCTGATCAGTAACTTTTTTATATATATATATATATATATATATATATATATATATATATATATATATATATATATATATATCTGAGATGAGGTATTATGTACACTATTTACATTATTGGGAGTATTGTCCTCATCATTGTCGCCATATTTATTACAACATTTCGGCCGTTGTACGCCTCGGCCTTCTTCATGTGGTTGGAATGTCGAACTGAACCCTTTATTCCGCTCACTGGGGTAGACTGTACTAATTCCACGTGCCATGTCTAATGGATATCACTTATTTCCAGTTAATTCCCCTTTCCAAGTTCTCCACTGCCTTAACCGAGTATTGAACTCACACGCTTTGGGTCTTGTCACTGGATCTAATTAACGCATTTATCCACTGTGCCCGTTCAGGAGACAACATTTACGAAGTCTTAAGGATCCAAGTGTGTGACACACACTATCAAAGGTTTTACGGTAATCTATCCAAACTCTGCTGAGATTTCTAGCTTTTTTCATGCAGTTTTCAAGGATCATTTTATTTTCTAGCAGTTGATATTTTAATTTTTTTGTTGCTGTTTTTCTTTGATTTCTGTTGTATACACATTTCCTTCCGGGTCCAAAGAAGACTTAAAGTTAGAAATAACATTAAATTTGTTACATCAAATCCAAGGGAGATAAATCTATTTTATATTATAGAGTTATCTTTCTTGCTTTTGATCTGCTTACTTGGATTAATAAAAACATTCGCCATAGAAGATTTAAAGGTTTTAAATTTTTTAAAATCTACGAAAAACGATTATATATTATTATCATCATCAATAATTAATAATAATTAATAATAATAATAATAATAATAAACCATCTATTTTACATGGATGACTTAAAATGCTAGAATGACAATGAGCTGGAAGGTTTGCAAACTGTAAAATGCTTCTGAAGACATCGGAATGAAATTCGATTTGGATTCCTGTTTTACGAGGATCGCACAACATTTCCTCTTTTTTTCGATTTTATGACATCCTGCGTAAAGAGTACTATTACGACTGGTATTTGAATTTTCTCAGAACAGAATTATGGCCATTAATAACCTAGCTATCCCATTTAGTTTCAACATCTTGAACTGGACTAAAAATTATCAAAGAAAGCTTTTTCATTAAGAATCATCCAAAAAGACTGTCATGAAAGAAGGTGGAATTTTTCTACAAGACAACAACTATTTTACTAACTTACATTGACTGGATGATAAAAATTAGTGAAACAACATGAAAACAGAAAGAAAAAAATATTCAATAATAAAAGAAGGCAGTAAATACAAACAACATTTACATTTGTAGATTTTTCAAAACAGAAGCCAAGAACCAACTATTGCAACAAAAATTGAAAAGAAAGCCAAGGATAAAGCCCTTTGAAAAATACAAACCTCTGCATGGCCAATATCCAGTTGATAAAGTTATACTCATGATGGTTACGACATCTGGTTAAAGTCTGAAACTGAATCAGACAAGACCAGAAAGGAAAGGCAAATATCAAAATTGGATCCAAATCAGGTTTTAAATACCAAGAAACAATAGACCATCTAATCTCAATCTATACTTAGAAAATGAATATAAAAATGTCACGATAGATTGGGGGCAAATACTTACACTGGACAATGTGCAAACACTTTGGAAAATTGTAAGCAAACACTGGTATGAACATCGGCCAGCGCCGGTTACAGAAATAAAAACCATTCAATGGGAATACCATCCACACAGGAACAAATTTGTCAAAAACCAGAAAGAAAAAATCTCTAATTGATATGGCTTGTCCAGCGGAACAAGGAATTTGAAAACTATCAAAATACAAATTCCTGAAATTGTGGAAATTGAAAACAAGAGTTTAAATTGAATTATTGGAACAAAAACAAACATTGAAAGAATCCCTGGAAACCCCAGCAAAGACAAAGAAAATTGTCTTATTAAGTACAGCACACACACTAATTATTTCTATGTAACGCTAGCAACTTCCGAGATAAAAAAAAAAAAAAATTAATATTAAAGAAATAACAAAAATTAGGTCTTTTCCGCACGGGTAGTGTGTCCATAGCAGAAATCGAATGATGATGATGATAATTAATAATAATAATAATAATACTTTGTCAAAAATTCTTCGATTTTATTTCCTGGGGATTATTATATCGTATCTCATTTATTTTAGATTTTACCTCATCCTCTGCCATATTACTTATTTCTCTTGTATCAGGTTGCCCGACATTGGCACTCATTGAATATAAAACGGCATGACAGAGGAGGGCAATATCTGCACTGGAAAATCTGCAACTTCTGGGGAAAAGAAACTGAAAGAAATTGGTATGAACACCACCCTGACTCAGTTACAGAGATAGGATTGTTACGGACCCAGTAGGGTGCAGTGCTGATTATGAGTGGTTTGTCTAAACTACCGAGTCTACAAGCAAAGTAAAAAATAAGTAAAATTGAATGGGAGAAAGGTCAATCAAGTGCATAAAATAAAATATATTATGATAGCCGGAATAAAATGCCAAAGACATCTGTTTAAAAAACGGTAAACTTTAACAACGTAACTCATCCCAAGGTCGGGATCAATGAAAATGTTCCGGAAAAATAGAAATACAAGATGGCCAAAGGCGGAAAAGAAAGTTTTACAGTTCCGGAAAAAACAGATAGAAAGGGAGTACTGTGGATATTTTTTTAATTTTAATGTACAGGTTCAGAGTTATAAAATAATGTTCAATGAATTGACCGCTGGCATCATGATAGAAAATAGAATGATTTACGGCGAGCCCAAAAGAAAGACGAAAATGTTTTTGTTAAAAATACTAGGAATAGTAAGTTTTGTCATGTTGAACACGAAGTTTCTGCCGACGACAGTGTCGTGTGTCTCTAAAAACGTCTTCTGGTAGAAAACGGAGTAAAAAAGGACCTGACCTGTGATTAGCAATTTGTTCGTTCAGTGGGACATCCTGCCTATGT
This sequence comes from Acanthosepion pharaonis, assembly GCA_903632075.3. Taxonomy (NCBI): domain Eukaryota; kingdom Metazoa; phylum Mollusca; class Cephalopoda; order Sepiida; family Sepiidae; genus Acanthosepion; species Acanthosepion pharaonis. Next base: position 1,649,268 of record CAHIKZ030005063.1, read on the forward strand.
CTATTCTGACGAGGGATAAAAATACGTTGCACATGAACTTTGCTCGCGACAGTGTGCGTATCTCTAAAACGTCTTCTGGTAGAAAACGGAGAAAAAGGTTGTTTGGAAAAAGTGTTCTTCGACATTGTTGAAATAAGATACATTAAGGGGCACGGAATAAATGAGGTTTCAGTCCGGTTGAAAGCTAAAGGCAAACTGGATTCAAACAAAGGTAGTTTTAAAAGCCGAAAACGCGCGGGAAAAATTCAAAAATGAGTTAATGACAGTCACTTATGTTTAATAATCTAAAATTATAAATGGAATATGTCAATTCCATTTGCAACAAATTTGTGGGACTTTAAAATACACAGACAGAACAATAAAATCTAATTGGAAAATTTAGAGACCGCAAAAAAGAAAAATTACCTCTGATATCGCAATCCCTATAATATATGTTGGATGATCTACAAAACTTATCAAAATTCAAGGACTTTGAAATCGAAATCTCAAAATCTGAGAACATCAACAATTCCTGTTGTAATAGAGTTTTTGTCCAATAGACACATTGTGAAGAGATTCCTAGTAGCCCATGCCCTAAAGGAAATACCATTCTCACGGGTACAGCCCACATTTTACAAAGGGGTTATCTATGTAATATATATATATATATATATATATATATATATATATATATATATATATTATATATCTGTCTGTGTGTGTGTGTGTGTGTGTGTGTGTGTTTAATTTGCTCAGTGGAAAATGTCATTATGCCATTTCTGACTTTTGATCTCTAGGCGGGACCCGGAAAGAAATGAGTATTAAGCAGAAATCAATGGTATTAAAACAATAATGATACTTTGTCAATAATATTAATTATTAATAATATTCAATCAATGCTGTAAAACTAGACATATTAAAAATAGATGTGGAAATTAGACTAAAAAAAATTCAGCCGGAATAGATGTCAGTTCGGACCAAAATTCTTCCAAACACTTGACCGCTTTTCCTTCTTCTTTCATCAGAGGCTCTTTTAGTCTCTCTGTCTCGTACTTGGACACCTCGATCGAGCTCTGATGAGAGAGAAACGAAGTGCCTGAAGTTGTTTGGAATATATTCTTCTCTTTCTAACGGCAGCCAATATTCCAGGTTTCAAAAGGAAAGTACTTTGAAGTGTACTTAAAAGAATACTTTAAAGATGACAGCGGTCCGTCTTCATCTAATTTCCATTTCCCCTAAAGTAACCAGATAAGAAAATTTGACTTTCACAGAACCATTCCTATAATTTGATTGTCACAACCGCGTACATCTCTCGCGGTATAGTTTTTACAATGATGTTCATGTTCTACAAGGCCCGGGAGCCACTCGAGGTAGAGGGTTACAGATTTAGAGTTATTTTTTATGCGGATACGTGGGGAAGATAACGTTTTATTCTAGACATGGACAGGTTAACATTGTAGTCATCGAGAAAATAGCAGTGGTTCTGGGGGAAGAAGCTGTTCGTGTGGAACTTACATCTCACAAATGGGATCCAAAGGGAATGAGAGTGGATCGCCACAATGTGCGTAGGAAGGCGGGTTTTATCCGTGATGGTTAGAACTGGTGGAAGTAAAGAATATAATTTTTCTGAGCACTTGCCATGGAAATAGCGATAGTGCAGCCTGGAGGCGCCTGACGAAAGAAGTTGAAGGGCGGGGAAATAATTTGTCACCCGCAAGACGCTATTGGACTCTATCGAGACTGTGAAAGTGTAAACTGGGCAGCTCCTGCCCATATCATTTTTTAAAATCATTTCACCCTAAGCAAGGCGGGAATGCCACTAGTACTCAGGAGGTTACATAGAGTAAAAGTGAGGGAAAAGACTGGGTATATGGTGGATTGAAGAAAGGATAAAAAGTGAACGAGGCTCAAGGCAAAAGAAGATAGGGATTAATTTTGTAGGCGGTTGTAGTTATCAGGGAAGCAAAATAAGTGGAAGGGAGTTTCACTGTTGGGAAGGGCGAGCAAAGAAAATGTTAGTGTAGAATTGGACGTTACATTTAACTATTTTAACAGTAAAAGGGTGAGACCTAGATGCCAATCTAGTAAATTTGTTTGTCGTCTATTTGGCAAGAGGGAAACATCACGTTGTGAGAAAGTGACAGTCGAGATGTCAATTCAGGAACAAAATCCTTCTTTGGATCAAGAATCGAAATGAATTCCACCAGTCCAGATATGGAAACATGAACGGAAAAATAATTTTTTTTTTTAATATGTAAAAATTTGTTTTTCGACCTGAAGACGGTTGTGAAGACAAGACCAGAAACAACGGAAAATGTCGTGAAATTTATGACTTTAAAACAAAGTTTTATAATAAATTTTTTTTCTCAATAAATCCACATTACAACCAAAAACGTTTCAAGGACCCGTCTGCTTTTTTTAATATTTTATGCCTTTTCTCTCGTTGGAACTGAGAACTACAACATATTTCCTTTATATATATATATATATATATATTGGGCATAATTATGCGTTTTGAACAATTTTATTATGAAAAAATGCGGAAGCGGTTTTTGAAATATAACAATATGTATATATATATATATATATAAAAAATGTGTGTGTTGTGTGTGTGTGTGTTCGGAAGCGGTTTCGGCCCAAATACAGGGAAAAGATTTTGAGTTTTGTCCAAGGATATTCGAATTAAGCCAAATTTGTTTGGCGATTTTTGCGAAGTTCCCATTTGTGAGAGAAAAGGTTGCGTAGGTAATTGTGCAAACCATTCCTCCCAATTTTCTTTTTTTCTTGAATTTATTAATTATTAAATTGATGCGAACTTTATTGATCAGCATATTATAGAAATAAATCGATTTTTCTTAAATAAACATCTACATCGAGCAATGCGTTCAATAATCAAAGCTTCTCGGCGGATAATTAAGTTCCTCAAAATATCTCGTGTTTTTTTTTAATAATTTTTCGGCTAAAAACAATGTTTGGCATTCAAATCCTTAAAATTCTCTAAAGATTTTATTTCCTCTGAAAACGCACCGAGTCAAAACTTGGTGTCGCTTAGAAGTAGAAAGTAACAGAATACGCGAATTGCTATGATAATAGCAATGAAATAGCGAAGTGCTAGCAATGTTTCATCTGTTTGACGTAAGTACAATAGTATTGGTCGCCCAGTGATGATCTATTCTTCTACTCTGTCGTAACAATCTTCAAGACTGACTCATTAGCCATCATCGATACAGAATAGCACATAAACGATTAAGATTAGCTTAGTTATCGATCAAGAACGCAAGTATGGAGTACTCTCAAAAGCTATATCAATTTCTCCTTTTTCATGTGCCATATTCTCTCAAGACGTGGGCGATAATGGCTCTTCATAATTTCCTTTCTTTTGTTGATTTAAGTATCTTAGATTCTTTAAATGTCCACTTTGTCAGAGTCTGTCTATATTTCTGAGATGAGGTATTATGTACATTTTTTACATTATTCGGACTATTGTCCTCATCTTTGTCGCCATATTTATTACAACGTTTCGGCCGTTCTACGCTCCGGCCTTCTTCAAGTGGTTGGAATGTCGAACCAAACCCTTTATTTTGCTCACCGGCGTAGACTGTTCTTGTTCACGTGCCATGTTTGATGGATGTCAGTTATCAGTTATCTCCTGTTAATTTCCCTCTGAAAGTTCTCCACTGCCTTAACCGGGTATTGAACTCACACTCTTTGGGTCCTGTCACTGGCTCTAACCAACGCCTTTATCCACTGTGCCATGTGTCCTTCAGAGGGAAATTAACAGGAGATAACTGATAACTGACATCCATCAAACATGGCACATGGAACTAGAACAGTTCACCCCGGTGAGCAAAATAAAGGGTTCAGTTCGACATTCCAACCATCTGAAGAAGGCTGGAGCGTACAACGGCCGAAACGTTGTGATAAATATGGCGACAAAGATCAGGACAATAGTCCGAATAATGTAAATAATGTACTTTGTCCTTGTTCTGCCATCCATACTTTTATGTAATACACCTTTTCATGAGAACTTCCTCTCTTTTACTGCTTTATACATCTTACCTTCCATCTTTCTCCTTACTCTATCACAATAATAGATTACTCGCATTTCTCTTGCCTTCAGTAGGTGACCGTTAAATTATCCAGGTCTACTTTCGTTATCATGAGTCCCAGAAATTTCTGCTGACTTTTTGTGATTGTGAGCGGCAGTTTCTTCATACTACTCTTAAAATAGCTTAACTGCTCAACATATTCTGTCCATCGAACTTTCTGCATCCGTCGTTAGAACTAAAGTTCCTGTCACATCGAGTCTCTTCGTCTGTGGAATGTCTCTGCATTCCCTGCCATAGAGAGGATTAGAGGTCACATCTAATCTTCAGTAATCTTTTTCTTGGTTTTTTTCCCATTTTTCTTAATTCTGATTACACTGCAGCAAAAACCTGGAATTTATCTCGTTAACTTGGTAGTCGAACAGAACACATAAAGAAGGAACACGTAGAACACGTACATAGGGAACACATACAGAAGGAACAGTTGGAACACGTAGAAAACACGTAGAGTAGTCACACGTAAAGAAGGAACACGTAGAGAAGGAACACGTAGAACACGTAGAGAAAGAAACAGGTAAAGATGGAACACGTAGAGAAGGAAGACGTAGAACACGTAGAGAACGAACACATGAACTCGTAGAAAACACGTAAAGAAGGAACACGTAGAACACATAGAGAAGGAACATATAGAGCACGTAGTGAACACGTAGAGAAGGAAAAGGAAATGCTTTTTTTTAAAAAAATCATCCTTTGCAGCATAACAGATAAACACTTATAACAAAATATTTCCCTAAAAGTTGCATAAAATAATTTGAATTTGAATATCGATATTTGTTTCTTTCGGCTTTAAATATTAGCCCTCTGTAGGTGGCTATTTTCACCACGCAAAATGTTAGTTCTGCCAATGCAAGTTGAATTTGAATTTCTTGGTTGTGTAGTCATATCCTTCTACGACAACACTTAAAACGAGCTTGACTGTTACTGAGAGCGAGTCTACTGCAATTTCCTTTATATAGAAATGATATAAAAAAACACTATATTTTGAGGTGATTCCATATACATTAAAAGGAGAAGTAACATTTATAAATGACTAGCAGTAGACCCCGGCGTTGTCCGGGGATGTAACAGTAAGAGATACATCAAGTATCGACCATCATAAAGACTGAAAAATAAAATTGACAAAGATTATTGTTTAAGGTTGACAGACACGCATGTCTTAATATTTTTTTATTTTTTTTACGAATTGGTCAAACCCAAACTCAAACAAAAGCATTGTTTTTAATCGTTATGAGTCTACCGATTGAATATAATTTTATTATAAACAATTGTCTTGTAAATGGAATTTTTAAAGTATGAATGTAAAAATAAAGAAAAAGTGTGCAAGACAATAAGAAACAGTACCTACCAAAAAAAGTGAAGTTTTGTTGAAATCGGTTGAAAAATGTAGGAAATTCGATCCCATATATAAACGAACACAGACACACTCACAAACAACCTGGGTTTTATAATAAGTATAACTCGATATGAGTTGTCCCACTTTCATTCTCGACAGTGATGCCTCTTAATCGTGTTTTCAAAGTGATTTCGTGCAAAAACAATTATGTTTTTCTAATTTTTGGCACTGTCAGAACCACCGCAAGTAGTCCTGTGAAGTTTTGTTGAAATCGGTTGAAAAATGAAGGAAATCCGATCCAATATATAAACGTACACACACACACACACACACACACACACACACACACACACACACACACACACACACACACACACACACACACACACACACACACACACACACAAGCAACCTGGGTTTTATAATAAGTATGATACAGAGTGCTATATGTTAATAATCATTTATCTTTGTTTCTAAAGAGAATTCCTCATCTAGATTTTGAGTACTTATGGATTTCCAACAACAACAACTAAAATGGACCGCACATTTAACTCGCAGAGAAAATAAGGATATAAGCAAGATGTTGATGTTCCACACTACTTTAAACAAAAGGTTAGGAAGGAAACTCCCATTAGCACTGAAAAGAACGATAGCACTTCCTTAATTTGGTAAACCTATTTTCCTGAAAAAAATAATTTTAATAGAGAGATTTTATAAAATTCACCCCGCAGTAGAACTACTGGCTACTTGGTTAGTAAATACCGAATGTTTTCTTACAAGGAAACGGCTAATACTACCATTACTATTAAAAGTTAAACAGCACGGATACAACACATAGATCTCAACCTGATTGTTAGGGTGTGAAGAAAAATGTAACTTGAGTAGCACTTGCTGCTCGGTAAATGGAGGCCGAATATTTCTTTAAACGAAAACCAGCAATATTTCTTTCATTATACAACTAGGAAAAGTAAAAACATCTGTTAAAAAGGCAGAACAACAAATTGCGACACAAAAAATGATAGCTTTTGCCTTACCAGTTTTCAACTGAAGAAAGGAATCTATTTTTTCTTTTTAGAGTAAGGTTCACTCTATACAAAGCCCTGAGTGTGTGTGTGGCGGGCGGGGGGTAAAAACTCGAGGTGGGGTTACGTTAAGAGGCAGTTTATGCGGATAGGAGGCGGAGATAATGGTTAACCCTAGACGTGAACAGGTTAAGATTGTAGTAATCGGGGAAACTTCATGTTGGGAGTCGGTTTCACAGAGCAGTGGTTCGCCGGAAGAAGCCGCTCGAGTAGAGTGCATCTCTCAAATACGAAGGGAATGAAGGTGGTCCGCTACAATGTACGTAGCATTGCGGGTTTTAGCCATGAATATTATAAATGGTGGAAATAAGGAATGCAGTTCGGCTGAGCACTTTCCATGTAAACCGCGAGAGAGCAGCGAGAGGCGTTCGACATTTCGTTCGTGGGAAAGAGGTTGTAGGGTGGAAAATAATTTGTCACGCACAAGGATGCGGAGACGCTTTTGAAATCTATCAAGCCTGGAAAGTGAGGACTAGGCAAGCACCGACCGTTTTACTTGTATCTTTAGCGATGACTCGTATGCACACCCCTGTGAAAATTAATTGAAACAACTACTTTACTTTCCTTTCTTTCACCATACGATCAGTTTTAGGCACACTGGAATGGCAGGGTGTAATCGATTTCTATTTTTCCCTAGATTAGGTTATTTGTAGTGGTGTAATATGAATCTATTTTCGGGGTGTATGATGAAATTTGTTTGGCCTTGAAAAATATTGCAACATCCGTGTTTGCATCAGATTTTCATCACGTCCAGACACTATTGTCTCGACTGTCGATTAGTTGGCCTATGACCATTGTCAGCAATGGACATTACGTCAAGGAAGCGAAAATTGTGACGATGCACGAACACACTGGCAAGTGACCAAATCAAATTACTATAGACTAGCTCGGAAACTCTCGTGATTTAAATCCAATCGAGAATCTGTGATCAATCTGCAAGGAACGACTTCGTGGAATGGGCATACGAAGAACTAAAATGTACACTGTGTCATGTTTCATTGGAAAAATACGAAAAAATGTAAACAATAACGGAATTATTCAGTTTGTTAATTTAATTTGCAGGAGTGCCGCTTGAGGTCAGGTGTGAGGTTGATGCCCTGTAGTCGCTCAAGGCACGGTGTCTTACTGAGGGGACATGCACTCATCGTGACTGACGGAAATTCGGGGTCCGATCGGCGATGATGGAATGTAACTAGTTTGTATTTCGAGGCATTGAATGTGATCAGCCATTTTTCTCCTATTGGGAAGTTAGTGTCAGATCGGATAAGAGATTATCTGCCAATCTCTGATCATCAAAAGTTTTGAAGGTGCACCCGTATATGGTCGTATCATCGGCATAGATGTTTACAACTGATCTCAGTTTATTCTTCGGCAGATAATTAATATAAATGAAAAAGAGGATTGGTCCAAGAAGTGAACATTGGGGACGCCCGCGCTGATCGCCTCGGAGGACTGACTGTTAATAACTGTTTTCAGAGACCTACCTGTTAAAAAGTGTTTTATAATTGAGAAGACCCTTCAAGTGATTCCATAAATAGAGAGCTTGTTTAACAAAACTTTGTGATTCCATAAATATTGTCTTCGATGTTTTGTTTTGTCGTCAAAAGCCTTGTTTAACAACGTCAGCAGTGGATCGGGCCGATCGAAACACGTTGATGATGTTCTTATCAAGGCGATTGACTCCTTTGATTATAAGTTATTCTAATGATATGGTTATCTAATGATATGGTCTTCGATGTTTTGTTTTTTGTCGTCAAAAGCCTCACTGATTCAGTAAGTAATGATAGCACGTCAGCAGTGGATCGGGCCGATCGAAACTAGTACTGTTCATCGCTGATGATGTTCATCGCGATTGATGATGTTCTTATCAAGGCGATCGTGGAAGTCCTTTGAGTTATCTAATGATATGGTCTTCGATGTTTTATTTTGTCGTAACGATTCAAAATCTTACTGGATCGGGCCGATCCTAGTACTGTTCATCGGTGATGTTTTATGGCGACTAACTTTTGGGATTATAACGACTGATGATCCTGAGGAGATTGATGGCCTAACTGGGAGAAGGCAGATCGCTCGCTCGCGTCCTTGAAGACCGAGCATACGCTTGACACTTCCACAGACTTGGGAGAGAGAGATTTCTCCTTCAAGCAGAGGTGGAATAAGTTCGCTAGGATAGGATGATAATTTCGGATTGATATTCTGGATAAAAACTGGTATTTAGCCTGTATCAGTGGCTTTCTTAGCGTCAAGTCTATTGATATATCTATAATCTTTACGTGCTGTAATGAAAAAATATCACTGGGATTCTACTGAATGAAACGTGGGAAATTGAGAAAGGGATGGTCTTTGTAATTTAAGTTTGTGTTCAAGATAATTAAAGAAGAAGCGAGAGAATATAAAAGAAAACAATATTCACTATTACAAAAATGACATCTGAAGCGGAAATCTCTGGGGAAGAGAGATGAAAAAAAATGAAAAAATTGATAATGAAATATGAAGGAAGATAAAAAAATTCTTTCGACAAATAAGACAGAAAAGGTAGACTTTTATTCCTTGAAAGAATGATTTTCATGGAGAATAAACAAAAAATATCTGCCAGAAAATTTTAGTGGTCACTGATCGGAAGATTTGGCTGATTCTTTTGAAGTGGATAACCTATTTGTTTGGCTTCATTTTGGAGTCAACCATTGCCTTGGTTTCTTGGATTTCGGTATCCTTCCATTTCACATACCATTTGATTCTCCAATAGTATCTTTGCAGAAAATTGTAACCGCAGGATGGCACGCGAGTCTTGAAAAACATCTGAAATTTATAGAAAATAAGCAAGAACTATAAAAACAGTTAAATCTGCAGTTAAATATAACGAGAAGTGCAAATGTTTGATGTCTCCTCTTTTACACCATTCTTCAGACATTGAAGAGATTTTTGGACAATTATGGACGTATAAAATTCAGGACGAGGCATGGGAACAGCAGAGGTGGAGTGTACGAGATCATAAATGTCTCGAGAGTGCCTCAATCGCAAAGTCATCTAAACCTTTCACCATTCCTGGTAGATCTAATATCACAGTGTGGAATACCTACACAAATGTTATGAAAAAGGTAGAGAAAAAAGACTATATGAATTCGCGGAGATAACAAAAAAGTACCAGCAACCCCTCTGTTGTGCGCATGTCATATAACCGCATTATGAAATAACGACCCGCGTCTGCACTTCGCAGAACGTCATCTTCGCATAGCAAACTTGTATAATAAACATAACAGGATGTTATCTTTGGTGGTGAACATCTCTGTTGTATAACCACTCTGATGATGGCTCATGTGAGCGGAAAGCTTAGATCGAGGAACAGCATAATAAAAATATCCAATTGTATATGCAAAAATAATATATATACGTTTTTTTTTGAGTATTTAAGGTCATTATTTACGTACATTAGTCAACAAAGACATTATTTCATTTTGCACCAACTACCGGTCTAAACAGTAAGTACAAAAAAAATATTATAGTAAAAATACCAGCAATACATTTTCATATTAAAAAAATTCACGTAATACATTTCTGTAACGAAAAGATATGAGCAGTAATAAATGTTTGCAACAAAAAAGAAAAATAAATAAAAAAAATACCAGCATTACATTGTTACAATGGTACATTTTTTCTTACAAAAAAAGAAAAAAAATACAAGCAATACATTTTCTTGTAAAAGCAATTACTAATGTTTACAAGAAAATTAAATTTCGGATTTAAACAATCCATCATCATCATCCTTCAGCCTCCCTTTGATTTGTCTTAACTCTGACAATTCCTTTCCAAACCGTTCGATCCCGTATTGCTGTCCTCAGATTTCCAATGTCCAACACTGAGTCCCGAGCTATGGTTTCCGAGAAAATCAATTTTTGTGAAAAGACACTTCCAGAAGGATGCCATAGGAGTAAAGATAAGACGATTTCCCTCTCCGCTCGGTAGCTGTGGCCGGCAAACAAGAAATGACCCATAAGATGCTGATATACTGCTAAACAAATAACCTAAATGAGTTGGAAAATAGCTAATAGACTTCAAAGTTGTCTGTTGGCACCAAAAGTCTCTGTCTGTCAGTTTGTTTACAGATAGCTGGGTGGAGGGAGAGATGCTGGATTTATACCCTTTCTCAAGTGTATTAGCACGTAAGTGAATGTAACAAACCCGACTGGAATTCGAACTCCGCTCTCCAATTTCTCAGTCGGAGCCGATATCCGTTACACTACCGTTGCTCCATACAAGAAAGGCTCCGAGATAAAATCAATGAAATGAAAATTATCTGAAACTGAAGAGATTATTCGATATTTTATTGAGACGTGGCTTTTGGGATTACTTGTTCAAAGATTCGAAGTTCATCTCTCCAACTGATCCACTTATTCTCTTTCGTAAATCGAAACGTATAAGCATCATGTAATTATAAATGAAAAATTTTCTATTGATAATTTTATGGTTTCATTGTTAAGCATTGATTTTACTCAGAAGTATATGAGAATAATTTTCGTCTTCACAGGAAAGATGAGGCATACACACTTTATTCGACCGGGGATCAGAGTTCACTATTGTCATGGGTCTTTACCTATAACTACAGAATGAACTCTTCCTAAAACTATGTATACTACGCCTCTCAAGAGAGAGGGACAAATCAAGCCGATCTTTTCGACTTGATGGTCGAACTCTCTGCTTTTGAGCAGAAAAGGAACCCGGACGAGGTTCCGCCGAAGGGCAGAATCTCGTTCGGGGTAAATGACCTACCCTGATCTCGTTTTTACGAGTCATACGGGCATATTTTTGGCTGAGCCTACGGGCTCAGAAACCCCGATAAAAAATGACCTTGTGTCGCATGCAACCCCTCGTGGGGGGCTAGATACTAGATACTGAATCAAGCCGATCTTTTCGACTTGATGGTCGAACTCTCTGCTTTTGAGCAGAAAGGAACCCGGACGAGGTTCCGCCGAAGGGCAGAATCTCGTTCGGGGTGAATGACCTACCCTGATCTCGTTTTTACGAGTCATACGGGCATATTTTTTGGCTGAGCCTACGGGCTCCAGGAAACCCACGATAAAAATGACCTTGTGTCGCATGCAACCCTCGTGGGGGTGGCTAGATACTAAATCAAGCCGATCTTTTCGACTTGATGGTCGAACTCTCTGCTTTTTGAGCAGAAAGGAACCCGGACGAGGTTCCGCCGAAGGGCAGAATCTCGTTCGGGGTGAATGACCTACCCTGATCTCGTTTTTACGAGTCATACGGGCATATTTTTTGGCTGAGCCTACGGGCTCAGGAAACCCACGATAAAAATGACCTTGTGTCGCATGCAACCCTCGTGGGGGGTGGCTAGATACTGAATCAAGCCGATCTTTTCGACTTGACGGTCGAACTCTCTGCTTTTCAGCAGAAAGGAACCCGGACGAGGTTCCGCCGAAGGGCAGAATCTCGTTCGGGGTGAATGACCTACCCTGATCTCGTTTTTACGAGTCATACGGGCATATTTTTGGCTGAGCCTACGGGCTCAGGAAACCCACGATAAAAAATGACCTTGTGTCGCATGCAACCCTCGTGGGGGGTGGCTAGATACTGAATCAAGCCGATCATGCAACCCTCGTGGGGGGTGGCTGAATACTGATCAAGCCACTTTTCGACTTGATGGTCGAACTCTCTGCTTTTCAGCAGAAAGGAACCCGGACGAGGTTCCGCCGAAGGGCAGAATCTCGTTCGGGGTGAATGACCTACCCTGATCTCGTTTTTTACGAGTCATACGGGCATATTTTTGGCTGAGCCTACGGGCTCAGGAAACCCACGATAAAAATGACCTTGTGTCGCATGCAACCCTCGTGGGGGTGGCTAGATACTGAATCAAGCCGATCTTTTCGACTTGACGGTCGAACTCTCTGCTTTTCAGCGAAAGGAACCCGGACGAGGTTCCGCCGAAGGGCAGAATCTCGTTCGGGGTGAATGACCTACCCTGATCTCGTTTTTACGAGTCATACGGGCATATTTTTGGCTGAGCCTACGGGCTCAGGAAACCCACGATAAAAATGACCTTGTGTCGCATGCAACCCTCGTGGGGGTGGCTAGATACTGAATCAAAGCCGATCTTTTCGACTTGACGGTCGAACTCTCTGCTTTTGAGCGAAAGGAACCCGGACGAGGTTCCGCCGAAGGGCAGAATCTCGTTCGGGGTGAATGACCTACCCTGATCTCGTTTTTACGAGTTATACGGGCATATTTTTGGCTGAGCCTACGGGCTCAGGAAACCCACGATAAAAATGACCTTGTGTCGCATGCAACCCTCGTGGGGGTGGCTAGATACTGAATCAAGCCGATCTTTTCGACTTGATGGTCGAACTCTCTGCTTTTGAGCAGAAAGGAACCCGGACGAGGTTCCGCCGAAGGGCAGAATCTCGTTCGGGGTGAATGACCTACCCTGATCTCGTTTTTTACGAGTTATACGGGCATATTTTTTTTGGCTGAGCCTACGGGCTCAGGAAACCCACGATAAAAATGACCTTGTGTCGCATGCAACCCTCGTGGGGGGTGGCTAGATACTGAATCAAGCCGATCTTTTTTCGACTTGACGGTCGAACTCTGCTTTTGAGCAGAAAGGAACCCGGACGAGGTTCCGCCGAAGGGCAGAATCTCGTTCGGGGTGAATGACCCACCCTGATCTCGTTTTTACGAGTCATACGGGCATATTTTTGGCTGAGCCTACGGGCTCAGGAAACCCACGATAAAAATGACCTTGTGTCGCATGCAACCCTCGTGGGGGGTGGCTAGATACTGAATCAAGCCGATCTTTTCGACTTGACGGTCGAACTCTCTGCTTTTGAGCAGAAAGGAACCCGGACGAGGTTCCGCCGAAGGGCAGAATCTCGTTCGGGGTGAATGACCTACCCTGATCTCGTTTTTACGAGTTATACGGGCATATTTTTGGCTGAGCCTACGGGCTCAGGAAACCCACGATAAAAATGACCTTGTGTCGCATGCAACCCTCGTGGGGGGGTGGCTAGATACTGAATCAAGCCGATCTTTTCGACTTGACGGTCGAACTCTCTGCTTTTGAGCAGAAAGGAACCCGGACGAGGTTCCGCCGAAGGGCAGAATCTCGTTCGGGGTGAATGACCTACCCTGATCTCGTTTTACGAGTTATACGGGCATATTTTTTGGCTGAGCCTACGGGCTCAGGGGAAACCCACGATAAAAATGACCTTGTGTCGCATGCAACCCTCGTGGGGGGGTGGCTAGATACTGAATCAAGCCGATCTTTTCGACTTGACGGTCGAACTCTCTGCTTTTGAGCAGAAAGGAACCCGGACGAGGTTCCGCCGAAGGGCAGAATCTCGTTCGGGGAAAATGACCTACCCTGATCTCGTTTTTACGAGTTATACGGGCATATTTTTGGCTGAGCCTACGGGCTCAGAAACCCCGATAAAAATGACCTTGTGTCGCATGCAACCCTCGTGGGGGGTGGCTAGATACTGAATCAAGCCGATCTTTTCGACTTGACGGTCGAACTCTCTGCTTTTGAGCAGAAAGGAACCCGGACGAGGTTCCGCCGAAGGGCAGAATCTCGTTCGGGGTGAATGACCTACCCGATCTCGTTTTTTACGAGTTATACGGGCATATATTTTGGCTGAGCCTACGGGCTCAGGAAACCCACGATAAAAAATGACCTTGTGTCGCATGCAACCCTCGTGGGGGGTGGCTGAATACTGAATCAAGCCGATCTTTTTCGGCTTGACGGTCGAACTCTCTGCTTTTGAGCAGAAAGGAACCCGGACGAGGTTCCGCCGAAGGGCAGAATCTCGTTCGGGGTGAATGTTTCTACCCTGATCTCGTTTTTACGAGTTATACGGGCATATTTTTGGCTGAGCCTACGGGCTCAGGAAACCCACGATAAAAATGACCTTGTGTCGCATGCAACCCTCGTGGGGGGTGGCTAGATACCGAATCAAGCCGAGCTTCTCGACTTGATGGTCGAACTCTCTGCCTCTGAGCAGAAAGGAACCCGGACGAGGTTCCGCCGAAGGGCAGAATCTCGTTCAGGGGAAAATGACCAACCTGATCTCGTTTTGCGGGTTATACGGGCATTTTTTGGCTGAGCCTACGGGCTCAGGGAAACCCACGATAAACTCGGCCTTGTGCCACATGCAACCCCTCGTGGGGGGTGGCTAGATACCAAATCAAGCCAAGCTTCTCGGCTTGACGGTCGAACTCTCTGCCTCTGAGCTGAGAGGAACCCGGACGAGGCTCCGCCGAAAGGCAGAGCCTCGTTCGGGGAGGTTGACCAACCCGATCCCGTTTATTCGGATTCTACGGGCATTTTTTGGCCGAGCCTATGGGCTCGGGAAACCCACGTTAAACTCTGCCTTGTGCCACATGCAACCCTCCTGTTGGTGGGGGTGGGGGGGCTAGATACCGAATTGAGCCGAGCCGATAGTAGTTCACTCCAAACCAGACTGACAGTCATACTAACACCTTCCATATCTTGTATTATTATTTCGTGTAATATACCTTCGTTATTTCTACTATTGTGTTCGTGTTGTTCTTCCTTGGTCCTAACCTGGACCATAACAACGATATTTCTACTCAGCTGCGTTTCTGCCTTTGAGCAGTTTGTGGTTTTGTAATGAGTGAAATCTGGTCCCGAGATATACAAAACCCAGCGATATCACTTCCCTTAATACGCTACAGAGGCAAGACTGGTGTATACTAGCACCAGAATGACAGTCGTCACACGGACTGAGCGGTTTTTGTCCCTGTGTGATATAAATGTATTACACCGCACGTTAGAGCGAGCCTGTGTCACATTCTGTCATCGTAAGGAGGTTACGCAAATGCCGACAACAAGGATAAGTTCAGATGTTTGTGGATTATGATGATATTATTTATTTATGAAATACAAATGTTTTCGAGTTGTTATAATTATTAGTCTTTTCGCTGAGGAAATCGAGTAGTTGCTAACACAGTGTAGTTTGTAAGGCAGGAATTGAAGAATGGAATCATTTGTGTTACACGGGTTACTCAGAATGGATTCGTCTGTATGGTCATATTTCTTTGGAACCGATTGATCTGATCATTATACTTTCACCATACGTTTGTGTTTGCAACCACTTCTAGAAAACGGTCCCGCTTTTCTTTCTATAGAATTCTACAGCTGAAGAAAATTGTAGAATAGGTCGGCCGATATGTCTTGTACGGCTTTCCAAATCTTTGTCCGTTACATAAAATGGAAACAAATGTTTTATTGTAAGAATTATCCTTACTGATTGAATTGTTAACAATTTTCAAGAATAGCCTTGATATTTGCAGATATAAGTAAATAAAAACTATGTTGGATCCTGTCAATTATGTTTTAATCCTGTCAGCTATAGATAAGAAAAAAAAACAATAAAAAAAAAAACAAACTAGTTTTTAATATCGAGCAGTTTATACTGAAATGTAGGAAAGACAACGGTTAACTCTAAATTGGTTGGGATTTTGTTTAGCTGCATAAGCCTCTATCTTAATACCAAAATCTAAATATTTTTGTACGTAATTTTAAATTGATATATTTTGTTCATAATTTTATGCTTTCAGAGTAAAGGTATGTTTTTTTAACATATTTTTAGATTATTTTGTTGGTAATTTTACTATAATAATGTTTTTTATAGTATTGCATTAATTTTTATCTTGCTATAAAATGTAAGTGAATTTTTATTATAAAAAGATTTTTTTTTTTTTGGACGTATTTTGCCTGGGACCTAACAGACACCCGTGTCAGGATTGAGAACAACAGCAATCCACCCTCCTTAAAACCACCATCAGATTCTGGTTCATTGTCATTACCAAAGATGGCTCTTGAAGAGGTTGAAGTGGTCAGCACCCTCTGGTGATTCTGAAGAGCAAAAATGTTAGAAACAAAAAAAAAACAACAAAATTTTAACATTTTCGTTTCTTTATTAAAAAATTTAAAAGATAATTTTTTTTTATTAACAAAATTCATGTAAAAAATTATCAATTTGTTAAAAAAAAAAACAACAACAAAAGTTTAACATTTTCGTTTCTTTATTAAAAATTTGTATTAAATTTGTATTAAAAATTTGTATTAAAAATTTGTATTAAATTTGTATTAAAATTGTATTAAAATTTGTAAATCAGCAGCTGAAGGATAAAAAAAATAATAATAAAAGTTTAACATGTTCATTTCTCTATTAAACATTTGTATTAAAATTTTCGTTTCTGTATTAAATCAAGAATATTAATCATAGGAATATGAATCACTTAACATATAGATGTTTTCGTTTATTTATATAAAATATGTGTTTTAATGTTATTTTATAGACACAAATATTTAAGTAAATGTTCTGTTTAAAATAAACAGTATTAACAACATTTAGCGGCTTGAACGTACGAGAAATTTTATAGAAAATATGCGCCCTCCGACAGGAATCTAACCTGTATCCTACACGAAACCGTGATATAGCCTGATATGCTATACCAGTTTAGCTACGATGGAGAAGTTAGCAAGATCGATTTTACTGCTTTTAAAATACAAACTACTCATGATTTAAAAGCAGTAAAATCGACGCTGGTGACCAGATGCTCCTTCGTCGCTAAGCTGGAAAAGCACGTCAGGCTATGTGACGGTTCTGTGTAGGATACAGGTTCGATTTCTATGAAATTTCTCGGACATTAAAGCCGGTTAAATCCTGTTAATATTGTTTATTATAGACAGAGCATTTACTTATATATTTGTTTTATATATGTATAACAATAAAATATATTAAAATAATTGTCGGACTTAGTTCATTTCATAGAAATATATCTATATTATTCGATAAATATATTTTTCTTTTCTCTCTTACGTAATTTAAGATACATGTTTTATAAAATCCTTAACAATACTGTTTTAAAATATCAACTGTCATCAGCACAAAAAAGTGTATTCTAAATGTAGATAAACTATCTATTTATAGACTTTATCGTTTGTCTTGTTTAACAATCTACTGTTGATATACTGCAACAATGGTTAATAGATATTAACAAATAAAGCAGGAGTGAATGAACGAGAAACTCACTTGAATGATTTCCATTTCCATTGGGGTGTTACGGAAGTGAAGATCGAACCAGTCCCAGTGGTTCTTATAGAACTGCCAGGCGACGTCACGTCCTTGACCAGTATGTGTCATTCCTCTCAAGATGCGGGCGCAGTCCTGTTTGTAGACTGTTCTCTGTACACGAACGAAGATGTATGACCATCAGTTAGAAATACCGACAATTTGGGAAGCATAAAAAATATTCCCAGTATTATGTCAAAATTTTATATAAAATATTAAGTGAATTTCCGATGTGCAGCTATTAAAATGGATATTGGCGCGGAATGTGACATCGGCGATCCGAGTTCGAATTCATAACTCATCTGTTGATTTCCCCCGTCGCCTTATGACCCGAGGTTTACCATAACCCCGTCACACACACACACTGAGTCAGGTTGTGACACAAGGTCGGTTTTTAACGTGGGGACCCGAGTGTTTCCACTCGGACAGCTGGTCTAAGCTGTTTATCGCCTGTCTAAGCTAGTCAGAGCTTGTCTGAGCTAGACATACTCGGTCATACCACCGTTACGTAAAAGATTTTACGCAACGGTGGCGCCGGGAACAAAAGGGAGGTGAGAAGGTCTTCGGAACGGAACAGATACCACAACCGCAGTATCTACTCCAACGAGAAAAAACCGATTCTCCTCCTCTGCCAATTCCTCCGGAAGAATCTAGTGGGAAAGCCCCCCCCAACCCCAGGCTTTATGACACTTGGGAAAAAACATGGATTTCTCTCTTCTTCCGGTTATTTTTTTGGAGGCAACTAGTCTAAAAAGTGAATTTTGAATTCAAAACTGTGGAAAAGAAAAGCATTCCAAGATCTTTCCAATCACTGATAATGAAGAAAAAGAAATCCGTGAATAATCACTAACGCCTACGCCCAGAAGGGACACGACTTTAAAAAAAACAAAAACAAACAGAGGATTTGAGGTTTGCATTACAAACTGAAAATCAAACTTTTCAAATGCATTTCTGAGTGGAAAAAAATCGACGTGCATTTATGTAAGTAAAATGATAAAATTAAATCATCATAAGAATGAAAATGAAAAAGAATGAATTGTCTTTATTTTCTAATATTTCCAGTTGGACTAATATCCTCATCTTTGGTTTTATTCTCACAACGTTTCACAATCAATGTATCCTCCTGACTTCTTCAGGTTTCTGTCATTCCGACTCTTGAATACTGTATAATTGCGATTTTATCAGCGCCATATGAAACAAGTTTTGTTTTTTCTCCTATGCGACACGTCCCTTTAGATCGTAGGCGATTCTGGCGCTACACAACTTCCTATCCTTTGTTTCCTACCTCCCGACTATCTGCTGCTTTTGGCCTTCTCTGTTTTATTCTCTTTCATCACAAGTCATTCGTCTGTGCAGACACTTCTTGTAAGTTACAGCCTTCAGGGCAGCCATTACCAGACACTTTCAAATATTTACCTTTTCAAACTGCTTTGTGAGTTTGCCAAACACCCGAAATTTAAAAAAAAAGAAGAGACTTTTGTGTCTCCGTAAACACATTTTTTTTTATTAGTCAAACTGAAAATAACTTTATTGAGAACTTATCCTAGCAATTTAAACAAAAAACAAAAAAACAAAAAACAAAAAAAAAAAAAAAAAAAAAAACATATTTCACAGTATTTAAAATGACATAAATCAAGAAGTGTTATTTGAGCGTTATTGTCTATTTACTATTTGGAAGGTTGAATGTGAATTTTTACGCTATCATTTACTCAATAAAAGGCCGGAAAGCCACCCAGGTAGAGTTTTATTGAATAGGATTGATTTGGGACGAAATAATTATTGATTATGAGAATATTTTAGTATAGATAACGGTTGACCCTGACTTGAAAAAAAGATTGTTGAGAGAATCGTCTCGAGTGTCTGTTTAACAAAGTAGAGGCTTTTAGGAAGAAGTTCTCTGAATGAAACCTCTTCTTTATCGCTGTGAATAGAATGAAAATGGTTTCCTTCTGTGTACATTGCATGGGGTTTCTTAGCTCTAATGGTCGGAATTAGTGAAACTAAGGAATGTAGCTTGTCAGAAGCTTTTCCATGGAAATATCGATAGAACAGCGAAAGGCATGTGACGCAGAATCTGTGGGGAAAGGGCTGTAGGGTAAAACAGTTTCAATATTACCTTAAATGTCTGTCTTTCTGTTCAATTCAAAGTTTTGCAGATTGAAGATATGCTGCACAACTCAATATATCAGATTATATAAACTGGGTAATTAAACAATAAAATGCAAACAAATCTTTTTGAACATTTTGTCCTTGGAAAGGACTTTTTTTCCGAATACTATCCTATTACTACTAATAATTTTGTTATTTTACCAAAATAATACTACTATTAAAACTAATAAGATTACTTTTCAGAATACAACTACTATTACTACTAATATTACTTTTAAAAATACTACTACTAATAATACCAATATTGTTAGTTTTCAAAATACTAATATTAATACTAATATTACTTTTGAAGCTGCTATTATTACTATTACTAATAACAACATCACTATTCAGAATACTACTACTATTACTACGACTCTATATTACTTTTCAGAATACTGCTACTATTAGTATTAATAATAATATTAGTTCTTAGAATACTACTATTTCTACTACTAATAATATTTTGAAAATACTATTATTATTACTAGTAGCAATATTACTTTTGAAAATACTACTACTATTAATGTTATTTTTCCGAATACTACTACTATTGATACTACTAATAATGTTAGTTTTCAGAATATTAGTATTATTACTACTAATAATAATATTACTTTTCAATGTACTAATATCTACTACTAATACTAATATTACTTTTCAGGATACTGTTACTATTAATACTAATATTACTTTTCAGACTTCTGCTACTATCACTATCAATAATAATATTACTTTTCAAAATACTACTACTATTACTACTAGTAATAAAATACTTCAAAAAATTCTACTATTATTACTAATGCTACTGTAATAAAAGACACGGAACAGAGAAACCCAAATTAGGCGTTATTCCTCAGAACAATGAGTACAAACAAAACTATTTATATGAAAGCACAGTCCATTTTGACGATAGGCGGGAAGGGGGGGGGAAATGCTCACAACATCTACAACTACTACTAATGATAGTAGTGAAGGTGTGATAGATAGATATAAACTGACTAAATGATCATTAAGTATTTAGTGTTTTAATCTACCCGTCAGAAACCTGTGAATGATATTTTTAGTGATTTTTAAAACACCTAATTGCATCGACAACAAAAAAACAAAACAAAAAAAAAAAACAAACAAAATCTGGGCAAAATGACCCCACATCTCAGAGTCAGTTCCATTCAAACCGGAATATGTGAAAGACAGAATCGTCAAAAGAGAATTTAAAAAAAAAAAAATCATCCATTAATTAATAACAGCTGGAACGAAATCCTTATGTGACTCATGGGAACATCAACAATACCCGTTGTAGTTGGAGCCCTCGAATTGGTTGGAAAATATTCCAGTAGACTAATTGAAGGGATACATGGAAGCCCATGCCTTAAAGAAATACAAAAGAATTGTTCTCCCCAGTAGAGCCAACACCTTACGAAGGGCTTTGTCTATGTATTTTTTTTCCAGTGGAAAATTTCATGATGCCATTTCTAACCTTAGGTCCCTGGGCGGGACCCGGAAAGAAATGAGTACACATCAGAAATCAAAGGAAATAAAATAATAATAATAATAATAATAATAATAATAATAATAATAATAATAAAAAACAAATATTTACTCTATGACTGTCGAGCGGTTTAGTGTTCCAACTACATCACGTAGATCGACTTATCAGAAACACGCCGCTACCCTCCTCGTCCCCCGCCTCAATGAAGCTCTTCAAAGTATGCGACTCTTTGATATTCTTAATTCCGAACCATGTAAATAACCAGGAAAGAAACCAATTAAGTAGAAGCCATGTTTGTTTTACTTACGGACATACAAAGTCTTGCCACTTCTTTTAACAGATTCCTTCTCTTGACAGAACCGAGAGCCTCTTCAATTCTGTTCTTCTCTTCTCTCCAATTAATGTCTTCGTACATCTATAAACAAAGAAAGAAAGAAAGGATTATTGCTATTATTAAAGATTCTGTTAAGGCAACATAAGCCACTGTGTAGCATGCCACTAGCGTTTACCACTGGAGTCCCGCTATCGGATCGCCGGCGTGTTTCTCTTGGCAATTAACCAATTACCAATAATATTTTTGCTCCTAGCGGGCCGCTAGAGGCCTACCAGTGGCTCGACGGTGCCACCAGAGGACCACTGGTGTTGCCATTGGCGGCCCGCCAGAGGGCTACTAGCGGGTTGCGTGTAGGGGAGGAGTGAACGGAACAATCAGTCTTCTGTCAGTGAGCCAAATTAGAAGCGATTATTCGAACGATATATAGGCCTGCAAAAGTCGATTATCTCCCTTTGGTCGAGACGAAGTCACGTGGTTAACATGAGTGCCGCTTAGTGAAGTCAATTCATAGTGTGACGAAAGTTTTTCCGTCCTACACTGAGTCAGCTTCCAGGAGTCAAACTTTTTTTTAGTCCGACCCCCTCAGCCCGTTTATTGAACTCTGACCTGTCATTTGGCGTCCGCCATCGCTTACCAGACATTTCGGCTTACCTGATAAATATTTATGAGTTTTTTAAATTCAAAAAATTTCAAAAACAAATATTTTTGCTCTTAGATATAAATACGTGTTACAAAATAAATATCCTTGCATTTGCCCGATTAAGTCCCTCAGATGTCGAAATGCGTCGACTAAGTTTTCTTTTTGTCTCTATTCACAATGCTTACACCAGTGCTTCTTACATGATTTACATTCCAATAAAGAAATGCAAAGTAATTATTTTCAGAATAAAATTCATATTAACCAAATAATTTTACCAAAATGTGCAGAATATATTTATATATATATATTTATATTTATATGAACAATAGATTCAGTTCATATTTATCTATATTAAAAATAATGAAGCCAGTTTTTATTATACTGACAAACGAAGTGTAACGTATATTTGGGTACGATGGGTAAATTGTCGCCATTTTATATTTTTAATTTCGCACATGCGCGTTGTTTGTTTTTGGTTTTGTCGACTGTACAGTATAGTAAGGTCAGTTGGGCACCGTCTGTGAGAAGAAAAGCATCATGACGCAGTTCCCTCCGTCAGAAATCTGCAAACGGTATGCAGTAATCCTTGGCATTTGCACCGGAATCTCCAATACGAACATTTCAGAGAGTTTGGGTATTAATCTGAGGAAAGTGCAGAGGATTCGAAAGGAGTTGGAGTAATCTAATGGTGATTACGAAGGTGTTTAGAGTGACTACTAGTGATGGCGACATTATGCCTACATACATCTTCCCACAGGCCCTCAAACTCAACATGGATGCTTACATCAAGTACCTTAAGAAGGTAGTGTTGCTCTGGGTCAAGACGGTAGCTGCTGGAAGAACCCATATCTGGCAACAGGACTCTGCATCATGCCACACAAATCAAGATAATCCAGTCATGGCTGTCAGACAATTTCTGTGACCACAACATCCCGTACATCTGCCCCTCCTAACTCCCCAGACTGCAACCCCTTTGATTATTATGTGTGGGGAGCAATTGAACAAAAG
>CAHIKZ030005063.1:1677500-1702500 GCA_903632075.3 Acanthosepion pharaonis
GAATAACGTATAATATTTTCATTATTTCAAATTACCCAAGAAAATTACATTTCGTCATTTAATGACCCATAAGGTGTTGATATGCCGTTAAACAAATCAATCAACCACCCAATAATCAACATTTCGTTGGAACTAAAAACCATTGATATTTAAATTCCTGGATAGCACCTGAGCCTCATTTTATTCAATTCTGGCTTCTTGTAAAGGAATAAGGCGTCGAAGGTTTTATTTTTGCCTCACAGGACCAATGCTTGCTAACTAGAAATTACCAAGAAGTCATAACGAAAAATTATGTTAGCCCAAAATGCAGATTCTGTGATAAATATCCAGACAAATTGACAATCTTGTATCAGGTTGCATAGAATTAGCACACATTGAATATAACACCCGGCAAGTGGTCAATATCTGCATTAGAAAATATGCAACTTTTACGGAAAGAAAACTGCAAGAAATTGGTATAAATAGCACCAAAACCCGGTTACAGAGAGAGGATTGGTAACAATACTATGGGACTTTACAATATACACAGGCAATGTGTATCAATGTTAATCAATGTTAATCGCCCAAGCATTGTGATCAGACACCGCAAAAAAAAGTACCTCCTTACTGACATGGCAGTCTCTGCAAACAGTAATGTACCTTTCAAGATCTTTAGCAAAATATCGAAATCTCAAAAATATAGCACATAAGGACATCAACGAATCAATTGTAGTTGGACCCCTCGGATTATTTGGAAAAGATTCCAATAGAATAATTGAATGGATACCTTGGAGCCCCTGCCTTAAAGAAATACAAAGAATTGCACAGTCCACACTTTATGAAAGACTTTATGTAAAACATGTGTGATCTTAGTTTTTTTGTTTTTGTTTTGTCTACCTCAAAAATTGTTCAGTGGAAAATGTCATGATGCCATTTGCAATCTTAGGTCTTTGGATGGGACCCGGAAAGAAATATGTATACACCAGAAATCAAATAAAATAATAATAATAAAAGTTGTACTCACAAGTACAGCTCACACAAAACGAAGAGCTTTATCTACGTAAAATATATGTGATCTTAGGATTTTTTTTAAAAAAGACGATCAGTGGGAAAGGTCATGAAGCCATTTTTGATCTTGGGTCACTGGTTGAGACCCGGAAAGAAATGTGTATACAAGAGAGATCAAAGGAAATAATAATAATAATAATAATAATAATAATAATAATAATAATAATAATGAAGCATATGAGGACATCAACAATTCGAGTTATAGTTGGAGCTATCGGATTGACTGGAAATGATTCAAGTAGACTCATTGAAGGGATTCCTGGTAGCCCATACCTTAAAGAAATACAACAAAAAAAAACCCAAAAAACCTCATAAGTACAGCCCATACGTTACAAAATGCTTTTTCTATGTAAACTATCTGTTAATTATTTTTTAAAACTGGTCAGTAGAAAATGTCATGAAACAATTTCTGGCCTTAGGTCTCTGGTCGGGACCCGGAAAGAAATGAGTATACACTAGAAAACAAAGGAAATAATAATAATAATAATAATAATAATAATAATAATAATAATAAGGGTATGAGCATTATCACAGTCACGAAACACCTAAGAGTCGGAAGAAATCTCAAATAATAATAAGAATAATAATGAATCTGGAGTGAAATCAAAAACGAGTTCAAATAGAACACTGGAATAGGCAAGCTACGAATTGGAAACGTTTGAATCAATCAAGAATAAAAATGTGCCGATGTGTGAAGTGATATAAAAGACAAGTGAAAATATGGCACCGAAATCCGATGATGGACTGGAATAGTAAATCCCATCTTCCAAAATCTGAATAAATTATTAAGAAACAATAAGATTTCTTTAGAAACAAACAAGTGTGCGGCGCTGCAGTGTAATATTAATCGCTCTATATGACAGTGAATAAGGGACCTTCATCTCACAGGGAGAACGTGAGCAACGAAGAAGTTTTAAGGAAAATCCTAACAAAAAGGACACTTGGAATTAGATTAAAAAGAAAGAGTTGAAATTTATGGACATGCATTTTAGAATATTGAAATTAAGAGAGGCAGAGAGAAAAATCGAGTATACTATCTAACGTGCTTGTGTAAGTGGGTACTAACACAGGAACTGAAAGGTATAGTAAGTGGACAAATATTAATTAGAGCTGCAAAGGTTAGGAGGTTGTGAAGAGCCTTGATCAACTTATTTAACGAGCTTGAGTAAATGGATGCTAACGCAGGGAATGAAAGAGATAGTAAGTGGACAAACATTGCTTAGAGCTGCAAAGGATAGGAAGTAATGGAGAGCCTTGATCAACGTAACGACCTTGTGTAAATGGGTAAAAACAGGGACTGAAAGAAGTGGAAAAATATTGCTTAGAGCTGCATTTGATAGGAAGTTGTGGAGAGCCTTGAACATCTATATCCTTAAGGGACACGACACATAAAAGAAGAAACGTTTTCATTAAGAATTCAATTTGGAATTCTATATTTATTATTATGTTTTTAAAAATTATTATGTGTAATTAATTCTTCCCATGTTGGTTAAATATTAATTAAAACCATAATCAGCAGTAGAAGTATTTGTTAGAGTTGATTTTGTTTGGTTTCCTTAAGAGAAATATCAGGGGCACTGTTAAGTGAATGGAGAGCTTGGTACATTTGAGAGGTTATTAATTGCTGTCAATATCCAACTCAGTTTTCTTCTGGGGACAGTTAGTTTTTTTTTATTAATCATAGTTTCGCCAGGCAAGGGGTTTGAAGCAGCTAGTAAACATCAAATTAATTATACAGTCATTACGAACACCTTGACTGGTAAAGGTGATCATATTAATTGATAGGTTAATAATGGAAAAGAAAACTAATTAATCACAACTGAGACTCTATTTGATATTGGAATTCATATCAGTTAGACTGAGCCGGAAATAATTTGCTTTTTTTTTTGTTTATCAACTTTATTCTTTTAAAAATAATGTACAATTATATTTGATTCAATTATACATTCGCCGTTCACTTGCAATTAAGTGTTGAATCTTTTGAGTAAAATAAACGGCAAAGAATAGGAAGTTGTGGAGACCTTTGATGAACTTATTTAACGAGCTTGTGTAAATGCGTGCTAACACAGAGACTGATAGGGATAGTAAGTGGACAAACTGCAAAGGACAGGAAGGTGTGGAGAGCCTTGATTAACTTAACAAGCTTGTTTAAATGGATGCTAACACAAGAACAGAAAGCTATAGTAAGTGGAAAAATATTGCTTAGAGTTGTAAAGGATGGGAAGTTGTGGAGAGCCCTGATCAATTTAACGAGCTTGTGTAAATAGATGCTAACACAAGGACTGAAAGTTATAGTAAGTGGACAAATATTGCTTAGAGCGGCAAAGGATGGGAAGTTGTGGAGAGCCTTGATCAACTTACTTAACTATCTTGTTTAAATAGATGTTAACACAGGGCCTGGAAGAGATAGTAAATAGACAAATATTGCGAAGGAAAAGCTGTTTTTCATTTGAGAATGTTTTACCTTGAAAGCGTTTTGTTGTGATCAGAAAACTAGAAATCGACAGGTGAATCTGGTGGTCTTGGTAGGACAGACCTACCGAGCTCTACATCATTTTCCTCCGTAATCCTTGCAATTACGAAGCCTGGCATTTTTATGGGAGAACAACAACGTATTTTGAATCCACTGTGTGTGCTGCCATAGACGTCCAAAAGCTAAGGTACGTTAGCGTACTCCAGATTTATTCTCAGCTTATTCGACATTAGAATTGGTTCACAAAAAAGAAATTGCTTAAGGATAAACCTAATATTACATGCTTTTAATTTGGAGGCTAACATGACATAATTAAGGGAACATCTATCAATCCACTGGTTTGGCATCGAGATCTCATCAATTTACAGTTGAGCTGGCTAGATATAATTATAAATTCGATGTTAACAATTTCTTTTCACACACTTCCCGCTTGTTGCTCTCCCAGCCGGCTCCATACTTTCTAGCCAACTTTCATCTGCAAAAATTTAAATTCAATGTCAATCGCTATATACTCTCCTCCTGATTACTCTTTTCTATTCCCGCTCATTATTAATGTTTCTGTTCCTAATTCTTTCAAACCCCTTGTGTCTTAGGGGCTTTACTACCTTGCATGGTGTGATACCGATTGTAAAAAAAATATGTGGAGGTGCGCGTAACGAAGCCCTTATAGACGCGGGGAGTATAATCGTCGATCAGATTTCAGATTCCGGCTGTTTTTGTTGCATTGACTTTCGTAAAAAGAACGGGAAAGGTATATATCCGTTTCTTCTTCCAGCTTCAACTATGGGTGAAATAATAGGGTTTACTTGACTCGTTAGCCTTAGATGGCAACCAGTATAGAAGAAAGACAACTGAATTCAAAACCACGGAGATCGCAACGGGAAAAAAGCATTCGTTTGTATTCCCAAGAATGGATAACAATTCATAGAAAATAAAAATAAAGGAATTTCTCGAGTGTCATGCTATTCTACATTCCGAACAGACATGGCGTTTTATAAATTTTGCTATATGAGTACATGTAAAGTAACGGTGAGAGTTTAAATATCTTAACATCAATAAAATTTGATTCTGTTTTGGAACAAATATTATATTAAAAATAAAGCGAACTCTCGCTCTGCATTAAAAACAAAAACTAAATTCAAAACCAGTTCGATGTGGAATTGGCAACTTCATCCTATACGAACCTACACGCTGACCCCTGCCTTTAGAATCAATACCTCATTGGATAAGGCTATGTATATTTCTGTATGGGTGAGTGGCACCATGGAGGAGAAGCAGGGAGTTGAATTATTGCAATTTAATTATTGCTTTCGTGTGAATAAAGAATTGGTCGAGAAGAACAATTATAGTAATTTACTATATAAATATGCAAGAATTCGTTCGGCGTATTAAAAAAATCGAAAATTACTTTTTTTACTGCAAACTATTTGTCTGCGGAATATCATTAAATTATTATTATATAATTATAGTGAAATCATTAAGGTTATTTTTCTTAAAAGCATTTTATTTTTGGTCGTATATTAATTTGAAATGTTCCTTTTTACAGTCTTTATTTTGAAATGGAATATGATCATTCTAAATTTCAGAATTTCGCTATAGCCCATCAAAATGAGTGGAAGAAAGCGATCTAAAAACAACAATGGAAAAGAGAGGTAAACGAAATAGCTCTAGTTTGTTCAATTTACGAAACTTTGCATTGCAGCCAAAGTATTGTAAAATGCTGCCAAGAACAAAGGAGAGAATGAAAAATACCTAATAACAAATCAATATTGCATTAAAATTTATATTATTTTTATTTATTTATTATGTAAGTAAATATATAATTGTCAACAATGTTTCCGTAAAATTTTGATATTTCCTGTAATAAATTTTTAATAAATATTATTATTTTGGTAAAGAGTAAAGTAGTCTTACATTTACAATTCCTTATGTATAACCATGAAAAGTAATGTTGATCAAATCTGCCTAAAAACGTAAATGCGTATTGCTGCAAAATTATCAAATATTGAATACGCCCCTCCCCCGTTGAACGCGTTATATAAATTTAGACTTTTTAAAAATGCGTTGCAAATCACATTTTAGCGTAACCATCTTCTATGTGTTTCTTCTCAACGTGGAAGCTCAGGGATCCTCACAATGTCCTGTCCTTTATAGATCTTAGTAAAGTTCGTCTTTTTTTACTATCTCTCCTAATCCTTATTGTGCAAACTATTTACGCAAGATCGTTAGGCAGGGGTTATGCATTGCATTGCTCTTTCCCTATTGCCCTCTTTCCTCATTATGTGCCCAAGAATTTTCAACTGTCTCTTTCCGATGCAACGTATAATTGTTCTTTTGGTTTCAAGTTTGTTTAAAACTGCCTTGTCGCTCACGTATTCAGTCCATTGTATTATCATCATCCTTCTGCAGAATCGCATTTCATTTGCACCAACTCTCTTCTTCATCTGTGGTTGGTTGATTTTTTACGGTTTATCAACCATTGTATATTATTTAAAGCCAGAAAATATTTTTAGATTGTAAGAATTTTTTAGAGACTAGCAGCATGGCCCGGCGATGCCCGTGCTTGATTCAAAAATCGTACTACTCATACAGCAATCGCTATCACTTGACTTAAAATATTTTTGCCCTTCCTTGCCTTTAAAGGAGTGCCCTTTGCCGTGCTGATGTTGCTACATGCCTTACTTCTTGCGCGAATTTTCTCTAAGCTCTATACTAAACATTAAAACTGTTACGAAAAAAGAACTAAACAAAATGAAAGAAAAAAGGATCAGCTTTAAAAAAAAGGACTCGTAACTGGAAAAACCGAATGAATAAAGAATGTTAACAACAAATACTTTTTCACACCCAACCCAGTTCTGCGGAATCAGAATCAACGTTGAGTTTAAGCAAGCGAATGAGCCAATTGGAGTAAAGTGCCATGCAGATTTAAATTTTTCCCACTTGTGACGATAGCAGCTATCGATTTTTTTTCATGCTAGCATGCTAGTTAACATTCGTGTCAATCAGCTGTTGGCACTCACGTTGGCCAATAGAATCTTCCTGCCTATTCGTGGCAGCCAGCTATTGGCTCTCATTCTGGCCAGCACAAAATGGCCGCAAACTACATGAAAATTGCCGTAGAAGCATGAAAAAATCGATTATTTCCACTATCGATGGGAGTTGGGAAATGCAAAGTCGGTCTTGGCCTTTCCGCTAACTTGGAGTATGTGCATGTAAATTTTGGTGCAAATCCGTCGCAAATTGCGGCCGTGCATTCGTCACACACACACACACACACACACACACACACACACACACACACACACACACACACACACACACACACACACATCCTGCCTTTTATAGATAGATAATACTGATTTACTAATTAACCCAAAGTTGAGGAAAGAAGAGGTGGATTAATTGGTTTCTCCATAAGTGAATATAACGAATACAACTGGAATTAGAACTCGGTTCTCCGATTAACAATTCCGTGCCTTTATCCGTTACACCACCCGCACATCCAAGATAACAGCACTTGGCATTACCAAACGGTCTCTCTTCCAGGTGTATCCGTTAACTTCGGTAAAAGTATGGGCCCGAAATGCGATTTGCAGGTCTGGAAAATTAGAATCAAGCAGACTCGGAAGTTTAAATATCTGGAAATCGTTCTGACAGAGGACGGTAAATGCGACACTGAGATCCGTAGATGTATTAAGATGGCCAAGGACGCATTTCAAAAGCTGGGCAGAGTATTACGAGGCAGAAGGATTTCTTTGGTACAAAGAAAAGAATACTAAGCTGTTACGTGACATCTGTCATTCTTTACGGCAGCGAATGTTGGATGATTTCATCAAATAGGAAGAGACTCGAGGCGACGGAGAAGTGGTTCTACAGAAGGATGCTAAGGATATCATGGACCGAGCGTGTGAGCAACGATGAAGTCTTAGAGAGGATGCAGACAAGGAGGAGGCTTATACTTAACATCAAGAAGAGACAACTGAGGTACCTGGGATATAATGAGCAAGGAGGGCTTGGAGAATAAAACACTCACAAGTCGAATAGAAGGAAAGAGAGACAAGAGAAAACAACGCGGGGACATACCTAGTGGGCTTAAGAAAGTGGATGACAGAACGTGGTCTGGGGGAGGAAAGCAGAGGGAGGAACTTGTTGAGAGCTGCAAGGGATAGAGGCAGGTGGAGAACCATGATCGCCTACACCCTGAAAGGACACGGCACATAGAAAAAAAAAACGATGTTTCAACTCGATATAGCCTCTTTATCCGTGAGGAGATTGTCCAGCATATCCTATATGACTGATATGACATATCTTTTCTGTGTTTCGAATATAGGACATATATTACATAATATCTTATCTTGTGTTTCGAACGAAAATGTTTTGTTTCTTAATACTTTGCTCAGCTTTTGGAAGGCAACTCAATGCGACTTTGAATTTTGATCACATTTTATGTCCTCTGTTAGGGCAACCAGAAATATAAAATAGAAGAAAGCTTCTTGGCAAAATTAGAAAGTTTTCACGCGGTAAATATCTTAATTTCTTGTCAGTTTGAGTGTCGCTTTTCTTTTCTCCCAAGAAACGGGAGAACATTGATTTTGAATGATTGATAAACGTCAAATACCTACTATCAGATTTCAAGGTTATGTTATCGAACATATTAGTATACTAATGTGGAATCATTCATTGTACTTTAATATTTATAACGAATAAAAAAATAGTTCTAAAGAAAATAAGAACTAGAAAGAGAAACACTTCAGATTAGAAAGAAACTATTAGAACTACTAAGTCATTCTGTATCAGGTCATCCCATAAGTTCTGTCCGAATTTTAACTTTTTGTGAAAATGAACGAAATTTAAAGAGTAATTTATAATGTCTAATGGAGCTGAACATTATTTTTATGTTTAGATGCATTTAAACTGATCAAATTTTATTTCAGAGAACAATAAAAAATGTTGTTTGATTAAAACCCTACTAACATGGAAGTACCCAAGAATCATTTAAGGCACATAATGCTTTATGAGTTCAAGAAAGGAAACTCAGCAGCCGAAGCGGCTATAAACATTCACTCAGTTTATGGAGAGGAATGTGTGAATGAAAGAACTTGCAGAAGATGGTTTGCAAAATACAGAGGTGGAGATTTCACCCTTGAAGAAAATCTTGCTTTATCAGTTGAGGAATTGGCAGTAGTTCTCAGTTCAAACCATACAACTGTTCATCGTCATCTTCATCTTCAACAACTGGGAAAAGTTCCTAAACTTGGAAAATGGGTGCCTCATGAATTGTTTGAAATCCCGAGTTGACATCTGCTCTTCTCTCCATTCTCGCCAACTGGTTTCACCTTTTTTGGATAGACTTGTGACTGGCGACGAAAAATGGATCTTTTATCGAAATTTTAAGCGTCGTAGACAGTGGCTTGGTAAAGGGGAAGGACCCCAGCCACAACCGAGAAGGGAACTTCATGGGCAAAAGTTTCTTCTTTCAATCTGGTGGGATTGCCAAAGAATAATCCACTTTGAATTCTTACCACCTAATGCAACAATTAATGCTCAAATATACTCTCAACAATTAGAGCGTTTGAACCAAGCTTTGAGGAAAAAAAGACCTGATCTAGTGAATCGAAAAGAGGTGATGTTTCATCAGGACAATGCGCGACCCCACACAGCAAGAATCACGTCACAAAAGATCGATGAACTTGGTTGGGAGAAAATTCCTCATCCACCTTATTCTCCCGAACTTGTTCCTTCAGACTACCATTTGTTTCGTAGCTTACAGAATCATTTGGAAGAAACAGCTTTTGTAACACAGGAAGAGGTTAAAACTGACATTTGTGAGTTCTTCGGATCAAAGCCAAAAGAATTTTACAGTAATGGAATTAGTAAGCTTGTTAATAGATGGAGGGAAGTCATAGATAATCAGGGAAAATACATTGTTGATTGAATCTGTAATTAAATGTAAAATTTGGTCACTTGTTTACTTCATTCAAAATTCGGACAGAACTTATGGGATGACCTGATAGAAAGAGCGCTTCGAAAGTGTAACATCTTCAGGGTATATTAAAAATTGTTGGATTTTTTTACGGCGTATTAACACTTATTTAAAGTCGGAACTTATTTTAGGATTGTAAGAATTTGTTTTTGCATTAACTATTTTTTGAGAATAACAATAATTTTTCAAATAAAAGTACTGATATTTAACCCATAACTGGGGGACATATTAAAGGAAAGCGGAGTAGAGGAAAGGTTGGAAGGATGGCGGAGCACAAAGAGGAACTGCAAAGAGTTAAACGTTGCCTAGAGCAACAAGGGACAGGAAATTGGGGAGAGCCGTGATCACACACATCCTGAAGGCACAATAAAGAAGAAAAAACGCTTGCATTGACACGTATACATAGAATCAGAAAGTGTTGACATTTCTCAGGTATATGATAAGGAAAGTAGGCTTTGAAAATTTAACACTCACAGAGTATATTGAATGAACGTGGGGCAAAGAGAAACGGCGAGTAAGGTAACTAATAAGTTTTGTGAATGAATGGAAGAAATGGGATAAAAAGGGAATGGTAGAGAGTCAACTGTTGCTTACAGCAGCAAGAGAGAGGAAGTTGTGGAGAGACATAATTTGCAAACCCTGAAGGGAAACAGTACCTAAAAGAAGATAACTCGACTTTATGAGTTTTATCGTTCTAGTAGACTGATGGCAAGCTCTCATCATCTTACAATTGAAATAGCCAGAGAGAACCGCAAGTTCTATGCTAATACTTTCTTCTCCTGAGTTTTGCACTTGTGAAAATCTCTTCCGGCGTCTGTCTTTCCAGTCAAATTTTATCATAATAAATGTTAATGGAATGCTAATCGTTATCTTCTGTCTTCTGAATTCCTGTTCTTTTTCTCTTACCTCTCTTCTTTTTTTTGTCATATTCTCTCACACTGTAACTATGCGTCTTAGGGGCTTTATTGTCTTGTTGTAAAATGATTCAAAGCAAACAAAATAAAAAAAGAATGAATATTTTAGAAATGAAAAAGAAAATTAATTTTTTCTTGCATAATGCTAAAAATGGCGAGATCATTTAAGAGATTTATTTTAGACAACATCAGCCATGATTTTATTTATCAGACGCTTGGCAAATGATTTCCAAACAGTTCAACACAGAATGCAGTCGAACCCAGATAAGATTAAGTGATTTATTTACAGTTAGAGACGCAGACATCAGATAAACCGCAAGAAAGATTAAAAGTTTCCTGAATCCAAACAGACGAAAAAAAGAAGACATTTTTTCTTGATTATTTATTAGTTTCAACAGACGGTAGTCGCCGTTATCAATAATTGTTTCACGATGATTAAAAAAATATAAAGAATATTCACGATGAATTCCCTTTGACAGTGAAAAATGTCACAATTAATTGATTTATTGATATTCAGGTGAATATAAAATACAAGCATATCTGTCGTGGTGTCAATCTATAGGCCACCAATTACAACTGCTGTTACTACTAATACTACACTTATACAGATACAGAAGCGAAATATATATATATATATATATATATATATATATATATGTGTGTGTGTGTGTGTGTGTCTGTGTGTGTGCATAATCTAAATAAATAAATATCAAATTCTGTCCGTCCCTGTGTCTGAAACATCACACTTGCTCTACATAGACTTTTTATACTTTCTTTGAATCGACATGATCCTCCTTGAAAATCTACCTTTCATCTGGGGTTTGAACATGTGTCCCCGGATGAGGAGGGAAGAGCTAAAAATTCAAATTTTAAAATAACTGAACAAAATTATTGATTTTAAAAGTTTCTAATTTATATTGAGTCTAAAGTAACAAAGAAACTTTGTGAATTTAAAAAAAAAAAAGGTTTTAAATTAGGTTTAAAATATCTGCAAAATTTTGTGAATTGAAGAAATCAATTTTATTTCTTCAAAATGTCAAAGAATCAGAGTTAAAGTAAGACGTTTCGTGACGTGATGTTTTGAAATTCCACAGTTCCAACATTCGGCCCAAATCGGACTTTTCGCCCAAATCGGATTTCGTCCCAAATCGAACATTTGGCCCAAATTGTCTTTTGGCCAAAATCGGACTTTTGACCCAAATCGGACTGTTCGCACAAATCTGAATTTTGGCCCAAATCGGAATTTTGAACCAAATCGAACATTTAGCCCAAATCGAACATTTGGCCTAAATCGGAATTTTGGTTCAAATCGGACTTTTCGCACAAATCGGAATTTTGCCCCAAATCAGAATTTTGGATCATATCGGACTTTTGGCACAAAGCGGACTTATAACTCGAACCAGAGTTAAAGTGAAGTTTTAAAGTCCCATGGAGTGAATTAAGGAATTGAAAGTTATTTGTTTAAAAAATATCATTACTATTTTCTAAGCTACACCAGCAATCAATTTTTTTTTGGACCGGAGTACCAATTAGCCCTCTATAGGAGTGTGATTTTAAGCTAGTCCTCTATAAAATTATCATAATAATAAAAAAAAAAAAACTGCCATCATCGTTTTATACAGTTAGCACATTTTGCGTCGCTGTGGTGACCATTCCTCTCCATCTCACAATTGTGTTTCAAGGTGACATTCAGGGCAGAATAGTGTAACGAATTGACGGTTTTGTTTCCACTAGGGAATGTAAGGTTTCTCGGTCCCTTCACTCTGTAAGGTGGTTTTGTTTTTGAAGTTGCCTAAAGTCATGACCTACAAGGTAGCAGGCTGCTTTGAATTCAGAGTTTTATTCTCCTAGACTGGTTGCCACCCAAGGGTATAGGAACCAGTCGGTCTTGTTATTTTACCCATAGGTGGGGGAAGACTATGAAACAAAACTACAATATAATTAAATATAGTAACAATTTCAGTATAAAACAGGTATTATATACACACGGAGTTATTAAATAATTAAACAAATAAATAATCATTAATTTCTACATTATGATAATTTATATGCTTCTGTTTTCTGAAATATAGGATCATTGATAACAGGCACTTTGATGTGGTGTAATGGTTAAAAAGCTTGTCTCAATAGATCGATTGTGATTGAAAACCCATTTGACCACATCTCCGAATAAATATATTTGCCTTACTCGGAAAACACGCATGAAATGAATTAGATAAAAAATATATTAATGAGTCATCGGAATAAATTTTATTTGATTAATTTGTGGTTTTCCATTAGAAATTTTATAACATTTTGATGTTTCTGTGGTAATTTGTGTACACTTAAGGGGTGCTAAAAAGTTCTGGAATCGATCAAAATACACTTCATATCGAGAAACAGGTCGAGATGGGAATATTTCACTTCCCGTTTAGAATGGCATCGAGCGAATGAAGCATGTGAGACACTGAACCCCTTTCTTCCGGCGGTACAAAATACGAAACAAACAAATTTACAGTATTTACATTAGTCGGACTATTGTCCTCATCTTTGTCGCCATATTTGTCACATTTGTCTCAAGGACACATGGCACAGTGGATAAATGCGTTGGTTAGATCCAGTGACAGACCCAAAGAAGGTGAGTTCAATTCCTGGTTAAGGCATTGGAGAACTTTCAGAGGGAAAATTAGCAGGAGATAACTGACATCCATCAAACATAGCACGTGGAACTAGAACAGTCTACCCCAGTGATCGAAAAAAAGGGTTCAGTTCGAAATTCCAACCACCTGAAGAAGGCCGGAGCGTACAACGGCCGAAACGTTGTGACAAATATGGCGACAAAAATGAGGACAATAGTCCGACTAATGTAAATACTGTACATAATACCTCATCTCAGAAATATAGACAGACTCTGAAACAAATTTACCATCAGCAACATCTAAAATAGACAGTACATGTAACTCGAAAAGAAAATAATAACATAATCCAGATGTTGACATTCTACACTACTTCCAACAAAAGGTTAGGAAGGAAACCTCCATTAGTACTGGAAAGAGCGATAACAGCTTGTTGGTGTGAGAAACCTATTTTCCTGGAAAATTGTTTTAGGAGAAATATATATATATTTTTAATCGAGTTCAACTGAAACAAGACAGTAAAACCACTGAGATACAAGGGCTTAATAGGCGTGGAAGATTTAGAAAACAGAAGCACCACTAAGGAGCGATAACAGAAGAAGAGTAATCAGGAGGACTGTAGATAGCGACTGACATTGAATAAAATTTTTGAAGATTAAAATTGGCTAGAAAGCATGGAACCGGAAGGGCATTCTACAAGCGAGCAGTGCTAGCAAAGAAAATGTTAGATTAGAATTTACGTTTACATCTATCCAACGCAATGTTATATCAATGAGATCCCATCACCAGTTAACTCTGAGCATCTATTCTTAAATTCTAGGTACCATACCCTGCTGATTTGTAGATTTTGTCTTGTGGCATATCAACATCTCTATGGGTTATTATTATGGTAAATTACCCATACACGGATGGACTCTTCCAAGTTACAAATAAATGCACGTACTGCTTTTTGTCAGTAGAGAGTTTTTTTTCCCAACAGTCAGTTCGGACTTAATATTCGGGCTCGTTTATATGTTATTGTATTACCAATTTTCCGTTAATATATTTGTTAACTCAAAACCACTCTTGTGTTTTTATTCTGGCCCTGTTGTAAAGTAGTTTTCACAGTGGAGGCTTGTATTTCAATGAGTCGGTCCTAAAAAGGGTCCGACGTACAAAACGTTAGGAAACTTGCAATAATAGTTAATGACGCAGCAATCTAGTTGTGACGGTTGATACTTCAATGTCCGACATCGACTGACTCAATCAACTCCACTGAGCCCAAATGGCGACCGCTACTACTACTTATTATGTGTGGGAGAGTTTATTACAATAGAATAGGTAATGTTCTGGTATAACAGGCCCTAACAAGGCCACAACAACTTGGCGACAAGAACCCTTGAGGAACTCAAAAGTACTACGTAGAAATTTTCAATATTGGTTCTACTCAACAGGACTTGACAATCTAGAAAAGGAAACCAAACGGAAAAAAAAGTAATTAACTTACACGGAACTTTCTAAGAATTCATGTCTCTCAGAGGAAGACAAAAAAGATCTTAGTGAGTAAGAAATTAAACAGTTAGTTAATATCCATATCTAACTATTTTTAATGCATTTGCATGCTTTCAACTAAAAATAAAATGTATTGCTTGCCATTTTGATTTAAAATCGTAATTTTGGTAATTTTACTATAAAAATATATTTTTATACTTTCTTAGTGTTTTGTTTTGTTTGGGTGTTCACTATTTGCCATTAAGTTAGAACCCCTAACAGCTGCTATCACCTCAAGTCACGATTGATTTGGGAACAACAGTAATTAAGTGGTGGTTGTACGCTCAACCAAAATCTCCAATCTCCCGATCAGGGGCCTTGCTACCTGATGTAGTTTATCGTCAGACGCGGGACTAGCCACTGTAGGCAAAAGAAGAAAAGGCAGAGGGTGAAAATGATGCGACAACATCAGAGTTGACATATGGAGGCAACTGGTCAGATGCTGAGATACTTAGTGACCCTACATCATGGAACTGATTTTGTAAGGATTTTATTCCTTTGGAATAAATATATACAGGATGTCCCAAAAATGTTGATATAATTTTAAAAGCAATTATCTTGAAAACTCCTAAATCTATCTGAATGTAATTGAACAGTTTAGGTGTTGAACATCATAAGTTTATTCTGGGACTCATTTCATAAGTGTTCAATATATGCACCGCCTGTGACACGGCACATGTCAAGTTAGTAGTTAAGCTCATGTCAAACACGCTGTAGCATGTCTCCGGTAACATTATCCAGTGCGGAAGTGATTCTCTGCTTGAGTTAATCAATGCTAGCAGGAAAAGGGGAGGGACATAGACTGGTCCCCTCACATCTCTCCATAAAAAGAAATCGCACGGAGACAGGTCCGGTGACCGTGGCAGCCAGAAACTGTCTTCATCTCCATCACGCTCGATCCATCTTTCTGGCAGATTTCCATTGAGATAACAAAAATAAAACATTACATATAACCCGTCCTGGGTAAGATGTTAAACTACATCTGCGTCCTGGGTAAGACGTTAAACTACATCCAGCAGCAAGGCCTCTGATCAGGAGGTTTTGAGGAGCGTGGAACCACCTCTTAATTGCTGGTGTTCCCAGGTCCACCCTCACCTTGGTTGGTAGCACCTGTTAGGGTCCCAGCTATGTGCAAATAGTTAACTATTACCAGCAATACCGTTTTGGAAAATTTTTTACAGGCAATGCAGTTTTGAAGGAAAAGTATTACCAGAAACAGATTTTTGACAAAACAAAATATTACCAGCAATAAAGAATTTTGTCGGCATTGAGTAGCGGATTGGGGCTGGTGTGTCGCGGAACAAAATAAACCAAACCTATCTAAACCAAAGAATACATATTCTGTTCATACGAATCTATTGTAAAAATGTCGGCATTAAATAACCCATTGAGGTTGATATGCCGTTAAACAAAATAAACCAAACCAAAGAATACATATTCTATTCAGACGAATCTATCCTAAAAATGTTGTCAGCATTAAATAACCCATTGAGGATGATATGCCGTAAAAAAAAATAAACAAAATCAAAGAATACATATTCCGTTCATACGAATCTATTGTAAAAATGTCGGCATTAAATAACCCATTGAGGTTAATATGCCGTTAAACAAAATAAACCAAACCAATCTAAACCAAAGAATACATATTCTATTCATACGAATCTATCCTAAAAATGTTGTCAGCATTAAATAACCCACTGAGGTTGATATGCTGTAAAACAAAATAAACCAAACCAAACCAAACATTACATATAACATCTTGATCCGTTTTTATACATTGTAAAAATCTGAGGTTATTTCAATAAGAATTGCCAAAGTTAGTGGCCTGCGAAAGTATGTCAATTCTTTGGGTACACCCTGTATATTTTTGGCAAGTTTTATGTTAGTAAAAGTTTTGAGCACTTTATTGTTGATTAGACAAACTCCATTTAAGTGAGACCAAAGTTGGCGCTTCGTCGAATGGCAAATTCCGACTACATTTCTAAGCACATCAGTGCCAACGGAAATATCTGTACATTTTAAAGATTATTTTCAGCAAATATGAGTGTATATACTATAAACAAATTCATTCAGTTATGTGTCTGAAGTTTTGGAAACCATCAGCGCCTAATCTATATCTATACTTCTTGAAATGTGTGTATGTGTGTCTGTGAGTGTGTGTCGGAACGGATATTGTTTATGCATTTCCACAGTTTTCATCTGATTTTGATGAAAGTTTTATTTTGTTTGATAGATAATTCTTCGGTGCCGGTTTTAAGTTCAAATTGGCTGGGAAATATCACAAACTCGAAGTTGAAAATCGAAAAAAAAACTGATTTTTTACATTTTGCGCAAAAATCAAAGGCATAATTTAATGTCTTTAAAAAACCGCGTACAATCAATTTAGAGAGTTAAAATCTAACACAGAAGATTATTAGAATTATAAAAAAAAAATAAATATATTATAAATAAAAATTATCTTATATTATTATTATGAAGGTCCATGAAAAATGTTCCTTCCTTGCAAGATAAAGAACACAAAAACGACCCTTTTTTGGGCCACCCCAATTCAAATTGTTAACTCCCCATTTGGGGATGTGCCTCAGTTTGCATCAAATTGTTGTTACTAATATTGATTTTCCGGTGGGCTGACTTTAAACTTAAACTGCTCCAAGTGAACGGCAAAAATTCCCAGTAATGAAACACCCGGTCGAAGACGGGTTATTCTGCTAGTAACAGCTTAAAGGCGAAGCTCTTTGCAAAACATTTGAACTCAAGATCGGATATATTACATCACAGAGTCAATTATCAATAATAATTCTAAATGTGTTGTAGCAAATGACAAAAGACGCTGAATGCCGTATATGTAGATGACCAATGAAAATATGAGGGTCAAATGTAAGAGACTTACGCCATATCGAATGTTGGGATCCAAATATTCTCTGTGGTTCATGAAATACTTGAATCTACGTCTGGCTTCGCTCACAATCTCCTGGTCTCCGATTCTGCCCATGATAGCTATGAGTTCTCCTCGCAACATTGTAATTATTGGTTCTGAAAAATGAAGAATAATAGTACTAAGTTATGGTTGACTGGTAAAAATATTCTAACTCAGATTCAAGATAAGGTTCGGTTTACAATTACTGATCGCTTTAAAAAAAAAGGAAGTAAAGAATCTTTGTGAATATAGAAATTCACACATAGACCCCAGATATATACAAAGGCAGAAGGAATTGTTAAAACTTTTAACTTCCATCCATGGCATCGTTAAGAGTCTATATTTTCTATCACTGATTGGAATATCTTCCAGCAAAAATAAATAAATAAATAAATAAAAATAGCGATGATCATCGAAAATTTAGTGAACCCATTAAAACTTTAACATTCCAGAGTCAAATGTTTAATGGCCTTCGGATTTTAACATCTTGATCAAATATTTAACTATTTGTAAATATGAGTAACGTCGATCTTGGTCAGTACCCAGATGGATAACCGCTTGGGAATATTAGCTACTGCAAGCTTGGGTGTGCAGGTGGTGTAATGGATAAATGCTTGGAATTGTTAATCGTAGAGCTGAGTTCTAGTTCTCGTTGGGATTGTTATATTCAATTACATTATATTCCCTTAACAGCAAATAACCTGGGGAAAAGTATCCTTTTCTTCCCCAGATATCCGTTAATTAATAAGACTTACATCAGTAAATTGTTATTATCTAAAAAAAAAACAAAAAAAACTTCTTAGTATCTCAAAATATATTCTGGCTTTAAATAACCTGCAAAGGGTTGACAAGCCGTAGAAAATCAATGAATTAATATATTTACCGGCCTGAATTGCCGAGAAATGTTTAATACTGTTTATTATAAACGAAACATTTACTTAAATATTTGTATCTATAAAAAGAATGTATAAACATAAAAATGTCTTCAAATAATTGTCGGACTTTGTCCATTTCATTATATATATATATTATGTTTATTTTAATACCTATAAATTAATAACCGGACGGGTAAATACAGGTAGGTATACGAGCGAGTGATCGTATACAAATACATATAAAAACCCTATAGAGTAAGAAAAAACTGTGCTCAATGTTAAGTAACAGAGCTATATAATTATTAGCTGTGTAATTAATGTAATATATTATGTATATATATACATTATATATATATATATCATAATCCATACTTTTAACTTGAATATGACACTATACAAAAATGAAAGTTTATTCAATTTCCCCAGGAAAGATGGTCTGTAGCCATTTCAGTCCTGTAAATTATCTGCTTCTTTCCTTGACTGTTTTTGCATTAATTACGAGCTAATTATCTACCTCGGCTAATTTTAGGAATAAATATCTCTTCTATTCAATTATCTGAGTGATATTTGTTTACTTATTCGTGCAGTTATTTATAAACTGGGTATGGATTCTTTTGCTATTGCCAACGATACCCTTGTATTAAGTGGTGCGATATCGAAGACATAAATTTGTTTATCACTAAAGTCCTCCATCGATTTGTTTTCCTTCCAGCAATTTTCATGACAGTATCGTTACTTTCAAAACTCGACATTGCTCTCTCAAATTTAATATCATCTTTAAAGACTGGAATGAGCTTTATGACGAACTTTGTGCCGTTGGTTCCAAACATTTCGTTCTGATGATCTAAATCCCCAAGGGAGGCCTGGTCTTGAGCGCAAACTCGTGATTTGAAAGTGGGCAACTGAGGACAGCTAGATACGAATACATGGGTGGTGACAGTAAAGCTGAAAATACTGTATTCAACAGTCGAAATGAATCTGACATATAAATGAATAAAATTCTAGAGATAATAATATGATAACAAGATAAGATACAGAATGGTCATGGGTTGCAATTTCCTGGTTCATTTTAAATAGTGACTTTTAGTAATTGTGTGCTGTTGATGAAAAGTTGTTTCTGTATACTAATCAAGAACGC
The DNA here is from genome assembly GCA_903632075.3 of Acanthosepion pharaonis. NCBI lineage: Eukaryota > Metazoa > Mollusca > Cephalopoda > Sepiida > Sepiidae > Acanthosepion > Acanthosepion pharaonis. The sequence goes on from CAHIKZ030005063.1 coordinate 1,696,993, forward strand.
GGCTTTAATTAGATGATAAACATGGACGCACTTCTTCTTGAAACTGATTCCCGTACGAAGTTAAGTAACGTCGAGCTTCGTCAGATGGGTGACTGCATGGGAATACCAGGTGCGGTAAGCTTGGATGTGCGCGTAGAAAAAGTTCAGGTCCACATCATGTTGAAACTGATTCCCGTACGAAGTTAAGCAACGTCGACCTTCGTCAGTTCCTAGATGGTTGACTGCTTGGGAATACCAGGTGCTGTAAGCTTGGATGCGCGTAGAAAAGGTTCAGGTCCACATCATGTTGAAACTGATTCCCGTACGAAGTTAAGCAACGTCAAGCTTCGTCAGTTCCTAGATGGGTGACCGCTTGGGAATACCAGCTGCGGTAAGCTTGGATGTGCGCGTAGAAAAGGTTCAGGTCCACATCATGTTGAAACTGATTCCCGTACGAAGTTAAGCAACGTCGAGCTTCGTCAGTTCCTATATGGGTGACTGCTTGGGAATAACAGGTGCTGTAAGCTGGGATGTGCGCGTAGAAAAGGTTCAGGTCCACATCATGTTGAAACTGATTCCCGTACGAAGTTAAGCAACATTGAGCTTCGTCAGTTCCTAGATGGGTGACCGCTTGGGCATACCAGGTGCGGTAAGCTTGGATGTGCGCGTAGAAAAGGTTCAGGTCCACATCATGTTGAAACTGATTCCCGTACGAAGTTAAGCAACGTCGACCTTCGTCAGTTCCTAGATGGGTGACTGCTTGGGAATACCAGGTGCGGTAAGCTTGGATGTGCGCGTAGAAAAGGTTCAGGTCCACATCATGTTGAAACTGATTCCCGTACGAAGTTAAGCAACGTCGAGCTTCGTCAGTTCCTAGATGGGTGACCGCTTGGGAATACCAGGTGCTGTAAGCTTGGATGTGCGCGTAGAAAAGGTTCAGGTCCACATCATGTTGAAAATGATTCCCGTACAAAGTTAAGCAACGTCGAGCTTCGTCAGTTCCTAGATGGGTAACTGCTTGGGAATACCAGGTGCCGTAAGTATGGATGTGAATATAGAAAAGGTTTAGGTCTACATCATGCTGAAACTGATTCCCGTACGAAGTTAAGCAACGTCGAGCTTCGTCAGTTCTTAGATGGGTGACTGCTTGGGAATACCAGGTGCTGTAAGCTTGGATGTGCGCGTAGAAAAGGTTCAGGTCCACATCATGTTGAAACTGATTCCCGTACGAAGTTAAGCAACGTCGAGCTTCGTCAGTTCCTAGATGGGTGACTGCTTGGGAATACCAGGTGCCGTAAGTATGGATGTGAATATAGAAAAGGTTTAGGTCTACATCATGTTGAAACTGATTCCCGTACGAAGTTAAGCAACGTCGAGCTTCGTCAGTTCCTAGATTGGTAACTGCTTGGGAATACCAGGTGCTGTAAGCTTGGATGTGCGCGTAGAAAAGGTTCAGGTCCACATCATGTTGAAACTGATTCCCGTACGAAGTTAAGTAACGTCGAGCTTCGTCAGTTCCTAGACGGGTGACTGCTTGGGAATACCAGGTGCTGTAAGCTTGGATGTGCGCGTAGAAAAGTTCAGGTCCACATCATGTTGAAACTGATTCCCGTACGAAGTTAAGCAACGTCGAGCTTCGTCAGTTCCTAGATGGGTAACTGTTTGGGAATACCAGGTGCCGTAAGTATGGATGTGAACATAGAAAAGGTTCAGGTCCACATCATGTTGAAACTGATTCCCGTACGAAGTTAAGTAACGTCGAGCTTCGTCAGTTCCTAGATGGGTGACTGCTTGGGAATACCAGGTGCGGTAAGCTTGGATGTGCGCGTAGAAAAGGTTCAGGGCCATATCATGTTCAAAACTGATTCCCGTACTAAGTTAAGCAACGTCGGGCTTCGTCAGTTCCTAGATGGGTAACTGCTTGGGAATACCAGGTGCCGTAAGTATGGATGTGAACATAGAAAAGGTTCAGGTCCACATCATGTTGAAACTGATTCTCGTACGAAGTTAAGTAACATCGAGCTTCGTCAGTTCCTAGATGGGTGACTGCTTGGGAATACCAGGTGCGGTAAGCTTGGATGTGCGCGTAGAAAAGGTTCAGGGCCACATCATGTTGATACTGATTCCCGTACGAAGTTAAGTAACGTCGAGCTTCGTCAGTTCCTTGATGGGTGACCGCTTGGGAATACCAGGTGCCGTAATTATGGATGTGAACATAGAAAAGGTTTAGGTCTACATCATGTTGAAACTGATTCCCGTACGAAGTTAAGCAACGTCGAGATTCGTCAGTTCCTAGATGGGTGACTGCTTGGGAATACCAGGTGCTGTAAGCTTGGATGTGCGGGTAGAAAAGGTTCAGGTCCACATCATGTTGAAACTGATTCCCGTACGAAGTTAAGCAACGTCGAGCTTCGTCAGTTCCTAGATTGGTAACTGCTTGGGAATACCAGGTGCCGTAAGTATGGATGTGAACATAGAAAAGGTTCAGGTCCACATCATGTTGAAACTGATTCTCGTACGAAGTTAAGTAACATCGAGCTTCGTCAGTTCCTAGATGGGTGACTGCTTGGGAATACCAGGTGCGGTAAGCTTGGATGTGCGCGTAGAAAAGGTTCAGGGCCACATCATGTTGATACTGATTCCCGTACGAAGTTAAGTAACGTCGAGCTTCGTCAGTTCCTTGATGGGTGACCGCTTGGGAATACCAGGTGCCGTAATTATGGATGTGAACATAGAAAAGGTTTAGGTCTACATCATGTTGAAACTGATTCCCGTACGAAGTTAAGCAACGTCGAGATTCGTCAGTTCCTAGATGGGTGACTGCTTGGGAATACCAGGTGCGGTAAGCTTGGATGTGCGCGTAGAAAAGGTTCAGGTCCACATCATGTTGAAACTGATTCCCGTACGAAGTTAAGCAACGTCGAGCTTCGTCAGTTCTTAGATGGGTGACTGCTTGGGAATACCAGGTGCTGTAATTATGGATGTGCGCGTAGAAAAGGTTTAGGTCCACATCATGTTGAAACTGATTCCCGTACGAAGTTAAGCAACGTCGAGCTTCGTCAGTTCCTAGATTGGTAACTGCTTGGGAATACCAGGTGCCGTAAGTATGGATGTGAACATAGAAAAGGTTTAGGTCTACATCATGTTGAAACTGATTCCCGTACGAAGTTAAGCAACGTTGAGCTTCGTCAGTTCCTAGATGGGTGACCGCTTGGGCATACCAGGTGCGGTAAGCTTGGATGTGCGCGTAGAAAAGGTTCAGGTCCACATCATGTTGAAACTGATTCCCGTACGAAGTTAAGCAACGTCGAGATTCGTCAGTTCCTAGATGGGTGACTGCTTGGGAATACCAGGTGCGGTAAGCTTGGATGTGCGCATAGAAAAGGTTCAGGGCCACATCATGTTGAAACTGATTCCTGTACGAAGTTAAGCAACGTCGAGCTTCGTCAGTTCCTTTATGGGTGACCGCTTGGGAATACCAGGTGCCGTAAGTATTGATGTGAACATAGAAATGTTTAGGTCTACAGCATGTTGTAACACCGATTCCCGTACGAAGCTAAGCAACGTCGAGCCTGGTCAATACCTAGATAGGTGACTGCTTGGGAATATCGGATGTGGTAAGCTTGATCAATGTCTAGATAGGTGACAGCTTGAGAATAATAGTTTAAACACCGATTCTCGTACGATTACTGAATTTAAGCAACCTCGAACCTGGTCAGTATCTAGATGGGTGACTACTCGGGTATACCAGGTAGGATGTGCGAATGGTTTTAATGGATAATGGCTCCAAATTATTAATCGGATAGCTGAGTTCTAATTCCAGTTTGGTTCATTATATTCACTTACACGCAATTACTCTTGGAAAATGGATCCACGTCTTCTCTCACAACTATGGGTTAATTAGTAAGAGTTCTTTAAAGCCATGATTATTTGTATAGAATATTGTTACAATCTCAAAAAAATATTTCTGGCTTTAAATAAACTGCAAATGATTGATAAGCAGTACGAAACGAATAAAACAATCAATCAATTTTTCTTCTTAATATACGTGCTTTGTCTCTTCAGATAGTTGACGATCATGGCTCTCCACACCTGCCTGTCCCTAATAGCCTTTCGTAAGTTATCTTTTTCATTTCTTCTAATCATTTACACTAGGTCGTTTGGTAGGTTATACGCTGCTTTCCTCTGTTTGCCTTCAATATGTCTTGTGAGTTTCAAATTTTCTAAGCCGTCTTTTCTCATTATGTACCCTAGAAATTTCAACTGTCCCTTTCTGGTACTACCTATGAGTGTCTTTTTTGCTTCAATTTTCTCTAAAGCTTCATCGTTGATCACGTGTTCAATCCATGGCATTCTCAGCATCCTTCTGTTACCTTAAGTCTCTCCTCAGTCTGTGATGAGATTATCCAGTATTTATTACCATATAGGAGGAGGGATATTATTATATTCAGCACACATCTCTGGTTTCGGGTGAAATATTCCTGTTTTTTTAATGATGTGTTTAACTTTTGGAAGACTGCTTCACTATCCAAATGCGCCTTTTGTTTCTTCCGAAGACCAAATTTTGCAATTCCTCCTGACTGCTTAGTAATATTATTATGAACCTGTCCATGTATTTTCAATATTGGGATATAGATTTGAGGCATTAAAAGCTGCAAATAACTGGGCCAGTATTGATGGAAAGAAATGACCTCATCCTGTTGATGTAGCGATATCAGTGTCAGCCGTTGCCTTGTTAAATGGAAATATCTGTGCTCTCATAAAAAATTGTTTCAGATATTTATTGTTCTCAAAATTATCATCTAAGTGAAGTGGACCACATAAGGAACATAACAAACGACCCTGACAAAGTAGATCACTAAATGAATCCATACCTTGATAAATCACTTTTTAGACAAGGATGACAAGACAAAAAATGTGGTCACTATCAACACAAAACAGAGTGACAATCAAAAGCACAGACAGTGACGAGTGACCATCTCGTAATGGCGCGAAAGAGAAAACGCCCCTACGACTGTTCACGTCACCTCACTTGTTTACAGGAGTAGGTTACAGTCAGACTAAAATGTGCCTACTACTACAATAGTCTTCTGCTTTTATTCAGTGGGTGGCCAAAGAGCAATTTTTAAGCCACATGCGTTAGACTGGAAGAAGCTGCATCCCAAGGACAAACCTGAAGCAGGATATCTGAAAGATCATATTTAAAAAATAACCAGACAAAAACTGATTCGGTTCCAAATAAAATCACCGCACTATTCTTACCAATTCCCAGAACCTGTTTGCTAACAATTTGCTGCTTTCCTCTAGGCCTTAGATACATATAAAAGCCAGCAAGCGTATGCCCATCCTTATTTGGTCGTAAATGTTTCCATGAGTCGCAGATTTAGGAAGTATTTACTACAGTATATTTGGTAAAATATTGTCGATTCTAATGCTACTCCGTTATCATGCTGCAAATTTAAGACGAGCATTAATATGTTCCCGGATCGATCGCAAATAATCCACTTTCTCAATATGTTTCAAATTCGA
>CAHIKZ030005063.1:1712500-1722500 GCA_903632075.3 Acanthosepion pharaonis
TATCAAGGCGCTCAACGTAAATAGAAGAGTCACCAGACATTATGTGACAGCAATATTCTAAGCATGGACGAAAGGTAGACTTATAGGTATGTAAAATAGATTCTGGAGAGACAAATTACCTCGCAGGTTACGGTGAACCATCTTCTTTAGCAGCTGATCCAGCAATAGATTCAATATAGTCTTTCCACTTCATGTCAGCCGAGAACTTTACTTCGAGAATGCGAAACGATTCTTTCTTCGAGGTGAGTATCAGCCATCAAGGCAGAAAGGGGTCTCTCAGATGATTAATATAGAGAAGTTTAGTTTGGGAGGCATTAAAATTAAAAAGCAATCATCTTTTGTTCCAGTTAACAACAAACACGGTCGTATTGGACATCGGCTGCCATTTTGACTTTATGGAACATTTCAGGCTTTCACACGAACCAAGCTCGCTACTTTGACCCACCTTTCGCGGAAATCTGTCGACACCTTATAGAACTGATCAGCCTTATCCAGACAGGAGTAAATGGTTGTGTCATAATTTACAATTAGCATGCAATCAAGCAAAATTGTATACACATTAAGTAAGCATTTCCCAGTTTGTCGTAATAAAACCACCGGTAGGAGAGGTGTATAAATCCTTCATTTTTCATCAAAGTAGTGATGGACTAGAGCAAAGAGAATTCAGAGATTATTTAATGAATTTACTCATTTATGCCAATCGATTCGCTAGACAAATCCAATAAAAATATAGACATTCAATGCCATTCTTATTTATCTGAAGAAGTAATACAGATTTTCGTTAGGTTCCTGTTTCCTTGTAGCCAGTAAATGTCTTGCAAAAAAAAAAAAAAACAAAAAAAAACTTCGTTTTGGGTTTTAATAAAAATGGCGTAAAACTTAGCTAATGCGAAGTTGTAGCCTGAACAAGTTTCGATAATCTCGAATACATTAGAACTGACAGTGCTTACCAGAGCTCTAAGCTTGTTAGGAATATTTCTTCGCAATCCTCGACATAGTTCGTAAAATCTATACGCCAATGGTGCCATTCTTTTTGTTGCAGTGGGTGAGCTAGGATCGACGTCGAGTTTTTTTAGGTCACCATTTTATATTCGAATTAAATTCACCCATTAGACTAGTTGTCGTAAATCTTGCTAACTAAAGATCGACTTGAAGTGAATCAAAATCTCAATCAAGGAGAAACTCCTAGAATCACTAAGTAACTATTTATACGAAGGAGAAGAAAACGCTTAACTCACGTGGTATTTAAATAGTTTACAACGCCATTTTTATTATATTAATTGCTATTTGGACAAACAGTTCTCTCGTTGCATTCTACTATCTACGTCAGGTGTCCATTTTTGTAAGTAGTAACCAGAGTTTATAGTCGTACCCTTTACTCATTCCACGGGGATAGATTGCATTTATTCAAATATCCATGCTTAGAGCATATGTAATATCAATTAATATTTTACCTTTGATTCAGTTTCATGTTTTTTAGTACGAATCATTCGCTGAACTGGAGTAAGTGAGCACTACTAGACCCAGGATTAGAACTCACAATTACCAGGGGATTGGAAATGTTTGAAACAACGTGTTAGTCGACTAGGTTAAATTTCATTTGAATTTCCGACATTATTATGTTTTTCTAAGCTTAGCTTGGACGAGAAACAAGTCCGAAATTAAAAAGCACCCAGTGAGGATCGAACTCCCTACGCCGTCGTAATTATTCTAGCGAAACCTGTTTGCTAACCATTAAACCACGTCGAAGTGTCTTATGCTGGTTTTATACAGTTGTAATCCACAAGGCTCACAGAGCAATTAAAATTGTTCGGATGAGCTTTCCTCATTGGTACCTCGACTTCATGAATTTAAACGTAGTACTAGATTGGCAGTTAGGTCTCATTATTTTAGTGTTTAACTTGCTATGTGTAACTGTAAGTTCTATTCTAATAGTTTATTATCTCGCACTTCTCTCTTGTGGAACTCCTGTTTTGATTCCGTGTCAGTTACGACCTTTAAAGATTTAAATGCAATGTCAATTGTAATCTTCTGATTCCTCGTATCCTGTTCTTTTTATTGTCATTTTTCTCCAATAATGTTTTATCATTTCCCTTGGCTCTGTTGTCTTTCATCCCCAATAACACCTTGTGCCTGAGTAGTTTTATCCCCTTGTTTGGGGTGAAATGATAAAAGAATATCTAATGTCTAAAGTTCTCGACCTGAGTCAGGTAACTCATACCACGAGATTACAAACATCAGATCCGATTAGCAAAACATGTAATGAAGACAGATTTACATTTGAAATATTCTGACAAAATTATGAACATCTAAGAAAAGTCGGTTCACTGTGTCGTGCCAAACAATGTTTCCCTCTAGAATCTATCTTGCACATCTATAAGTCTACCATTTATCCATGCTTAGAATACTGCCATATATGGTCCGCTGCCCCTGCTATTTACCTGGATCTCCTTGATAAGAAGCAAATAAGAATCAGCAATATTACTGGTCCTGATCTGGCAGCTCGGCTTCAGCCACTTGCTCACCGCTGTAATGTTGCCTCTCTGTGTCTTTTTTATAAATACTTCCATGTTAATTGTTCAGATGAGCTCTTCATTTAAGGGCAACACTAGACCGGCGGCGAGATTTCATCAATTTACAGTTGAGCTGGCTAGATGTAGCCGTAAATTCTATGCCAACAGTTTATATATGCGGTTTCAAAAATGTCAAGTAAAATCTGTAAGAACTATTTCTAGGGTAAGACGCAAAGAAAAAGAAAACTTACCAAAGCGAAAAGATCATTTTGAAGTTTCATTCGACACATCGGAGGCAGGGTTTGATCCCGGACACCCTTGATAAGCTGCTGAAGCATTTCCTCGCTGTACTCAGTGCGGAATAAATCCATACCATTAATCTGAAAGAAAATTTACCCACATTTACACCTTATAGAAATAACGAATTTCAATTATTATAACACTGATAAGGCAGATATGAGAACCGGGGTAGTAGCACCTGTTAGGGCCCCAGATATGGGCAAATTGTAAACCCCCAAACAAAAATCAACAATACATTTTTATCGAAAAATAATAATCAATAAAATATTAATATATATATATATATATATATAGTAACATTATCTACAATACATTTTATGAAGTATAAAATTATATTTATAAAAATCATACCTTTATCTTAAGATTATAAAATTTTGTACAAGGTGTCTGTCGTTGAAACATAAAATTGCGTGCGGGATATTTGGATTTCGGCATTAAATAAACGATAGAGATACTGATATGCCGCTAAAGAAATTCAACCAACTCTACCTTGAGGTAATCTTTGAACTTGTATTGAGTAAACAATTCCCAATGGGAATTAGTATGAAAATGAACAAAACAGACTAGGTCGAAATTTGAACTCGGCTTGACGATTCCTCTTTTTGTGCCGATAACTCATACGCAGCCTGTCTATCTTTTGTATAGTATAGCGCTTCCAAATAAATTGATTCTGCAGTCATCAAGTCTAGAATTAACCATTAACTATCCTACATGTCCTGAAAACCTCATCGTACGCTCATATAACAACGTCAATCTACCTTGAGTCGTCCTGGGTATGACGATAAACGACATCCGGCAGCAAGACCTCTGATCGGGTCATTGGAGGTTTTGAGGAGCGTGGAACCACCACTTAATTGTTGTTTCCAGGTTCACTCTGATCCCGACCTGGAGTGGTAGCACCTGTTACGGTCCCAGCTATGGGCAAATAGTGAACCCCCACCAAACAAAAATCAACTATACATTTTTATAATAAAATGATTAACAAAATATTTTATATCAAAATGACAATTATTGCAACACTAAATAATATATAAAAAATACATGTTTACAGTAAAATAACCAACAATGCATTTTATGATTTACAAAATATATATTTAAAAACATATCTTTACTCTGGGAGAATAAAATTATACACAGGATATTTGTAGTTTGAAAGTATTAAATTGCGTGTAGGATATTTGAATTTCGGCATTAAATAAACGATAGAGGTTGATATGCCGCTAAAGAAATCCAACCGACTCAACCTTGAGTGACTCTTTGGACTTGTATTGAGTAAACAATTCCCAATGGGTATTAGTATGAAAATTAAGAAAACAGACTAGGTCGGAATTCGAACTCGATTTATCATTTACAAAATACATATCTAAAAAAGTATAAAATTACGCACAGAATACCTGTAGTTTAAAGCATAAAATTGTTTGCGGGATATTTAGATTTCGGCATTAAACAAATCATAGAGGTTGATATGCTACTAGACAAATTCAACAAAAAATTCTGAGTTTTAGCAAAACCTTCCTTGAGATTCTCTTTGGACATTTCTCCATTTTTTACATTTCTGAACATGCAGATCTGAATAGAGTTTTTTATTTATCAAATAGGAATTTTCGTTGTCATCCATAACTACAGAACGTAAGAAAATTAGTTCAAAATGGTTTAATATCTAATGATTAACTTAGAATAATTTCCGAGTTATATGGTAGAATTAATGGTAAAAACGCCCTGGATTGTCAGTGCCTATAAAAATTATACTGAAGCCTTGTGCTACTTACAAAGATCCAGTCTTGGTCAGAGAAGTTGTTGAATGTCATCTCTCTGGAGAAATTCTGCATAAAAAAGTTCACTTCCGGTTGGTTTCGGCGATAGATTTTAAGGTTTAATGGCCAGCCAGACTCGAAGTACTGTCTGGATTGTCCGGTGTTTTCTGCAAGCATGAAATGAAAGATGTGAGGTTAAGAAGAGAGGAAAATAGAATAATAAAGAAAACAAACATCCCCCTCTAGGTGGCAAAACGTGGACGGAGATTTGATCAAAAATAAAAACGGCCACAAAATAAAAATCTACACGATTTACATAGTTCGAACCGGTGTCCTCTTCTTGAGTGGCATATTCACGACGTTTCAGCCTTCTTCAGGTGATATACGTCAGAAGTTTTTGTGCGCCTGTGACATAGCAGAGGGAACAGAAATTTGGAGAGGGAATTAACTAAAACTGAGATACGAAAAAAAAAGGCATGGCTTGTGGAATTAGAACGATCTACCCACGCTGGGACTAAATAAAGGTTTCGGTTCGAAATTCCAACGTATATCGACTGAAGAAAGCCGAAGCTTACAACGGCCGAAACAGCGTGAATACTGCAATAAGGACGAGAAAGATGTAATATCTAAGAAATATAAGCAGACAATAAATAAATGTAGAAACCCATATGTAAATACGCACAGAAACGCATATATATATATATATATATTAAGAAATGGACAAAGTCCGACAATTTATTAAAGACATCTTTATGTTTAACATTCTTTTTATAGATACAAGTATTTTAGTAAATGCTCTGTTTATAATAAACAGTATTAAATAACATTTACCGGCCTGAATGTCCGAGAAATTTTCATAGAAAATATTCGTCCTTTGATAGGATTCGAACCTGTATCCTATACGGAACCGTCATTTAGATTGACGTGCCTAACCTCTCGGCCACAAAGGATCAAATTTACTGCCTATAAACTTCAATCTTCCATGAATCTCGTACATTCATAACTGCTCATGGCGTATCAAATGTAAACAAATGACGTCATACATTAAGAAATGGACAAAGTCCGATAATTTATTAAAGACATTTTTATGTTTAACATTCTTTTTATAGATACAAGTATTTTAGTAAATGCTCTGTTTATAATAAACAGTATTAAATAACATTTGTTATTAAATACTGCTTACTTAAACAGAGCATTTACTAAAATACATTTATCTAAAAGAATGTTAAAACATAAAATGTCTTTTAATATATATATATATATATATATATATATATATATATATATATATATATATATATATATATATAAAGAAGAGAGGAACCGTAAACGTTTTTGGTTTTAATGTGGATTTTTTTAAAGAAATATATTATGCTTTATTTGCCATAATTTTGCTACACGTGCTTCCGGTCTCGCGATCTTCATCAGGCAAAGAGTGGATATTTCCACATATTATTAAAAAGAATTCATTTTTTTTTATGTTTTTCGACGTTAAATATTCTCGATATTAGACATTCTCTTTTTTGTGTGTTAGTGACCCAAATGTCTTTCTTGAACTAAGGCAGCGAAAGAATTCTGCGTGAAGGGTCATAAAACAATTAAGACTGGTCCGAGAAAGGGTGAAGAAGATATCTATATTCTTATCTTTTAATGACCCCTGTGTGTTCTTAGATCTATTTCCATTTTTTTGTGATTTTGTCAGCATGCGTACGCATACGTAGATTCCTTCTCCAAACACACAATAAAGTGAATGTCTAATATCGAGAATATTTAACATTGAAAAACATAAGAAAAATTAATTGTCTCGCTAGAACAATTACGACAGTAGTGAGTTCGATCCTCACTGGGTGGCACATACTTTCGTCCTAGCTGCCACATCTAAGCTACGGTGGAAAATCGATGTTGCCTTTTCATATTTAGGTCACCTAGAGGCGGTGTAATGGTTAGCAAGTTTGTCTCGCTAGAACGATTACGACCGAGTAGTGAGTTCGATCCTCACTGGGTGCCCCCTAATTTCGGCCTTGTGCCACATCTAAGCCTAGCTTGGAAAATCACTAAGGGCACCTCGAGGTGGTGTAATGGTTAGCAAGCTAGTCTCGCTAGAACAATTATAACTTAGTAGTGAGTTCGATCCTCACTGGGTGCCCCCTACATTCGGCCTTGTGCCATATCTAAGCTACGCTTGGAAAATCACCATATCGAATCAATTGCTAGGTTTTCTGCTAAGAAAAATTCTTCCCTGTTTCGTGCAAGACAATTTTTCTCTCCTGAAATTATCTTACATATTTATAAGTCTGCTATTAGTCCGTGTTTCAAATATTGCTGTTAGGTACAGTCCGGTATCTCTGATGATATTCTTGATAAAATCCAAAGTGGAATCAGCAATAACATTGGTGCTGCCGTGGCATCTCGAATTCAGTCACCCTCTCATTGTTGGGAATGTAACTTCTCTCTGACTTTTCTATAAATACTTCCATGGTAATTGTTCGGATGACATCTTTCCTCCTTGCATGGAGTGAAATGATCAAAAAGTGTGAATATTACTTTGTTTTCTGAAACTTTCTTTTCCTATTTTGATGTCATTCATCTTTTAAATTTTTTTCATTTCTAACTTTGCTTTCATTTTTAAATATATCCCAGCCTGAGCTCTATTCATGAACATCCGAATCGATTTGAACGAATTAATATTTGTGTCTGGGAAAACTTACCTAAATCGTAGTAAAAGTCTTGGTGGAATTTCATATGAAGTTGATCGCCGTCCCGGACCCACGCCACCTGAATATACAAGCAAAAGTCGTTAAATTATACACACACACATATATATATTTAGGCTCTACTTTTGTATTGAGCACTGTTTTTTTAAAAATAATAACAAAATACTAAAGAACTTTGGATTATTTACCTAACGAGTTCATTCCTATTTTCTATATATTTTCACACATACATATATATATATATATATATATATATATATATGTGTGTGTGTAATTACATAAAAATGAACCTCAATTGTACCCCATTTATACGGTCATTTCGCTCCACAAGAGAATACTCTCTTCGAGAAATTCCCGGGAGCTTGTCAATACTAAAAAGTTTGATAAAAAAAAAAATGAATCGTGAAAATTGAAAAAGAAAGGAGGAAAGAAGGAAAAAAGAGAGGAAAAATAAGAGAAAGAACAAATGAATTAAAAGCCACAGTTAGTACATTTACTTTTTAAAAAAAGTGCTCAATGCAAAGTAGAGCAAAATATTATATATTTATTACAAAACATTTCTAAATCACGACAAAAAGCTTTCATGTTTCAATACTATCACTGTACTTCTTCAGGAAATGGTCGGTAACTGGTTCTAAAATGATTTCTTACGCAAATTTAAAATCAAATCGTTAACTCTTTCCCTAAAGTTAAAGTGGGGATAAGGTCAGAAATTAAAAATAGTCTTGTGGGTGTGTCTCGATTAACCAATTACATGTTAGATCTACCTCAAATTGAAAAATAAGATCAGAGGGTGGAGGTGGGTGAGTTATATTTTTATGCGACGATAAACCGACATATAGACATGGCATCATTACAGAGAATACATTTTGTCGCTGCCTTTGATCACCCAGAGGCGGTGTAGTGGCTAGCAACCTTGTCTCGCTAGAACAATTACGACTAAGTAGTGAGTTCGATCCTCACTGGGTGCCCCATACTTTCGGCCTTGTGACGCATCTAAGCTACGCTTGGAAAGTCACCATTTATCGCTGCAGTCGTCAATGATGCACAAAGTTTAATTTTCCTATAAATGCCAGTTTGTATCAGAGTATTTACCTTGGGAAACTCTCATTTTGAAAGGTCAACTTCATTTTAAGCCATCGCTATCTTGCAGCCATACACAATCGTGGGAAAAGCATTGAGAGTAAACCCTGAGGGCAAATTTGGAGTGGAGTCCGTAAGACAGTCCGATGTTATGGTCAACTTCATTCTGGCAACTCCTGCGACGGCGCCGGTCTCAAACTGTATTGTCCTCTACCTGTCCCTTGGGCAATATCGATGACGTGGAGATGGGCAAGTACCGAACTCTTAAAAATATCTTGCCCTAGTGAGGACACACCCACGACGGCAAAACACAATCTATTGATGGGAGTATTCCGAAGATCCTTTTGAAGGTACAACTGACCGCCGGCAAATGGGCACAAAGGCGACCTCATCTTCGCTTCAATGAGGTCTTCAAAAAGTACGAAAGGTCAATGGACATCGAGAGAAGAGAAGATTTTGGTTTGGTTTTGTTTTACGGCTTATCAACCTCAATGGGTCATTTAATGCCGAAAACATTTTTTTCCTGATAATATTTTTGTTTTGTCAAAAATCTATTTCTGGTAATATTTTTTCCTCCAAATTGTATAGCTGGTAATATTATTTTAAAACATGTATTTCTGGTAATATTTTTTCTTTCAAAAACGTATTGCTGATAATAGTTTTTGTTCTCTTCAAAAATTTTATTTTGTTAATAATTTCCTTTACACAGTAGTTCTAGTATTAAAACCTATTTTTACACTTTCATAATGCTTTTTACCTTAGTTTCGAGGTTAACTATTTGCCCATAGCAGAGTTCCTAACAGGTGCTACCACCCCCGGTGAGGGTGGACATGGGAACACCAGCAATTAAGACGCTCCTCAAAGCCTCCTGATCAGAGGCCTTCCTGTTGGACGTATTTTATCGTCTTACTCTGAGCGTGGATGTAGTTTATCGTCATACCCAGGACACGGATGTAGTCTCAGTTTTGGGGTTAACTATTTGCCCATAGCTGGGACCTTAGCAGGTGCTACCACTCTGGGTTAAGGTGGACCTGGGAACACCAGCATATAAGAGGTGGTTCCACGCTCCTCAAAGCCTACTGATCAGAGGCCTTGATGTTGGACGTAGTTTATCGTCTTACCCTGGACGCGGATGAAGTTTATCGTCATACCCAGTACAAGAAGGGAAGATGTGGCCATTACAACGAGTATTAGCGTGCAGAGAGGAGAAGAGAAGGCTTACCGACGGGGAGAAGCGTGCTCAACAAAAAGAAAAGAAGCCGATATCAGCGGGAGAGCGTCTTCACATGTATTCGTTGCAATCGAGACTACCACTACTGCATAGGCCTATACAGTCTTAACAGATGCTGCAATGCAATCAGAATCTGAGGCATGGCTCTTTGCGCGCACACCCAAAGTATGTCGATACCGACGGGTGCCACATATATTTATTCGCGTAATTTTTTGTTTTTTTATCACAGGAATAAATTTTGAGTTAAAGCAAAAGTAAAGCAGTTAACGTTTTATCGAAAGACAAAATGTCAGTTAGCTTTTAGCATGATTAAAACGAAGTAATGTTTATAGCCATCAAACGAGAAGGTTATTTCAAGAAACGAATTGCTGACCTTGAGAATAGGAAAACCCGGCATTTCCTTGT
>CAHIKZ030005063.1:1727500-1785000 GCA_903632075.3 Acanthosepion pharaonis
AGAAGGAAAATCGTAGAAGAAAAATGAAAATAGAAGAAAAATCGTAGAAGAAGAAAAAGAAGAAAAATAGAAGAAAAATCGTAGACAGAAGAAGAAAAATAGAAGAAGATAGAAAAATAAAAATCGAAGAAGAATAAAAGAAGAATCGAAGAAGAAGAATCGAAGATGAATCGAAGAATCGAAAAAATAGAAGAAGAAGAAGAAGAAAAAGAAAAAAGAAAAAGAATGGAGAAAGAAAGGAAGAAGAAGGAGAAAAATAGAAGAAAAATCGTAGAAGAAGAATCGAAGAAGAAGAATCGAAGATGAATCGAAGAAAAAGAAGTATCGAAGAAAGAAGAATCGAAAAAATAGAAGAAGAAGAAGAAAAAGAAGAAGAAAAAGAATGGAGAAAGAAAGGAAGAAGAAGGAGAAAAATCGAAGAAAAATCGAAGAAGAAGAATCGAAGAAAAATAGGAGAAGAAGTATCGTGGAAGAAGAATCGAAGAAGAAGAATCGAAAGAATCGAAGAAGAAGAAAAATCGAAGAAGAAGAATCGAAGAAAATAGGAGAAGAAGTATCGTGGAAGAAGAATCGAAAGAATCGAAGAAGAAGAAAAATAGAAGAAAAATCGAAGAAGAATAGAAGAAGAAGAATCGAAAATGAATCGAAGAAAAAGAAGTATCGAAGAAAGAAGAATCGAAAAAATAGAAGAAGAAGAAGAAGAAGAAAAAGAAAAAGAATGGAGAAAGAAAGGAAGAAGAAGAAGGAGAAAAATAGAAGAAAAATCGTAGAAGAAGAATCGAAGAAAAATAGAAGGAGAAGTATCGTGGAAGAAGAATCGAAGAAAGAAGAATCGAAAAAATAGAAGAAGAAGAAGAAGTAGAAGAAGAAGAAGATAAAGAATCCACGAAACGAAAAATTGAGTATAAATGGGTGAATATTGTTTACAGAAGTATTTTTCTGCTGAGTAAAAAGTAAAAAAAAAATAAAATAAAATATGTTCTCACCTGCCAGAACGAAGGATCAGTATTTGTGGACATCTTCCGCAACTTCTAAGAGACAAAAAACAGATACAAATATATTATTTCATAAATATATTATTTCAGAACATGACATTGTTTAATATTCCGCATACATGTACATCTGTAATAAGCGTAAAGAAGTAAAAATGCGCATGCGCAGACCAGCGTTCTATTTCTTGTTAGGTATTATGGAAATTATTTCAAGCAAGCAACTCGCACCTAACGACATTTAAGCACACAGACAGGCAGGCGCGCACAAACACACACATACACACAGCTATTAAGTATATATTAATAAATATACATATTTGAAGAAATATACTCTTAAGGTGTGTTATATTTATGGGATAAAGTGCTCAGTATCAGAGATAGAGCGTGTGTAAATATAAAATTGAACATTGAAGTCAACACTTAGAGGTGGCAATATGTTCCATGCTAGATGCAATCGTCATGCCTGATGATTGCATCTAGCATGAAACAGCCTGTCGCCTCTAACTATTGATTTCTATGTTCACTTTTTATATATATATATATATATATATATATATATATATATATATATTTTACATACATATATATAGGCGACAGATTGCGTCTAGCAAAACAGCCTGTCGCGTCTAAGTGACTTCAATGTTCACTTATATATATATATATATATATATATATATATAATTATTTATTTAAAAATATGAGAGTATAATAAGAGTTCTCAAGTTTCAAAACAAGAGCCGAAAACTGCAATATAATTATTTGAATTAAAATTGAATTAAAGTACCAAGCTCTGTTCCATCTTCAAGCGAATTTTTTTTTTGAATAAATAATTCTTAAAATTTACGCGTTTTATAAGCATATTCATTATTAAGATTAAAATTATTATGGTAACGGTTAGAGCAATTATTTAAAAAAAAGAGGGCGTAAGGGTTAATAATTTGTATCAATATCTCAGTTACATTCAAAAAGGTCAAGTTAGGGTAAGGTTGTGGTGTCTAAATTTAAAGCGGAAGATGACATCGTCTAGTGTCTATGGAGATTTATTTATTTTTTATTTTATTTTATTTTATTTTTCTCTGAAAGGGTTTTGTGTATATAAAAAAACTGTCATAAAACTGCCATAATTCACTAACATTTGTTTTGCGGGTCAGTCATGTACCGAAAGATGTATATCACGCATGGCACGTAACTGATATTTATATATCTACCGACTAGGTAGGATATTCGTTAAATACGAAGTATTTATTGTACTTATGAATTTATCAATATGTTCACTATAGTATTCATGAAAATATGTAAATGCGTATACTTCTATTTTATATATATATATATATATATATATATATAGGATTGGTATATAAATTCCAATAACCAACAAATACTATTCTTAAAAGAGTGCTCAATACAGAGTAGAGCAAATACAATTATTTATTCCAAAATTATAACATAAATATGTTATAAAATCACTACAAAATTAGCCATTTTGTTTCAACACTTCTGGTGTCTTATCAAGTGATGGTGTTGAATGTAGAATAAAGGTTTTAAAAGGATCAAATCAATCAAACACACCTCGCTAAGGGAAACGCTGTTACATAAGCTTGAATGACCAATCAAAATACAAGTATCTGAGAATTCAAAAAACTTGACAACGAACTAAGGTTATAATAATTATTTAATGCTTTAATGTTCGGGTTAGACTAAAATAGAATTCATTCTAACTAATAAATATTAAATTATACGATAAAATTTGAAATTAGAAATTACCCATTTTAAAATTTAAAATTGATCTATATTAAGTTTAAAATTATAAAATTACTGAGGAAAAAAGAAAAAAAAACATGTTATTCTATTTATTTTGTTTTTATTGAAATTAATTTAGAATAAGCGTTAAGATCAAATGTTGCTTCGAACTTTATGACAACATAGATACATTTGAAGCATAAACAGAGGCAGGGGAGGATGACATCTTGTAAAAGACAATACATACACAATCAGATTATAATACATAAACACGCAGACGTATTTAGATATATACACACACACAAAAAGGCGACCCTTAAAAAAAACAAAAAACAAAAACACATACATACACAATAAAAGTGACGCTACACAAAAATACCGATAAAGACGCGTACATACACACACACATACATTGACAAAGAAACTCCGATACACCAACCAAGAAATATTCAAGTTTGAAAGTGTTATTGAATGAATTCTAACCAGTTATTAAAATATAACTTATACGGGCAAATAAAACTCAACATGGGCAGAACAGAAGACCAAACATTAGGGAAAGAAAGGACATTAAAACAGACAGACATGGATAGAAAAATAGATATATATAGGCATAAAAATAACAAGATCTAATATATAAAAAAGGAAAACTCCAAACACACAAATATATATAAAAATATATTTCATATATACACATATATATCTATATATATATATATACACATACACACACACATACATATACGCATACGTATATGCATATATACCCATACAGAAGTAAGCATAAATATATCAACCCACACAGCAACATAAAAAGTAAATAACCCAAAAATATATATATATATATATATATATATATATATATACATACAGAAACACACATATATACACATAAACATATATAAATATACAACATACAGCAATATATATATATATATATATATATATATTAACAACATACAAACACAAACTTAAACACATACATATATATATATATATATATATACACACATACTCATAAACACACACACATAGAAACACACACACACTCATAAACACATACACACACACACACATATATATATATATATATATATACACATACACACACATAAATAGACATATACATATTCTAACAATATTATCTTAGTGACGATACAGGACTGTAAAGTCCATACAATATTAAAATGTAACGAGACACAATTGTTAATTATTAAGTCTATAAGTAATTATACAACCATTATCAAACAAAAGTAGATTTTAGTTAGTATTGACGATACATTCCAAGCATCCCTCGTTCGTGCGCATGTGTAGTTGGACTAACATAAAAAAAATGGTGTCCTGATTTACTAATAACATCAAATCACAGCATAAATCTACTAGCAAAAAAAGACTAAAGATTTTTGAAACAATTTATGTCCAAAAAAGGACGATACATCAATAAAAATAATTATAGCCACCAACGACAAATTATCTAATGTATAAAAAAAACAATATAGTACACATGATTGGAACACGTTACCGTAACACGTAACCGACAATATTTCTACGTTTGGATTTATCCAATTCAATATAACAACATTTTCAAATGTACCTTTTAAAAGAGTTTTGATCTTCCTCACCTCGCTTCACTGGTACACACGCCTTTATATATTCATCGGACAAGGTTTATTTACGTTGATCCGACTTCACATGCGTACGAACAAGAGAGGCTGGGAAGTTTAAATTTCGAAAAATTTCCTTAATATGTGCTTTGGATATATAATCTAGCCAATTTCATTTAAATTCTTTTTCTTTTTGTTTCCATGATCTTTGTTATTAAATATCCCACATTATGTTAACAGAAGATCTGATAATACGGCAGAAATTCGTTTATCACCATATTTGTACATGAACGCACAACTGTGAAAAAATTAAAAATCAAACTCAGCGTTGCTATTGCACGCTCCAAAAACAATAACTCATTTCCAATAGCATTTTCTGATACAACAATACATGTATTTTCGTTGTCCTCTTATTACTAAGAGAAAAAACAAGAACAACATCTATTCCATACCTGAAGATGTCTGTAGGAACAGACGAAAGATTGTAGTAAAAATAAGAACTAATACGGCAGAAATTCATAGAAACAAGGATCTTTTCATTCATAACGGATTCGGAGGTTTTTGTATATTATTTGAATTGTTTGCGATGATGGATTTCTCGCCAATTAAATCATTAACCTTCGCATTTGTTTTTTGTGTGAATAATTCATGAATTTGTAAATTGATTGCACGTTTATCCAAATTAAAATAACTGACCCAAGTGCGACTTTTGGATAATAAGTACGACATTACTGTAATTATTGAACAATATAGTTCATGCCACTTTGACAGAAAATTTACCAGTAAAAAATTCGTTTATCACCATATTTGTACATGAACGCACAACTGTGAAAAAATTAAAAATCAAACTCAGCGTTGCTATTGCACGCTCCAAAAACAATAACTCATTTCCAATAGCATTTTCGGATACAACAATACATGTATTTTCGTTGTCCTCTTATTACTAAGAGAAAAAACAAGAACAACATCTATTCCATACCTGAAGATGTCTGTAGGAACAGACGAAAGCTTGTAGTAAAAATAAGAACTAATACGGCAGAAATTTATAGAAATAAGGATCTTTTCATTCATAACGGATTCGGAGGTTTTTGGATATTATTTGAATTGTTTGCGATGATGGATTTCTCGCCAATTAAATCATTAACCTTTGCATTTGTTTTTTGTGTGAATAATTCATGAATTTGTAAATTGATTGCACGTTTATCGAAAATATATATATATATATATATATATATATGAGATAATGATATATATATTTTACATATCAAGAACAATTTTTGGAAAAAATTTATGATAAAGTGGGAAAAGTTTACTTGTTCCGTGTTTCGCCCATTATGATTTAATCGTGTTAAATTGTTATGTTGGCACGACTACACATTTGCATGAACGAAGGCTCGTGGGATTTTAAAATGTGTATATATATATTTATCTTAGTCGTAGCAACATAACAAATCTAGTCCGATGCAGGCATTCAGGACGAAATGAGGCAAGTAAATTTTGTTTCTTTTTATATATATATATATATATATATATATATATATATATATATATATATATATATATATATATATATATATATATATATATATATATGGGACGGTATATGTGTGTGTGTGTGTGTATATGCGTGTATGTGTACAGATGTGTTTACTAATTCCTCGTAGTGTGTATGTATGGAGAGGGAATATACATCATCATCTCTCGTTGAGGCACGGTGGAGTAATGGATAGCGGCTTAGATTGAGGAATCGGAGAGCCGAGTTCGAATTCCAGTCGAATCCATTACATTCACTTACGTGCTAACACCCTTGGGAAAGGTGTGAATCCTCTTTCTTCTCCCTCCAGCTATGGGTAAATAGCAGAACAGAGTGGGTTCTATAACCTTGGATGGCAACTGGTCTAGGAGAAGGAAAACTCTGAATTCAAACCTGCTCTTAGAGGAGGGTGAATGGAGTCTCTCTGAGCCTTGGTTGGCAATCCATTTAGTGTTGATGTCACGATAAAAACACCCTTGATAGCCTTAGCGAAGCATCAAGAATATAGCTATTTGACAAGATTATGAACTACACCAATCAAAGTATTGGTGAGTTCAATCTCGGCTGAGGCCGCAAGAGATGATGATGATATATATATCCACGCATGCAGACAAAAACACACGAAATAGATCTAAGAACACACAGGGTCATTAAAAGTTAAGAATGCCGATAACTACTTCATCATTTCATCTTAATTGTTTTATAACCCTTCACGAAGAACATTTCACTGCCAGTTCAAGAAAGATATTTGGGTCATAAACACAAAAAGAGAATGTCTCATATCGAGAATATTTAACATCGAAAAACATAAAGAAGAAAAAAATTAATTATTTTTAATAATATGTGGAAAACTCCACCCTTTGCCGGATGACGGTTGCCAGAGCAGAAACACGTGTAGCAAAATTATGGAAAATAAAGCATAAGATATTTTTTTAAAAAACAAATCCGCATTACAACCCAAAATGTTTGCGGTCTCTCTCTTCTTTTTACATATATATATATATATATATATATATATATATATATATATATATATATATATGAGCGTTTCGAAAATTTTTCGCTCGATCAAGATGCCGATTCCCGTCAAAATGATTTGTATTGGTTAGACTTTCCATCACCTCCATCCCAGCATAAATTTTCCGAAACGACGTGAAGTGATTTTCTTCGTCTGTCTTATTTTTATAGATAGTTCTTTAATCTTTCATTTTTTTTTTGCCTGTCACTGGATGATATCCATGAAAATTTTAACACATGCCACGGATAAGCTTAGCGTTTTTACGCCCTTTTCCTCATAAAAGTATCCATAAAAACATAATTTTCGTACAAACCTATATACATAAAATAATATATATATATATATATATATATATATATAAAAGATTCACCTCTTTACTTTCAGACTCCATCCACCATTTTGCAAGCACTGCAGCGGCTCGTTTTCTGTCATCAATCTTATTCCATTTTCGTGAATCGTTGTATTGCTTATTTTTTTTCACTTCCATCTCTTCCCTCTGCTTGTGATACATATCATCCTGGAAAGAGAAATTCAAAATGTAAATACATTCAACAGTTTTAGATAAATCAACGCGTATATTCTTCGCATGCAACAGAAACATTTTTCAAATGTCAAACGAAATATATGAGAAGGGCTTCAAGATATTCAACTGCAAATATTTTGTTAAGAATTTTCTTACCGCAGGAAGTACTTTCGTAAAATTTTTGACATACGGAAGTGGTAACAAGTCTTCTTATCAAGTTTATTTGGAGTTAATGTAACTTTTAAAAATATTTTCTGCGAACCTGCTGCGTATTGGCAGCATGAACTAAAATGTTACCAGGTTGTTCTTACTCTTTAAATAAACGGACGTCTTACGGTCACATCACATTGAAATCCCGGTTACCGAAGGATCACCGAAGTTAAGCAAAGTCGAGTTTGGTTAGTACTTAGAAGGGTAACTGATTCGGAATACTACGTGCTGTGAGCTTGGATACGTGGATGGTGTAATGGATAGTTCCTTGGAATTGTTAGTCATAGGTAGTTCTAATTCCCGTTTGTTTAGTTATATTCATCACGCGTAAATGCTGTTGGGAAAGGGATGAATCCACCATTTCTACCCTCAGCTATTGGTTAATTAATAAGGCTTGTGCCACGAAAACCATTATTGTCTCTCAAGCATAAATAAATAAAATATTTAGATTTAGGCATTAAATAACCCATAGATGTGTTGATATACCGCTAAACAAAAACAACTAACCAATCAAATCAACGGACGATACTTTCTGTCGATATCTCTGAGATGAGGTATTATGATTACTTACATTATTCAAACTGTTAACCTCATCTTCATTGCCATATTCAGAACGTTTCGGCCGCTGTACGTTTCGGCCTAAGTCAGGTGATTGCATGTCTAAGATGAGGTATTATGATTACTTACATTATTTACATTATTCGAACTGTTATCCTCATCTTCATTGCCATATTCACAACGTTTCGACCGTTGTACACTCCGGCGTTCTTCAGGTGATTGGATCTCTGAGATGAGGTATTCTGATTACTTAGATTATTCCGACTGTTATCCTCATCTTCATTGCCATATTCACAACTTTTCGGTCGTTGTACGCTCCGGCATTCTTCAAGTGATTGGATCTCAGAGATGATTATTCCGCATGTCTCAGTTATTCATAGAGAGATATCCTTAAGGACACATGACCCAGTGGATAAAGACGTTGGTAAGATCCAGTGACTAGACCCAATGAATTGTGAATTCAGTACCAGGCCACAGTAGTGGTGAACCAAAACCTGGAGTGTTGAGTTAAAGGGAAATAACTGAGACATCCGAAAGAGGCATGGTGCGTGGAACTAGAACAACCTACCCCGAATAAAAGGTTCGGTTCGAAATTCCAATCACCTGAAGAAGGCCGGAGCGTACAACGACTGAATCGTTGTAAATATGGCAATGAACGTAATGATGATAGGACGACAATTGACGTTTAAATGTACTAAAAGGCTATTTTTCCTACTTGTAAAAGTGAGAAATAAATAAAATATTTCACCGATAATGGGAATTACAATATCAACTTTGGCTTCTTTTTTTTTTAAATTAAAATTCATATAATCATTCTCTTAAAACAGTTTCCTAGGGAAATAGTTTTCTCAGGTCTACTCTTATCCCACATTTTAGTATCGATTGCGGTTTCCTTTCAAACTTTTTGTTTGAAATAGTGTGGAACGTCGACCACCTTGATGATATCATAATTGTCTCTTCGTGTTAAATGTTATATCCATTTTAAATATTGCTGCTGCTGGTACCCTCTAGTGATATTGCTTCATTTACTTTGTTCCACTTCTTTGTGATCGTCAGTCCACGATGTTCAAAGAAAGATGATCTTTGCCAAGACGCTCAGGCTTCACGCCACCATAGCCTTTTGTTTCACCACTGATCTTAGAAAGCGATTGCATAGAGCTGAGAGTTTAGATATGTCGAAATTCCTCAAATTATATGATTTCTTTTATTCACTGGCGTTTTTTCTCTGTAATTCTATATAAAAAATACATATGGTTTGAATTCCTATGGTCGCCCGAAGCTACTAATCTGAAAAATCGGTTGTATACAGCTGATAGTTTAGGTCTCTCTGAACGGGTTTAGCGCCATGTATGACGTCCATATGAAAGCATTCATCTCACGAGGCTGTTTAAGAACATAGCACTGTTTCTATGATTAATGGTTGGCTTTTGCAGGATCTTGTTGGAAAAAATGCCCCTAGAACAGCCAATTTCTATGTTCAATTTCCTTATCTCCTATACTAAATTTGTATAATAGAGCCATATATCGATATATTTTTAAACGTTTTACCCTAAGCAATGCGTGAGTGCCACTAGCACGCAAGGAGTTACAGAGAGTGAAAGTAAGAGTAAAGAGGAGTGTCTGAGGAAAGAATAAAGAGAAGAACAGGGATCAAGATCACGGCTTCAGAAGATGTCGATTGACATTACATTTAAATTTTTGAATATTAGAGTTATCACAGAAGCAAATAAGAGGAAGGTAGTTCCACTGTCGGGAAGAAGAAGCTGTTGGAATAGAAGAGGCGGTTACATTTAATTGTTTTGGTAATAAAAGGGTGGGACCTCGAGTCCAACCTAATAGCACGTTTAAATTCATGCAGTTGGGGCACCAGTGGAAATAGCTCCTCAGAGCAGTTGCCATGAAAATATTTGTAGGAAAGACAGAGGGAAGCCACGTCAGGGAGAAAGTGACTGAAGTCGAGATGCCAGGTCAGGACCTATCACATTGCATATCCGTCTTTGGATTTTTTCGAGAACTTTGAGAGGAACCATACCATATAAGACAACAGTATTCAATGCAAAGACGATTGGCAGATTTGTAGAGTTGAATGAAATTTGAAGTATTCATTTCCCATATTTCATTTTGACTATGGATTCAGGATGTGCGCCATAATTGCTTACATTCCTATCTCAGAACATAATTTCTACTTTGAAAAGGTTTAATGTGAGTGGAAACACCTGGGAGATTTAATGTTTGTTCATTGGAACTAGCGAATCCCCCGCACACAAACCATCTTGTGCAGGACAAAGCTATGGAAAATGATATTAGTTATGGGTATATTGAACAAAACAATAAACCTCATTTGAATCGCTCATATATATATATATATATATATATATGTGTGTGTGTGTGTGTATAATGGATGCTCCCGTCGGTTTCAACGTATGAGGAACTGACAGCTTAATTTTGTGCGATAATCTTAAGTCGCATTTAAGACCCGCTAGTGATTTACAAAGGAGGCCACCTATAGAGCAAGTGTGAGGATTGTGAAATGAGATCACTGTTAGATTGGCTGACCTTTTAGATCTTGCTCTCGCTTCTTGAAGATGATTCAGACAAGCAGATTGCAAGTCTACTAAAACACGTTGATCTCCATTCTACCCGCTCTAAGGATAAGAGCTCAAGGGTGTTATGTGGTATATTGACTGCTGACAAGTTGCTTTTCAGTTTGTGTTTTTATCCTAACCATGGGCGTCCTACATTCCTGTAGCCATGATCTAACTGGCTGTACATTAGGATCTTGGGTATCCTGTCATCAGACATTCTCAAGACATGACCAGTCCACCATAACTGAGACTGTATGATAAAAGTCTTGATTTCTCCAATACTACAATATCGAGGAAAAAAAGATCATGGAAAATAATAGATATTATTCTTCCCCATAACAGAAGATACTCAATAAGGTAAAAAAATTTTTTTTTCCTTTCCTGTCAAAAAAAAAAAAAAAAAAAAAATGAGCCCATATGACTGAAACTATCGACAGAACACAACCATCTATCAGAAGGCATCGATCCTGCCCGCTTGTAATACTGTGTAAAATATACAGTTGAGGAAATGCTCTTTTCCTCCAGTGTAGGCAATCGCCATGCTTATGTTCTAACATTGATGGTAAAGTGTTTCTGATACGAAGGCTCTTTAAGGAATTCTTCCGGAACCTCCGCCATGCACCATCACGTGACGTGTTGTAGTGCTTTGTTTAGTGGAATTTAATATCGAATCTACAAAAAGAACACTTACCTGGAAACTTTCAACTGCCTGTGGCATGTCGTCATCCATAGCAGAGGCAACTATATCGGAGTAAAAGATTTTCAACATATCCATACCATGGTCCATTAAGAAATATCCAAACACAGTCCAAAGATATTCCTTCTCAATTTTCTCCTAGGAACAAACAAATAAAGAAGACCACACGTTATTTCACATACTCGACATAATCAATATTTCATCTTATATAATAGAATATAATACAATCTTATATAATCGATAGACTGAAACATAATCTAAGAAATAAACTCAATATATCTGTCTACATTTCTGAGATGAGGTATTATGAACACTATTTACACTATTCGGACTATTGTCCTCATCTTTGTCGCCATATTTATTACAACGTTTCGGCCGTTGTACACTCCGGCCTTCTTCTCGTGGATGGAATGTCGAACCGAACCCTTTATATCGCTCACTGGGGTAGACTCTTCTAGTTCCACGCGCCATGTCTAATGGATGTCAGTTATCAGTTATCTCCTGTTAATTCCCCTCTCCAAGTTCTCGACTGCCATAACCGGGTATTGAACTCACACTCTTTGGGCCCAGTCACTGGATTTAACCAACGACGTTATGTAAACAGTGTAAACTCAATATAATCTTATAGTAAATATAATTTAATATAATCAATACAATATCATAAATCCCATATAATCAATACAGTCTAACATAATCGATGCATTGTCAGTCATTCTGTCAGTTCAATGACATCACGTGATACACGCTTGTGCGATCATGTGTCTTTTGATTCATGACTGATGAGGCAGCGATTTTCACGCAGTTGATTGCCCTTTCTTTCTGCAGCAGACTGGTTTCTAACCAAGGATATAGAACATCTCCTGCTATTTAACCCATATCTGGAGGAGAAAAAGAGATAGGTTCATACCTTTCCAAAGGTTATTTGCGCGTAAGTGAATGTAACGAACTCGCTTGGAATTCGACCTCGGCTCTCCAATTTCCCATTCAGATATCTATTAGACCACTGCACACCCCATGTGCATTGTAATCTAACTTAATATAATAAGTCGACACCCGTTTATCTCATGCGATAAAAGTCAAATGGCGGTCAAATTTCAGTCCTTTGATGGTGAGATGGAGTGACCCTCTTCAGGACGGAGACCTGGGCGAGGGTATATGGAAGCCGTGCGCTAACCAGACGACATGATCTCCATCTCGCCCGTACCGTCAATATCCAAAGGAATACAGGACATTATATTTAGGGTCGGTTTGGCTGTAGCAGATTATAGGGAAATTATCAGCGAGCCGCTTCCAGGGTTCAACTGCGGGTTATTCAGTCTTGATTCATTTCCATAGTCTTTTCCGTGTTTGAATATGAACGCAAGACAGCTGAAGTTTAAAATCGGGGTTTTCCTTCTCCTACGTGGTCTGTTTTCCTGCGCTATCGAGCTCCATCTTCCGAAAGCATCAGGTTATTATGTGTCAGTTGTCCATCTCTCATTCTCTGGCTTGGAGAAGCATTATATAGGCAGTGAGAACTTGTCTTCACTATTATGACTGGTATCGTTTATATAATAGGATAATCTATATAAAAAAATATAATACAATCGTTGCCAAGAGGATTTTAAAATATTGATGTCCACCATCACAAAAAAGTGGACTGTGGCTATCTCTCTATATATATAGTTCTCAAAATGGGTGTTTATCTATGTGTATGTGTGTGTGTGTGATCGGATGTTGTTTATGCATTTCCAGTTTTCATCCGATTTCGATTAATTTTTTGTTTGATAGATAATTCTTTAGTGCCGGTTTTGAGTCCAAATTGTCGGCAACAAGTGCTCTCCACGACTTTCTTTCCATTATAACTCTCAGCAATGTTTTACTATTTACTATCTGTTCTTGGATATATATATATATATATATATATATATATATATCTTTCATAAAAAAACTTTAATAAAAAATAAATAGTTTAAATTATTACAATAATATTATTTATTATTATACAGTTCCTTTTCAGGGCTACCCCCCATTCAAATTGTTAAAACAAAGTCCCCCCACCCCAACCCAATATGGGGATGTGCCTCAGTTGCACCCAAATGTTGTTAATAATATTGATTTTCGGGTGGGATGACTTTAAAATTAAACTGCTCTAATTGAACGGCAAACATTCTCAGTAATGAATGAAAGACCCGGTCAAAGACGTGTTAGACTGTTAGTAAATAAATAATATCAAATTTGACTTATAATTTATATTATAATTAATAAAGGATTGAGAAAGCTGAAGATATTCTGGGTAAGATAATTTTCAAATTATTTTAGAGACTGTTGAGTCGAAATAATTGGGAAACCCAAGCAGGTTTGTAGCAGATCTGTACATGATTTATCGCTATATTATAGTGTTGTTTGCTTGTTTGTTTTTACTCAATATAGATTATGGACGACTGTAATATTTATTGTGTATTGTTACTATTATACATATATATGTTTATGTGTACATTTGTTAATCCGTTTATAATTTACTTACTTTGTTTACCTATTTATTGATTTGGATTATCCTTAATTTATTTATTTCGTTTGGTTTTAATTTTCGGTTTTTAAGAAACTTAGAAAGAAATTGTTTTCAAGTTTAACTAGAACAATTTAAAACATAACCGTTTAAACTCATAAAATAACCGCTACAATAATACAACAGACCTACCATTGATCAGCATATATAAATAGTCGACTCAAAAGACAATAGACATGGCCTGACGTTTGTGTTTAAGCATGAAACAGACTGTCGCTGGTGGTTATTAACATCAATGTCCAATTTTATATTTGCATAGGATCTATATTTTTATATATATATATATATATATATATATATATATGATCAAAATATAGAGTCTATGTAAATATAAAAGTGACATATATTTATCTATATATATATATATATATATATATTATATATATATATATATATATATATATATATATATATATATATATATATATATATATATATATTCCCACTTTTTATACTTATATAGTTATTTGGTTTTATTTTTTTTTACATATAGCAACCTCAATGGGTTATTTAATGCCGACAAAATTTTTATTGCTAGTAATATTTTGTTTTGTCAAAAATCTATTTCTGGTAATAATTTTTTTCATCAAAACTGTATCGCAGGTAATATTTGTTTACAAAAATGTATTGCTGGTAATATTTTTTCTCAAAAACGTATTGTTGATAATATTTTTTTTCAAAAATATATTGTTGGTAATTTTTTGTCAAACATGTATTGCTGGCAATAGTTTTTTTTTTTCTTCAAAAAATTATTGCTGATAATTGTTTACAAAGTATTTCTGGTATTAAAACCTATTTTCACACATTCATAGTGTTTTCAACCCAGTTTGGGGGTTAACTATTTGCCCATAGCTCGGACCCTAACAGGTGCTACCACACCGGGTCATGGTTAACCTGGGAACATCAACAATTAAGAGGTATTTCCACACATTCAAAACTCCTGATCAGAGGCCTTGCTGCTGGACGTAGTTTATCGTCTTACCCAGCACGCGGATGTAGGTTATCGTCATACTCAGAACGCATACTTACATAGGCTTTACATTTTTATCATGCATATATATATATATATATATATATATATATATATATATATACTGTCATGGGTCCTTAACTATAACTACAGAATGAACTCTTCTTAACACTATGAATACTACGCCTCTCAAGAGAGAGGGACGAATCAAGCCGAGCTTCTCGACTTGACGGTCGAACTTTTTGCCTCTGAGCAGAGAGGAACCCGGACGATGCTCCGCCGAAGGGCAGAGTCTCGTTCGGGGAGAAATGACCAACCCGATCTCGTTTATACGGGTTATACGGGCATTTTTTGGCCGAGCCTACGGGCTCGGAAAACCCACGTAAAAACTCGGCCTTGTACCACATGCAACCCTCGTGGGGGGGTGGCTAGATACCGAATCAAGCCGAGCTTCTCGGCTTGACGGTCAAACTCTCTGTCTCTGAGCAGAGAGGAACCCGACGAGGATCCGCCGAAGGGCAGAGTCTCGTTCGGGGAGGTTGACCAACCCGATCCCGTTTATACGGGTTCTACGGGCATTTTTTGGCCGAGCCTATGGGCTCGGGAAACCCACGTTAAATTCGGCCTTGTGTCACATACAACCCTCGTGGCGGGGTGGGGTGGGCTAGATACTGAATCGGATCGAGCTGATAGTCGTTCACTCCAAACCAGACTGACAGTCATACTAACACCTTCCACATCTTGTATTATTATTTCGTGTAATATATCTTCGTTATTTCTACTCTTGTGTAAATTATTTGTGTGTGTGTGAGTTCGGCAACGTAACGCCCTTTTTATTGAACAAAAGGAATTCACGTTGGTTTAAGAAAAGTTATAATTATTATCACATCAAAACTGCATGATTTGTTAGGATTAGTAAACAATATAACATGTTCAAAATGCTCCCCTTCATATTCAGTAAAAACGCTGAAACCTATCAGCAAGCAACAATTCTACAAATCATTTCTATTAAGAAAATCTGTTAGAAATTGTTTGTTTTAATTCAGAAATTGTTTTCGGTTTGAGCCTGTAAATAAGGTCTTTCAGTACACCCTACATGATAAAAGTCCGTTAGGTCTGGTGATCGTGATGACCCCTTAATTGCACCACACCTTTCTATTCACCCAACTCGAAATTAAGATTAAACATTCCCGAAAGCGTAAGCCATAGTGGAAACCATCTTAAATGACCGTAATTTATTTTTACTCAACAAAATTTGATAAATAAGAAAGTTACTTTTGCCGCATCATTTTTTCCAGATAATTATCTATATTTAATGTGTTAAACCTCTCCCCACCATATAATCCAGCATTAATAATGAATTCAAAATGAAAATCCATTTCTAAACTTTGCAGCTTCTGTTTTACTACTGTCTCGATAAGTCGATAAAGTTAAATTGGCAAGTGATCTAAAAAGAATTACGTACAGTTTGTTGTTAACTTGGTCAAAAGGTGGCTTCTTTATTTTAAAGTCTAAATAAAGGAAACTTCTCTCCAGTAATCACCTGAAAGACCCTTTCCTGTCTTCAATTTAACATTATTGGCCGATATGAAATGGAAATATTATATTGAATCCATTGCTAGATCTGCTGCTAAGAGAGTTAGTTCATTATATCGTGCTAGCCATTTTTTCTTTCCACAATCTATTTTGCATATTTATGTCTGCCATTAAGTCATTTTCCCACCGCCATAATGTAGCTTCCTTATATCTTTTCTATAAATACTTTCATGGTAACTTTTGAGCTCTTTGCTGTTGTACCTAGACTTTATGAACTTATGCGCAGTACTCGATTGGCAGCAAGGTCTCATTGATTCACTGTGGAATTGGCTAGATATAACCGTAAGTTCTATGCTAACATTTTATTTTCTCACACTTCTCGTATGTGGAACTCTCTTTCGGATTAAGGCTTTTCAGGCAACATCGATCTTCAAGAATTTAAATGCAATGTCAATTGCTATTTACTGTCTTGATTAGTCTTCTATTCTCCGCCCTCCCTAATATTTCTCTTTTTTTACTTGTTCTTCCACACTCAGTAACCCCTTGTGCCTTAGTGACTTTACTGCCTTGCATGAGGTGGAATGGTTTTTTAATTATAAATATAGGCTTCAACCTATAACACTTTAATGTCTGTCCTAAAATTAGGTGGTGGTCACTAATATGTTGAATTACTGATTCTGCTATTAAATATTCATTTGATTTATGAATATATATTTCATACGATACACTGAACTAACTCTAGACACGATAAGCGGATGCTCCCTTAGGAAAGCACCATGCCGTAAGTGACTATTGTGCCTCAAATTCACACCCGACCTCAAGTGGAACTCCTATATACGAACCATCCCTAAAGATGCAGGAAAAAGGTCGGTTCCCTGTACCTGACTCCTCGTACGCTCCATTTTAGGTCTGATCTGGCTCATATAAAGGTCAAGATCCAGATCAGACCTAAAATGGTGTAGGCACTTCTCCCTCCTTACTTTCCTGTCTCGATAGATTTCAAAAGCTTCCCCCACGCCCTTGTAGGTGACAAATTATTTTCAAGCCTGTAAACCTCTCTCGCTGACGGGATGTGGCAAGCTTCTCACTGTCCTGTCACTATTTCTATGGAAAGTGCTCGGACAAACTGCACTCCTTGGTTCCGTCAGTTCTAAGCTTAACAGATAGGACCCGCCATGCCTCTCACATTGGTGACTAGTAAGTTCCATTTTAGCAGCTTCTTCCCGCGAACCATTGCTCCGTGGAACCGATTCCCAACAGGATGTTTTCACCAATCACTACATTCTTAACCTTTCCAAGTCTAGGGTTCACCGTTATCTTCCATACCTTCCAGCGCATAAACTGTGCCTCTTACTCTTTAAAGCTCTACCTTGACTGATTCCTGGGCCGTGTACTATCCTCTGTCTTTACAAGGGACAAATCAGACCTAAAATGGAGCATTATTGTCATTTTGGGTCATGAGCTTCCCAGTTTTAACTTTCTAGTCTCTCTAGAGTCGAAAGGTGTCTCTGCGTCCTTGTAGATGAATATTTTCCACCCTGCAATCACTCTTTCACGGACGAAACGTCTTAAACCTCTGCCTGCTGCACTATCGCTAGTTCTATGGAAAATGCTCAGATCAACTGCATTCCTTAGTTCTACCAGTTCTAACCTTCACGTTATAGGATCACGGATTGTAGCAAATCACATTCCTTCCACTCGAGCACCTTCTTCCACGAACCACTACTCTGTAGAACCGACTTTCTGATCACTGCGCTTTTAACCTGTTCTAGTGTTAATCTTCCTCACCTATCTGCGCATCAACTCTGCCTCTCACTCTGTAAAGCTCTATCTTGACTGGTTCCCGGACATGGTGAACCCCACGGTAAAAAATACAAAGACGACACCCACTCGTTGTTTTATAAGCGATATATCAACACACAAAATCCCATGACAAAGTTTGAATGAAAGAACATACCGCCGAATAGATATACTGAGCGGCCATTGTTTCGGCTACGGCTCGTTTTATTTGCCATTGGACTTTGGCCGAAGAATCTCGAGAGGCCATCAAGTGTGTATAACGGAACATCACCAGACCTGGATTGATGCAATATTCTGTAAAAAGACGGATAAATAAAAAGGATTATTCCATTTTGATTATTCCAAATTGATATGGCAGCTCAATTTCAAAAAGAAAAGAAGCAATCATAAGTCTAAACTCGAAAGAAATACCAAAACCACGAATTGAATATCCAATGTCCAAATACACGTAACCGGTGAGAAATCCAACGAACAAGGAAACAGCCACACGTAAGCCGACGGACGAGATAGAAACAAAAAGCTGCACTCGAGTTCGAGAACAACAACCGATTTTATCGACGAAGCACTTTTTATTGGTCGACGGTTGGAGAGGGACATCAATATTAGCATATCTGAGATACATTTAAAGCAACCGCTGTCACTGATTTACAGTTTGCGATGGATAAATTGTCGTCTAAATGACGCAAAAATGAAAATAGCACTATCATCATTTTCTTATTTTCTTAATCAAAATTACACACAAATATCTTTAAATACTTTATTCAATAAAATTGCCATTGGCTTCAACTACAGTCCCCAGACGATTCCGGAAACTCCTGCAACTCTTCTGGACAGTTTCTTTGTTTAGTTGGTGAATGCTGCCAATTTCCTTAGCTTCAGTTCATTTTTGGCGTTTCAAGGAGCTTTGTTGGTCTCTCGCTCAATTGCGCCTTACACATAATAATCAAGGGGGGTTCGGTCTGGGGAGTTAGGTGGACAGATGTAAGCGGTGGTGTGGTCGGAGAAATTGCTGACAGTCATCACTGGGTTCTCCTGTTTGTTTGACATGGTGCAGAGTATTGTTGCCAGACATTTTGGGCTTCCAGGAGCCACCCTCTTGACTCAAGTCAGCAGTACCTTGTACTTGATGTAGCACTTGATCAAGGACTCCGTGTTGAGTTTGAGGTCTTGTGAGAAGGCGAATGGAATTCATAACGTCGTCAGCATTGGGATCACTCCAAACACATTCGTAATCTCATCCAATATTTTCCGTATCCTTTGCAGTATTCTCAGATTGTCCCACAAATACCCCGAAATATTCGTATCGGAGCTTCCGGCGCGAATGCCAAAATGTACAGCATGTTGTTTCCAAATTTCTGGTGGAGTTAATTGCGTCATAGTGTTCGTTTTTCTTTTCTTTTTTTTTTAACAGGCGGTGCTCAGCTGACACTACAATACTGAGCAGCTGATAAAATCTAAAACAAACAACGCGCCTGCGCGAAAATAGAAATATAAAATGGTATTTATCAATTCACCCACAGGAATTGAATGTGGCACAAGGCCTTTTTAATGTGGGTATGTCTGAGCCCGTAGGCCCAGCCAAAAATAAAACCCATCTAAACCCGTCCAAGCGGGCTAGTTCCGTCAACCTCCTCGAAAGAAACCCTACCCTTCGGCGGAGCTTCGTCCGGGTTCCCCTCTGCAAGCAGAGAGTTCGACAGACACCCGACTCGGCAGCTCACAAAGCGCAGATACTACACTTTGATCCTAGCCACCGATAAAATATAAAATAGTGACAATTTACCCATCGCACCATGTATTTTATTCTGGTTATTTTGTCTTTGGCATATCGTAGAGAAAACATGTCCCCTCCTTTTCGTGTTAAGTGACTTTCTCTTTTGCTAAACTTATGTAAACAAAAGAAAACAGACATTTGATTATTTGCAAGGTTGGCAGGAAATTTATCATTTATCATTCCTACTTTTACAGCAGGCATAAATGATAAAGCGTCACATATACATCGAATTGTCTTTAAAAGTACACGTATTTTCAAGTATGAAATCATATAAAGTCTAAGCAAATACGTCGAGATGAATGCAAAAAAAATGGAGACAAATACAAGGAAGGAAAAGATATTACGTTACTTAGAAGAACATTTACAAAATAGAATATCGGATTTTCTAGAATTCGAAATTAACAGTCCATAAAGTTAAAACAGCTTTTTAATTGAAAACTTGCAGGCTGTAGGCTTTTTAAAGACGGATCTGAGTGTAATCTCTGCTGAGTAGTACGGGCTTACACTCAATGGAAACAGGGTTAGTAATGATTGACGAAAAAGAGACTTCAGTTATGGGAGCAGCAACAAGTGTAGAAGGAAATGAAGGAGAGACATGGGCAACGAGAAAAAAAAACAGGCATAATGAGTAAAATGAAAAGAAAGAAAGAGTTTGGTAATGAGAGGAAATGAGTAAAAAAAGAAATGTGAGATTTGGGTAATGAGAGAATAATGTGTAGAAGAAAAAGAAAGAGAGTGTTGAATAATGAAAAAGAAAAGATTAAAAGAAAAGGAAATGAGACTTGTGTAATGAGAGAAAAAGAGTGGAGAAGAAAATGAAAGAGAGGCTTGGATAATGTGAGAAGATGAATAAAAGAAAGAGTGACTTGTGCAATGAGAGAAAAATAAATAAAAGAAAATGAAAGAGAGACATGTGTAAAGAGAGAAAAACAGTGAAGACGAAAGGAAAAAGAAACTGCAATGAGAAAAAAGTGTGCAGATGAAAAGGGAGACTTGGATAATGAGAAAAAGAAAAAAAACTTGGGTAATGAGAGACAAGAGTATAGATGAAAAGGAAAGATAGACTTGGATAATGAGAGAAAATATTTTTGAAAGAAAAGTTCGAAACTCGTACAGGGTTACCCAGATCGACAGAACAAGCCGGAAAGGTACACAGACCGAAACATTGTGGTAATAAGAACAAAGATGGGGGACACTAATCCAAGTGATTATCATGTAAATTCATTTTGAATTCCTTTAGAAAAAATAAATCTTTCAAATGGTAAGCTAATAAATTGATTTTAAAGCATTAAACGAGTGCTTCATAGTGTAGAATAACAATAATAAACAGCACTTACCGGTGTAAAGGTCCCAGCTAGCGTCCAGCTGGCAGACAAAAATAAAACAGGTTGTAACTTAATACAAACCCTGCAAACTAACAGATGAATCAAGCTGGTATTTATATAGAAATACCTCCACTCAGGTACCAGCAGCCAATCACAGCCCAAGCAATGGACTATCCCACTTTAGCACAATGAGATGGACTATGGCAACATAAATAGCTCTCTTTCTAAAGGTTGGATTATTGTTCACTTAGCTTGCTCCACAACTAAGTGTTTATCTCTACCACGTGATTCTTCTACACATAGCAATAGTTTAATAAATGCTTCATTATTAATTTTAAGACATCTTTATGTCTTGCAGGTGACTCGATGTTACAACGATTACTGAATTACTCTATGTGACAAAGAAAACTTATTTAAGTCCGAAATTACTTTCTTAGCAAATAATCTTGTCAAGAACATAGTTAACAATATATATGAAACAAATCTCTCACATCGAACTTATATGAAATCAATGATTTAATAATAGGTTTGAGATAAATAATAAATGTATT
This sequence comes from Acanthosepion pharaonis, assembly GCA_903632075.3. Lineage (NCBI taxonomy): Eukaryota > Metazoa > Mollusca > Cephalopoda > Sepiida > Sepiidae > Acanthosepion > Acanthosepion pharaonis. The sequence goes on from CAHIKZ030005063.1 coordinate 1,749,463, forward strand.
GATCAAATGGATACATACCTTGGCACAAGTCGGGAACTTCAACAAAATCGATCTTTATGGGCCAGGTAGATTTCAGACGAGACATCAACATGTTTGCATACTGCAAAAAAAAAAAAAAATTCCTCAAAATACTTTAATTGTAAAAATGCATTGTATATATTCAAACATTTTTATTCTATAGATTCATTCGTTCACACACACACACACACAGACACGCACAGACACACACACAAAGGGTGTTCGAAAAATTTGGACCCATTTTAAATGTGTATTAAGTTTAAGCGTCTAATGATTTTTTTCTTTTTCATTCAGATTTAGCGGACATTTGGGGGATATTATTTTTCATACATAATGACCATGACATAAATAACATGATCCAATAAAAAAAAAAATAAATTTTCACTAATAACACTGATTTTATTTTTGTTGACTTTGATCCGTCTTAATGAAACACCTTATATATTATTCGCTTTAATGAAACACCCTTTATATATATATATATATATATATATATATATATATATAAATATATATATATATATATATATATAAATAAATAAAAGTATGTAAACGATTGTAAGCGAGTTCAAGTATCTTCAAATTAAATATTATTAATATTTCTGCTTTTACATTCACTTCTAAAATAAAATGCTTTGTGAATTACTAAAAAGAAATTACTGCCAATTGAAGTCAGAATATTTTTAAAAAATAAGACCGACATATTTGACAAGATATGGATATCAAATCAGAAGGATATCAAATCAGAAATCAAGACTGAAAATAGAAAAATTTCTACAGTATAAAATCTGTTAAAATATTTTAAACAACCTCTTAAATTGAGCGATCACAAACGATAAATTGCATATGATAGATAGATAGATAGATAGATATGGAGATATGAAGGGCTGGGAGGAGAGAAGGAAAGAAATAGCAAGTGTATGATTTAAGAAAGAAGAAAATCGGGGTGGGAGGGGTTTGAGAAAGATAGAAAGAACATTGCAAGCGTAGCGTAAAAAGGAGACTTAAATAACAAGAGAAAAAGGAAGAAAACGATATATACGTAGTTATCAATATTGAGAGAAAAGGGTGTAGGAAAAAAAGAAAGAGAGACTTGTGTAATGAGAGAAATAGTGTATAGAAGAAAAAGAAAGAGAGACTTGGTTAGTGAAAGACCAAGAGTGTCGAAGAAAAAGAGAGACTTGGATAATGAGAGAAATATAGTGAGGATAGGGTGACTTAAATAATAATAATAATAATAAAGAGAAAATAAACGTAGTCTTCAATAATGAGAGAAAAGAGTGTAGGAGAAAGAAAGAGAGATTTGTGTAATGACAGAAAAAAGTTGGTAGCAGGGAAAGAAGAGACTTGGCTAGTGAAGAGTGAAAGACAAAGAGTGTGGGAGGAAAAAAAGGTAGAGACTTGGATAATGAGAGAAAGATAATTAAAAAGAAAAGGGAAGACAAGAAGACAGACTTGTGTAATAAGAGAAAAAAGCGTTTAGAAGAAAAGGAAAGAGATTTGAATAATGGAAGAAAAAAAGAGTGTGGCAGAAAAAGAAAGAGAAATTTGGTTAATGAGAAAAGTGATTCTCGAAAAAAAAAAACTTGACTGGAGAAGAATTTGATGGACTTGCTTTTTATGGTTTATCAACCTTTTGGTGATTATTTAAAGCTGAAAGCTATTTTGGATTGTATGAATTATTATTTTATTTTTGCGAGTGAATATCGAATTAACAATTTCTTTTTGAATAACAACGACTTTTTTCATATATAATTCCTACTGCTTAACTCTATATCTGAGAGAGTAGAGTTATTCATACCTTCCATATGGGCATCTGTGCGAAATCGAATGCAAAAAAGTCGCCAAGTTCTCATTCCGAGCTTCTATTATTTCTCGCACACCCATGTTTATGAGAAATGTAACGAAATTTTGAATGAAGGGATACCATTATGAAGAAGGTCCAACTTAACATTTTTCATATTGAGGATTTCTACTATGAATATTTCTTTTTAATCATTTCATCCCACTGAAGGCAATAAAGCCAATAAGACGCAAAGGGTTACTAAGCGGGAGAGAACATGAGAATAGAAACATTATTAAGGATAGAGAACAATAAAAGAACGAGAAAAATAAAAAGGACTAGATAACGACCGATATTACATTTAAAACTTTGAAGATCAATGGTGGCCGGGAAACAAGAAGCCGAAATAGAGTTCCAAAAGTGAGAAATGCGACGGAAGAATCTGTTAGCATACAACTTTCGGTTACATCGACTCATTTCAGGTGTAAAATGATGAAACCTTTCCGCCAATTTCATACTGCGCTTAAAATCATAAAGCCTAGATACCTAAAGAAGAAAGCTTATCAGGACAATTATCACGAAAACATTTATAGAAAAGAAACGACATTAAGGCAGTGGCAAAGTGACTGAAACCGAGATGCCAGGTCAGGACCAATAACATCGTAGATGCTTCCTTGGATTTTATCATGAATCTATAAATATATAGCAGAAAAACTAGATCAGATGTGGCAGTAATATCGAAAGCAAGGACGAACAGAAAACTTATAAATATGTACGATACATTCTAGCAATAAAAAAAAATGACTAGCACAAGATTCCCGAATCAACATTTTTAATAGCTGACCTAGCGATTAATTCGATATAATCTTTCCAGCTTATGTCAACGGCAAACGTAAGCCCGAGAAGGTGCATTAAGCCATTCTTCTGGAAGTTAGCATCAGTCATAAGGATGCTAGGTTAAAAGTGTTCACTCAGACGAGTAAAAGAGAGAAATTTCGTTTCGGTTGTGTTAAAATTAGTAAGTCATTCATTGCTCCAGTTAACAACAGAAAGTAGATTGTTTTAAAGATCAGATGTCAATTTAACCGCATCGAACCGATCAGAATTACTATCGATACAGGAATAAATGGTTGTCATCAGAATAGATACAAAGTCGAGAACTGATGACACTCGGTCACTGGATTTGGTTTCATCATGCAAATTGATACACTATAAAAATGTCGTTTTAATCTTTGCTCTTTCCTCGTTAAATAATAATAATAATAATAATAATAATAAATCAAAGGAAATAAAATAATAATAATAATAAAATCAAAGTAATAATAATAATAATAACAATAATAATAATAATTAAAAAATGAAAGGAAAATAAAATAATAATAATAAAAATCAAAAGAATAATAATAATAATAATAATAATAATAATTATTAAAAAATCAAAGGAAATAAAACAATAATAATAATAATAATAATAACAATAAATGAAAAGAAATAAAAAATAATAATAATAAAAAAATCAAAAGTAAATAAAATAATAATAATAAAATCAAAGGAAATAAAATAATGATAATAATAAATAAAATAATAATAAATTAAAAGAAATAAAATAATAATAATAATAATAATAATAATAATAATAATAAAAAATCAAAAGTAAATAAAATAATAATAATAAAATCAAAGGAAATAAAATAATGATAATAATAAATAAAATAATAATAAATTAAAAGAAATAAAATAATAATAATAATAATAATAATAATAATAATAATAAAAAAATCAAAAGTAAATAAAATAATAATAATAAAATCAAAGGAAATAAAATAATAATAATAATAAATAAAATAATAATAATAATAATAATAAATAATAATAATAATAATAATAAATCAAAAGTAAATAAAATAATAATAATAAAATCAAAGGAAATAAAATAATAATAATAATAATAATAATAATAATAATAAATTAAAAGATATAAAATAATAATAATAATAATAATAAATCAAAAGTAAATAAAATAATAATAATAAAAAAAAATCAAAGGAAATAAAATAATGATAATAATAAATGATTGAGTGAGAATTTTACGTTTTAGGTACTAGTCATATTGGACAGGACTCTCCCGTCGTTTTTCGACGTATGAGAGTCAAACAACGGTTCTTAGGAACCGAGATATGATCTGCTTTGTGCATAACCAATTACACTTTTTGAAGAGCTGAATACAGAGATCAGGTACACTACAATAACCCATCACTCAAACAATAATGAGATCACAGATGAGAGTGCCACTAGTTTTGAATATAGAGTAGTCCTTCTCTTAGACCAGTTGCCATCCAAGGCTATAGAACTCATAGCTATTTACCCATAGCTAGGGGAGAAAAGATTTGAAGGGACACTCATCAGATTCAATGTAATTACTAGTTCAATGGACTGAGCCAATCTGAGTCACATCCATTTTTTCACTGTGTTTCCTTCTTACTAATTTCGTTAGGAGGTAGAGAAATGATACCAAATGTAAAATTTATATTATTTTTTCTTCATTTCTTTTTCTTTTATTTCTTTTTCTATTTCTTTAGTGATTATCTTATTAACCTTTCCGCTAACTTGTAATGTGAATGTGGAGGGTAATTTATCTCATAAAGCTTGATTACTATCACTCTTATTGGAGTCAGAAAGTTGAAAATATTTAGTCGATGCCATTCTCTGTCCGCCTTTCTACATGTAATCTATGCAAAATTTTATATAATTTTGAAATTTTTCTTTTCTTTTCAATTTGAAATTTTTCTTTTTTTTTTCTTTTCAAATTTAAAATTTTTCTTTTTTCTTTTCTTTTCAATTTAAAATTTTTCTTTTCTTTTCAATTTAAAATTTTTCTATTTTCTTTTCTTTTCAATTTAAAATTTTTCTATTTTCTTTTCAATTTGAAATTTTTCTATTTTCTTTTCAATTTGAAATTTTTCTTTTTTTTTACTCTTAGACTTTATTTGACTAATTTTTTCATTTTCTTTTTCGTTTTTCTTTTTTCGTGATAACCCTCAATGTAAAAATATGTCTGCCTCTGATATTTCATCTTATAGAAGTCATTGCGACTCATACTAAGTTAAAAGTTCTTGTATTGGATACCATTTCCATATCCCTATGTTATATCCCTGAATGCAGTACTAGATGAAGAACTCTCGAACCATGAACATCTGAATATACCCCCCGCTATCTCATAGGCAGGAAGAGCTCTTTATTCTTGGTCGACAGTCGTACTAGAGATTGTAACTTAAACAAAATTATCTCTTAGCCGTCAAGAATAAAATGCAAAAACTACAAATTTCAATGCTGACGAACTCATACACATACCCATTCGGCCGTCACTCGGGTCAAAAAGAGCCACGCCCCTCAGAGAGGAACCATTCTGGAACCCCAAAAAATCTGTCACTGAAACAAACTCTACCAACAACGAAGGGACACCTGGTCACCAGACCCGGCCTATTTCCAAGCTTGGACCAAATGACACAATGCCAAATCAATTAATACAGAGAAAACGAATGAAATGGTCCCACGAAGGGTATCAACAAGTCATGAAATCCTTTTTCGCCGCACTCGAGAATCTACAAAAGAACATCACGAATCTAACACACTAAATGTGAAGAACTATGGTAGGAAGTGGAATAAAGTCCCATGTCAACCCAGAATACTTGTGACTGACGTCAGGGACATCGTGCGAAAAAAAAAAAAAAGACTCAAATGAAGAAATATATTAGATAAATATAAATATAAATTAAATATAAGAAAGAATACAATAACTCATCACTCAAACAATAAAGAGATGAGAGTTAATATAAATAATAAGGCAGAGGATGATGTAAAACTAAAAAAAAAAAATAAATATGAAATAATAATCTCTCAGGAAATAAAACCGAAGAATTTACATATACTGCAGTTGTCCAGATAATGTGACTGAAGATAAGTCAAACGACATAAGGGCAGAATTCTTTGAAAACAACAAAGGTGAAATTACCGAAGCGAAAAATCACATCATCCAAGTACCCAGCAGAGTAACTCTTACACAAATATCAGAAAGAGACCAGCTCTCAAAAATTCACATGACAAAGTCCAATAAGCACACTGTGCAAATATACAACGCTGCACGGCAAACACTGTTAACGGACAAATCACTGAGAAACACCACAGAAATAAATAACGTCATGTACGCAACAGCTTTTGAAGCTGTTGGGGAGCCTGGGGTGAAGATAATGAAAAGATGAAGCAACACACAAAAAGAACCAGCTCAGAAGGCAAAGTTGACGCGAAAAATAAAGGAAATCAGTGGTGAGATACCGATGCCAGATGAGGTCACAAGAAACCTAAATACAGGAAGATCAAGTGGGGACATAAAAATCACTAAATGGAATTCCAGCAATCAAGGAAGTGCTAAACCGAAAACAGCAGGTAAAGGCACAGAGAACCGGACGATACGAAAAGAGTTGTAAGTTCTATCGACAAAATAAGATATTTATATATTTACAGGGAAATTAGAAAAGCAGGTGTACATGTCTAAAACCACCATCTATGGAAAAATTACAGAAATTTCATGAGAATATTTGGAGCAGTCCAAAGGAATATAACCTCAATGCAGAATGGATCCAACGAGAACGAATGATGGATAAATCTTTACAAGAATGGGAAAGTAGGCAAGCTCTAACGAAATCTACAAAATAGAAATTCCTAGGACATTATAAGTTAACCAATTCTTGGCTCTATCATCTATACATACAAGCCTTTCATAAACTCTGCCAATGTTTATTAATAATCCCAATGAAACCTTAGAATGAATCACTGGAGATATTACATAACTTCTGCCAAAAAGGGTGTAGAGATGATCCGAAAAATTATAGGCCAATAGCATGCCTGCCCACCACATAAATTGGTTTACGTCTGTCCTGACGAATCGCATTTGCTCTCGTCTGGATGAAAACAACATTTTTCCTTTGCACTCAACTACTCCAATTGTAGTTGGAGCCCTTGGATTGATTGAAAAATATACCAATAGAGCCATTGAAAGCCTTCCTGATAGTTCATGCCTTCAAGAAATACAAAACATTGTATTCACAAGTACTGCCTACAGTTTATGAAGAGCATTATCTATGGAAATATGTGATCATATGCTTTTTTTTTTTAATTAACAATGGAAAGTGACATGATGTCATTTCTGTCCTTAGTTTTCTTGCTGGGACCCGGAAAGAAATGAACATACACCAGAAATCAATAATAATAATAATAATGATAATAATAATAATGATAATAAAGACGGTATAGATTTTGCGAGAATAATTGCAATAAATTGAATAATTTCTTTGAATTCTTACCTCTTTCGCGTAATTCAGGAACTGCTTGTCATCCATGCAGCTGTGAAACCTTAACAACGATTCACCCTTCGTTTCAGCAGTTTGGAAATTTCCAAGAACAATTGCTAGTTTCATGGGGTTTTGGGTTTCGTAAGGGTCGAACTGAATTCTTTTTCGGTTTTTCTTCTCAAGCTGAAATAAAAAAAAAAAAAAAAAAAAAAAAGAAAAGAAATAGAAATATATTTCTTCCAAAAGTTCTGTTGCGTCTTTCAATAACTCAGGAATTGTTTCATTCCGATCGATAATCATTTTTGATTAATTGATTTATTTTTTACTGATTATCGGCCTTTTTTAGGTTATTCAAAGCTAGAAAATATTTTTAGATTTTATGATTTTGTATGAAATAACAATTATTTTTGATAATGTTCCTATTAATTAACATATATCTGGGGGTAGGAGAGGTGGATTCATACTTTTCTCAAAGAGTATTTGCACTTAAGTGAATGTAAGGAACACGACTGGAATTCGAACTCGAAGTGCAGAGTTCCAATTCCAGTCGTTATCCACTACATTGCACGCACATCCAAACTTACAGCATCTGATATTCCCAAGCGGTTACCCTCCTACGTACTGATCAGGCTTGACGTTACTTAACTTCGGTGATCGTATGAGAACTGGTGTTTTAATGTGATATGTAAGTAAGCCAGAGTGCTACACAGCTGCTCACAAACAGGTCTCGCTGAACATACGCTGACAGAGATCTATTGGAAAGAAACCATGGGTGCTTGTTAAAACTCGTATAGTGAATTTATATCTAAACTAGCAGCATGGCCCAGCGTTGCCCGTGCTTGATTCAAAAATCGTACGACTCATACAGCAATCGCTATCACTTGACTTAAAATATTTTTGCCCTTCCTTGCCTTTAAAGGAATGCCCTTTTGCCGTGCTGATGTTGCTACATGCCTTACTTCTTGCCTATCTCACACTGCGAATTTTTCTAAGTTCTGTACTAAACATTAAATCTGTTACGAAAAAGAACTAAAAACAAAATGAACACAAAACGATCAGCTTTTTAAAAAAACTCGTAACTGGAAAAAACCGAATGAAAAAGAATGTTAACAATACTTTTTTTCACAATCAACCCAGTTTTGTGGAATCAGAATCAACGTTGAGTTTAAGCAAACGAATGAGCCAATTGGAGTAAAGTGCCATGCAGATTTAAATTTTTTCCACTTGTGACGAATGCAGCTATCGATTTTTTTTTGCATGATAGAATGCTAGTTAACATTCGTGTCAGTCAGCTGTTGGCTCTCACGCTGGCCAATAGAAAATTGCCGCAAACTACATGAAAACTGCCACTATCGATGAGAGTTGGGAAATGCAAAGTCGGTCTTGGCCTTCCCGCTAACTTGGAGCATGTGCATGTACATTTTGGTGTAAATCTGTCGAAAATTGCAGCCGTGCATTCGTCACACACACACACACACACACACACACACACACACACACACACACACACACACACACACACACACACACTGCCTGTTATAGATAGAGATTCTATACACTACAAGTTCAACGTTGAGCGTCCTGGGTAAGACGTTAAACTACGTCCAGCATCAACTACGTCTGGTCAGGGGTTTTGAGGAGCGTGGAACTACCTCTTAATTGCTAATGTTCCCAGGTCCACCCAGACCCGGGGTGGTAGTACCTGTTAGGGTCCCATCTATGGGCAAATAGTTAACTATTACCAGCCATACTTTTTGAAAAATATTATTACTAGCAATACAATTTTGAAGGAAATATATTACCAGAAACAGATTTTAGACAAAACAAAATATTACCAGCAATAAAAAATGTCGGCATTAATTAACCCATTGATGTTGAAATGCCATTAAACAAAATAAACCAAACCTTCAAAGTTGAACAATATAACAAATGAAGAGCAGTTTCTGCAACGTTTGTTAGCAAGGCTGGTGTCTCTCAAATGTTGGACGATGACATTCTGCTACTCACTGCTGTTCTGCTTCTGTATTTATGCAGACGATTTCAACCACAAGAACAACGAACGCCCACGTTTTCGTGCCACGTGTCCAAACCAACTGGTCATCGGTTAGAAAATCATGGGCAGCTGAGCATTCAAGAATAGCACTTAACTCAAGCGCCTTATAACTAACTAGAAATTTCTTTACATCATGACAGCTCCATCAAGTTAGAAATCACTAAAATTGTAAGCCCGAACGTTGCTACTGTTCCCATGAATAGACTTGTTTTTTCCTCTAAAACGTAATAGGATATTCAAATATGCTTTTTCTTTTCACTCTAAAATCAAAATTTATTTTATAAAGGTGTTCAATTAGATTTTCTGAAAAGAATGCATCTCAAGAAGGCAAATACCAGTATGAACCGTTCAGATGTTTAAAAAATACATTGAATATTCAGTTATATAGTAAGACAAAAAAAATATAGTATTAGGTTGGTGCAAAAATAATGACGTAATAATGTCGTTTTTGGACGTACTTTTTAACGTCAAAAAACGACATCATTACGCCATTATTTTTGCATCAACCTGATAATAGAAACAGAATAATTTTCAATGGAACGAGCGAAAAAGTCAAGTTCACGTTGCCAAAACAACCCTTTTAGACAGCTTAAGTATTTTGGTAACTTCTTTATGTGCCGTGACCCTTCAAGACGTGGGCGAATATGGCCCTCGATATCTTTCTCTCCCTTGTATTAGGTTGGTGCAAAAATAAAGACGCAATAATGTCGTTTTTTGACGTTATAAAATACGTTAAAAAACGACATTATTACGTCATTATTTTGCACCAACCTAATAGCTTTTAATAAATCATCTTTTTTTGCTATTCCTTTCAAATCCTGTTCTATCATCCATTTACTCAAACCCATCAAATATGCTACGCGGTGATTTCCTCTGTCCCTCATGCCTTCAGTCTGTCCTGTGAGTATCATCTTTTTTAAGCCCTCCTTCTTTACTTGACCCAGGAATCTAAAATAATATCACTTAACGCTAATTTTCCTGTTTTCGGACTTCTTATTTTCGTCCATTTTTGTTTGTCGTTTTCTGTTATTTTATTCTTTCTTCAATGATTAACACAAGCGCGTCATACATTAATAACGATAAATGAATAAAAACAAGCACAATAAATACATGCAAAAAATATACAAAGGGGTTTACCGTGTCACAGTAAAAACCAGGTGATAAAAAAAGGTAAGTTCATTAATTTAGACACAGCTTTCATTTAACAGCTCGGACTAACATGATTTCTGATTGTGTCTTCATTCTTTTTGTGTGCCATGTCGATCAAGGCTCTTTTTTACCCTGTATCCCTTGCAGCTCTTAACAAGTTCCTTCCCTCTGCTACTACCCCCAGACCACGTTCTGTCATCCACTTGCTTAAGTCTGCCAGGTATGTCACGCGTTGTTTTCACTTGTCTCTCTTTCCTTCTATTCGACCCGTGAGTATCAGATTCCCCAAGCCGTCCTTCCTCATTGTGTGTCCCAGAAGCTTCAACTACCTCTTCCTGATATTGAGTATAAGCCTCCTTGTTTGCAACCTCTGTAAGATCTCATCTTTCCTTGCACGCTTGGTCCATGATATCCTTAGAAAACGAGCTTCGGTTTCGATAGAGATTTGAGGCAGTCATCTTGAAATTTAATTCTTATATTAATGATATACGAGCTGAACACCGCTTATTATTAGCACGGAACGTTTGATGTGTAGCATAACACATTTTCCAACGTTGCTTATTGGAGTTTTCTTAAATAAAAACAGGTCAGCCTCAGTCGACCACTTCGCGTCTGTCGACCGGCGACCCCACGTCGACCGGTCGACCACAGTATGTCACAGGTTTGTCCGGCCCGTACGCAGGTGAATATGCGCGTACTAAACAGCTGTACGCAGACAAACTCGACCGGGACGAACACCGTGACCCCGTGATTCGAATTTGAAATCCGCTAGGCACCCGTAATGAGCTTCGAAAATCAAAAAGATGGCTATCCTGTGCGTTAGGAAGTAAAATATCTGTAGCAATATAGGCTTTGCTGGGCGGTCTCTATGTAAGATATTGCCAAAATTTGTGGAACAAGTTTCGCAAAAAACAAAGCTATTCGCCCATATCATTGGCACCGGAAGAGACTTCTATATGGCTTTGATTGAAAAAATTTAAGTGATTGGCAGTCAGGAAGGAAATAAAGAAAGTTGCGGTTTATATATACATATATAATTTTTTTTTGGCGGGGAGGGAGGTCCTGGGTATGACCAAAACTACATTCGACAATGGAGTCTCGACTAGGGGACAGAATTAGGGTACCCCAAACTATTGTTACCTACGGTTGATCCCTGGTTAAGATCTAGCACCTGTTTGCCACCTACCAGGGTTACGGTATTTATTTATTTTATTTGTGTCTGTGTCTAGGGCGGCATTGATATGTGAGTACGTGTGTGTAACTCCTATAGTGGGGGTCCTTTTCTTCCACCGGCTGATTAACATGAATGAAAATGGGGATAAGTGTAAACAGAAAGTGATGTGCGAGTCTCTCTCTCTCTCTCTCTCTGTATGTGTGTGTGTGTGTGTGTGTGTGTCTCGGGGTGGGGATCAAATCTGTACTCACCACTTCAAGCCAAGCACGCCGCCATATTCCTGATCAGATAGAAAGTGTGGCTGTGTTTTCTTCCTTTTTTATGTATGAGCCTACTCTGCTGGTGAAGCGGAAGTTATCCGGGATTAGACAATAAATTGCCAAGAAGAGAAGTATGGTGTGCACTTCGGAAGATAAGAAAAAAAAAAAAACAGTAGCTAACCCGAGTCGAGGGATAGATTTTTTAGTGAACGACGTTTTGCCGACGTCTCGAAGTGAGAGAGTTCGTCTGGGTATGGCATGTGGGACGTCTATTTGAAAGAAGGCGAGTCCCTCGTTCCGTCAAACGAGACCATCTTGGCGAAAAGAGTGTGTTCTGTCGAGGCACATTGTACGATACGTGCAGTTGTAATAGAACGAACGAACAAACGAAGTGTTTACAAGGCAGAGAACGACGATAAATACCAAGAAACCGGTGTCGAGGGAAGAAACGCCTAATCTGAAATTTCGGCCGACAACAGACTTGCTAATTTTTTTTTACCACAAGTTATAACCGAATAAAATTTGCTTATTACAACAATAGTCTCATGTTTTATATATATAAACGTTTCGTCTCAAAATTTGAATAAGTTTTATCAGATTGATAAGCGCCGAGAACTGCTGCAAAACAGACTCTTATCAAGGACATCCGACAGGGATCGAATTTGCATTGCTTGGCTAACAGATAGTTACCCAGAAAAAATAGAATACAATATCTGACGAGAGGCACATTTGCTTTGTTAAAACATTCGATGATCTAGATGGTTGATTATTAATTTCACTACCGTAATTACCATTGCATAATACGCCTTTATTCATAATACGCAGCGCTAAATCTTTCTTGAAATGCTTCTACTCACGCATAATACGCACCCCTTTTTTGGTAATAAAACACTATAAATTGTATTTCTCCAATTTCATTACGGCCAGCATTTTCTACTCTTATTAAAAAAAATGGTTTTAAACATAGAATTCTTATATTATTTTCCATTTGTAAGTATTGTTAGGTACAAATCATTGTATTTGACATCCTTATGGGGTCGCAATCGCCGAATTTTAGTGTTAAATTGTCGCATATTTGGGATGAGTAGTCATTTGGCAACTGAAATCGACTTATGAAACGGCAATTTTTTAAAGATTTGTTGTAGCTGTGCATAATACGCATCCCTAATTCTGCTTATTTTTTTTTTTTTTTTAGAAAAAATGCGTATTATACATTGGGAATTACGGTATTTCTAAATGAACAAAGTTGTCTACCTAAAACCGTGTACCAACTAAAATAACGTTTGCAGTAATAATATTATCGGAATAAAATATCCATTGATTATATAAGATATGATTTAATATATCTTATAGTAATACGAGCGGGGAGCAAAAGTAGGTATACAGTAAGTATTATAACAGTATTACCAGTATTATAATACTGGTTCTAGATTTCATTTAAGTCATTTTTAATATTTTTATTTTCATAATTTTTATATTAATACATTTATTATAATATTTATTTTTCAATAAATAACATTAATAATAATGATAATAATAATAAATGTTTTGAAGGTAAAGAGGAGTGTGTGAATGAAGGGGGCAAAAAGTTTGAACCTTTGAGCGATTGATATATTTATTATTGATATGTTTATTATTTATATGTTATAATTGACATGTTTATTATTGATATGTCATTATTGATATGTTTATTATTGATATGTTTATTATTTATATGCTATTAGTGAAATTTTTATTATTAATATGTATTTTATTTATATGTTATTATTGATATGTTTATTATTGATATGTAATTTCTGATAAGTTTATTATTGATATTTTTATTATTTATATGTTATTATTAATATGTTTATTATATATGTTATTATTGACATATTTATTATTTATATGTTATAATTGACATTTTATTATTGATATAGTGACATGTTTATTATTACGATATAAGTGACATGTTTATTATTGATATGTATATATAAGCAATACAATAAATTTTGTGCAAACCTTTTTTCATTACTGTATAGAAATCCAATATCGCTTTTAAGAGGCAAAACAATTGCGGGAATAAATGAAAGTCAATATAATAACCTGTACTTAATCTTCTTTATCATCATAAAGAAATCTTTTGACCTGCGATCAACAAGAGTGATTCTGACCTCGAGGAGAGTGACACATCAATTTTCCGTTGATAGGAGGTGGAAAGGTTAGATTGAATTATATTGTAACTTTGCAGCTAGGAATGTGGTTCGCTCTGTAGATCTCGACAATTCTTACATATTCATTAGATTAGCATTTGATCTTGCTTTGAATAATTCTGCCACACTGTTTCTTTTACATGTTTAGAGGTTAGAAGAATCTTCAATGTTATTGGCTTCAGTCACTTTACCATCTGCCGTAACGTAGCCTCCCTGTACCTTTTCTATAAATACTTTCTCGTTAATTTATCTGATGAATATTCCTCTTTGCTACTAAGACTTTATGAATTTAAGCGCAGTAACACATTGGCGGCAGGTACTCATCATTTATTAGTTGAAATAGTTAAATGTAACCGTAAGTTCTATGTTATCAGTTACTTCTCGCGAGTTTGGAGTGCGGGACTATTTTCCGGCTTCCCAGTCAACTTTGATCTTTAAAATTTAAATACAATGTCAATTGCTATGTTCTGTCTTCTTAACTGTTGTTCTGTTATTATATTCTCTCCTTAATAGTATATTTTTTCATAATCTATAACACTTGCTACTTAGTGGTTTTATTGCCTTCATTGGGATGTGATGATTGAAAAATAAATATGTGAAATATTCGTTATTTTTTAAAGCAATTTTTCTTTCCATGAATGATATAAAATTCAATTTCTGGATAGGATTTTTTAAATCTATGCAATTTAAATTTTTGTCAATGTGAGAAATATATGTTAAACGATTTACCGTCTGGATTGATATGTTCACTGATGAAATAGCTATACATTTCACGAATAAAAGTAATATATATATATATATATATATATATATATATATATATATATATATATATATATATATATATATATATAAAGCGTATCAAATAAAATTTACAATCTTTGGTGGCCGGACAAAAGTCCCATAAACATATGTCCGCAAATCATTAGTTTTGAGTTAATATGTTTAAAGATAGTTTACGGTAGATATTGCTGTGTTACAATGTAGACTATGATAAATTACTTACCACACACACAAACACAACACACACACTTATATATATATATATATATATATATATATATATATTATATATATATATATATATATATATATATATATATATATATATATATATATATATATATATATATATATATATATATATATATATATATATATATTCAGACCATCACCATATGCTAGTCATCCGGGCAGTCGGTGGAGGCCTGAATAAGACTGGTATAGGGCAGTGGTGGTCTGAAAAAGACTATATCCACATACAGTAATTTTGGATTTTTTGCTGTATAATATATATATATTTGGGATGTATCAAAAATACTTTTACAAACTATATGGGCGGTTTCCTTACACCTTTAAAACGAGAAAAATCCCCCGTTTTTGAATTAAATTTAAAGTTTACGGTAGATGCTGTTAAATGTACAATCCATGATACAATCTAAAAATACTACTTTTCATAAACTTTGGGGACTGGTTCCTCATTCAACGGTAAACTTTCTTTAAACTTAAGAACTCAAAAAAGAATGATTTGTGGGCATATGCATATGTGAACTTTTGTTCTTGTTTTGTGAAGAAATTTGTAAAAATATTTTGATACACTCTTTCTATATATATATATATATATATATATATATATATATATATATATATATATATATATATGTGCGTGGGTGTAAAGGAATAGAAAAATATTTCTAACTTAGCGAATTCTGACAAAGTAACTTAACAGAATTTAAATATATTCGATATGTAAAACTTAAGTTAATTCTGAGTGAGATCAGACTAAGCATCACTTTCAACATTTGCTATAGTTCAAAATTGTTTATGCGGCCTTGTGGATGATGGATAATTTCCCACTCTATAAACTCTTTCCCACACGCAAAACGTCACAAGCCTTTAGTTATTCTATTTTTACATCCATTTTAAATTTTCTGATGAGCTACATTCAACAATTCCACCAGTTCAGACCTTTAGAGCTAAGACCCGACATGCCACAGTCTGGGACGAATCATTTCCATTTCTTTCATCTGCCATTACTACGAAGTAAGTTTTATTCGAGCAGCTTCTTCCAGACAAGCGCTGGCTAGAGGATAGTTCCCCGATCGATACAATCTTAACCTCTTCATGTGTAGAAGCAATCGTTATTTCTCTCACCAATTCTCATGAACTGCTCTTCTTATCTCATCCCTTTGGGTTCATGCAACAACCTCATTCAGTAATCACCTACCTTGAGTGGCTCTTGGGCCTTGCATTTGGTGACCAATTCGTATGGGAAAACATTAACAGGTTAAATAGTTCCCGGCAATGAATTCTTGCTATTAGATTATCATAGTAAAGTATTGGTCCTCCTATATGGTATTGAATCTTCGCACAGTTGAAAAAGAAACTTGAGGCGATAGTAATTTGATTCTACAGAAGGATGATGAGAATGACATGGACTGGTCATGTGAGGAACGACGAAGTTTTATGGGAAAATGGAAGCAAATAGACACTTGTACTTATAGAAAGAGTTGAAATTTCTGGGGCACCCATCGAGAAAAGAGAGTTTGGAAAACTTGACACTGACAAGACTTAGCGAAGCCAAATGAGATAGAGGAGAACAGCGCTTAACCTACTTAGCAAGATTTTTTTTCTGTAAATGGTTGGTAGGATGGGGTTAAAAGAAAGATAACAAAAAGGCAAAATTTCCTCAGAGCTATAAAGGACAGTGAATTGTGGAGAGCCATGATCGCCAACGCCCTGTGTAGTCACGGTAGATAGAAGAAAAAGAAAAAGAAACATCACAAACATTTGGAAGAAAAGAATGTTGGTATATTTTCAGAATTCATGAAGATTTCCAGTTAGAAAATCTTTGTAATCGCCATCTCATTGTATGTCTAATTAAAATAATTATGAGTTAATTGTATAGAAAAATTACACGCGACAATGTAATCGCGACGAGGGGACAGAATTAGGGTACCCCGAACCGTTGTTATCTAAGGGTGATCACTGGCTAAAATCTAGTACCTGTTTGCTCCCTACCAGTGCTACGGCACATATTTTTTAAAAATACAGTGAAACCCGGATATAAGAGAGTTGTCGGGACCGGAGAAGAAGTCTCTTATATCCGGGTTTCTCTTATATCCGGGTTTGGTCTATATGTATACATTAACACTGGCTCTAATTTTGGACCAGAGAAAATCTCTCTTATATCCGGGTTTCTCTTATATCCGGGTCTCTTATATCCGGGTTACACTGTATATATCTATTCATTTTATTTATTTATTTATATTTTGTATGTTGGTGTGTGAGTGTGTCGGCGCTGATGTGTGTGTGACTCATACAGGGGGAGGGTCAAGAAAAAAATGAAGGCGGATTCTTTTTTTCCTTCGGGCGAACGATTAACATGAACGGAAATGGAACCTGATACTTGAGAGTATATCTCTCAGTGGGGGAAACAAATCGTTACTTACCGCTTCAAACCGAACACGCCGCCATGTTTGTGACAAGATAGAAATTGTGTTTGTTTTTGCTTCCTTTTTTATTGAAGAGTGCACATTTCTGGTGCACGAGAATTTATCTGGGAGTGGCCTTTAAATTGTCAAGGGGGTGTCGTAGTGTGCAGATGGAAAAAAACTGTAGCTAACGGAAAGTACACAAGTCGATACCTAATCAGTATTGGCTGAGTCACTGTGGAGAGGGGGTATGATGTTGAAAGACCCGAAACCCCTAATGGACCTCGGTTAGAAACATCACTGATGATGTGTAGCAAAGCATTTAATGGATATATTTTACGAAATATAGAAAGAGAATATATTACCATATTCGAAAGGATCTGCAGTTCCTGGTTACATTCTATGACGAGGTTATATGTGATCTTCAGGTTGAACCAGCAAGGGAAAGCTCGCATGCATTCACACCACTAGGAAAAGAGAAAGAGGATGACGATTATAAATCAAGAAAAAATTAAAAAACTAAAAAAAAAAATAAGTCGGTTAGAAAACATGAAAAAAAAGGTTCCTTGTATAATTGACATTCTTGGGACTGTTATCCACATCTTCATTGTCATATTCACAACGTTTCGGGCGTTGTACGCTCCGGGCTTCTTTAGTTGGTTGGATCTCTGAGATGAGGTATTATGATTACTTGCATTATTTACATTATTCAGACTGTTATCCTCATCTTCATTGCCATATTCACAACGTTTCGGCTGTTGTACGCTCTGGCCTTCTTCAGATGATTGGAATTTCGATCGAACCCTTTATTTCGTCCACCGGGGTAGATTGTTCTAGTTCCACTTGTTATGTCTCTTCCAGATGTCTCAGTTACCCTTGAGGACATATGGCCTAGTGGATAAAGGCATTGGTTAGATCCAGTGACTAGACCCAAAGAGTTGTGGGTTCAATACCAGGCCACAGCAGTGGTGAACCAAAAAACTTGGAGAGTTGAGTTAAAGGGAAATAACTGAGACATCCATCCTCCTCTCATTATTCATCAATATATAAATTTTTATCTATTATATTTTATAGTCATTAAATTTTTATGTCATGGGGTACGTTTTTAGGTACCCCTGAGAGTATGCTGTATTATGGTGCATGAAGGGTCGATTGGTGATGGAGTTCTTTATTTGTTCTTTATTAGTTCTTGCGGTGAATTGGTAAATTGTAACGAGTGAATTGGTCGCGAATCTGATTAGCTAAGTATAGGATTGTAAGTGTCGACCCATTCCCATATTAGGCACTGTGCCAAAATTGTATATATTGTATAATAAATCAGAGGAAATAACTGAGACATACATTTAACACTTTCATTACTGCTGGTAACAAATAAATTTACTTACATTGAAATTACCGACGATCATTGCTTGATACATTTCTTCCATTCTTTCCATTTCTTTCTCCAGCTCTGATTCGGTCTCCATGTTAATACCCTTTTCCCACATCAATCTCATTCTCATTTTATCCAGTTTCCGGTCTCTTTCCATCTGATGGCGATCAAAGTTGATGTAGTAAAGGCCTCGAAACTGTTCATTTAATTCACTGGTGTAAAGCATTACCAGTTGACCAGCTCCACTCTGAAGTAAATACATTAGAAAGATGACGACTGAAAACCATGAATATCAATAATAGATACGACAGAAAAAAGAAACAGGAACCAGTCTACACAAATAAAGTGAAGTGCTTTTCTATATATTTGATATAGACTCAGAAAATACTTGATGGATTTCAACTAGACACAGCATGCAAACAGGCTATGACAGAGAGTTTCATATGCTATACGGAGATTACCCCTACCGTCTACTGCCGTCAAACAGTTACATGTTGAATTAATTTCCATTCGTCTTATCGTGCATGGATCTTCAAGAATGGGGCAAACTAGAAGATGCTCCATAGTTTGTGATTGCTGCATTGGCAGTTGGGATCAATATCGTTGGTATATCATCATTTCTGAAGGTTGGCCCTATAGTGACTAATATCTGTTCGAAGACGATTTATGCAGGACCAAAAAGGCTAGGCATTACTGGATAAGACACTAGAAGTGTTGAAACAAAATAGCTATTTTTGTAGTGATTTTATAACATATGTTATAATTTTCGAATAAATTATATATATATATATATATATATATATATATATATATATGCGTGTGTGTGGGGGTGGTGGATGTATATGTCTGTATAGATGCATATATGTATGTGTATGTAAGTATGTACGTATGTGTGTAGATATGTGTGTTGTACAGCATGATTTATTCTATTGGGTGTTTTGATATGACTTACAAATTTTGGGAATCTATTATTTGATAATTTTGTAACTTTAAATTGTCATGTCTTTAAATCCCTTCCCACTCAATAATATAAAACATTTATTGTCGAAATACAATTTATTGTTAATCCTATTAAACATATATGTTACTGGTAGAGTTTGGTATCCCGTAACAGGAATTTAAATTCATTTACATACAACTAAAGGCCCACCTCTCTTGAGAGATATATCTCACGCCCTCCCCTTGTCACCATAGTCAGGTTCCTTATCTAATCGTGGCGTCCCTTTGCTTAGGCATGTACGTTCTGCCCTCCTGCTATCTAAATTAAATTCAAAACCACCGATTCCGAGATGGTCAGTCTAGGGTTGAAGAAATCTGGCATAAGACTATACGCACATGAAATAATTTGGGATTTTTGTTGTATATATATATATATATATATATATATATATATATATATATATGTATGTATATAAATAAAAAGAAAGAACAGTAAGATATATAATCCGGTGTTCTTATAGATATTTTTTATTTATACAAAATAGTGCTCAATGTAAATTTACGCTTGAGGATGAAATGGAACTAATGTCTTTAATTTAATTACAAAATTAAATTCGGGGCTTTTAGCTTCCATTTTTGAAACATGGTTAGAACTGTGTAGCGAAAAAAAACATATTTTAAATCAATTAATTTATAATACACATATATATATATATATATATATATATATATATATATATATATATATATATATATATATATATATATATAGTGTGTGTGTGTGTGTGTTTCAATTACCTTGAGAGTCTCGGGGAATCTAAATATCATCATTTCCCTGTCTTCATCGTAGAAATAATTTTCAGCATTCACTATGCAATCTGAAAAAAGAAATCAAATTGAGATATTCAACTAAAATTAATCGCGATGCCAAAAAAATGCAAATTTTATTTTAGTTTCGCAATCAATGAAGTTTCGACGCCTTTTCCAAAATATCGATTTCCCTCACAAAAAGCTGTAGGAAGAATATTTTCCGGTTTTTGCCAGTGTGACGTTATTATTAAACCAATTTATCACATGAAATATTATTATTATTAGTAGTAGTAGTAGTAGTACTACTACTAGTAGTAGCAGTAGTAGTAATTTTCAAAGCAATTCTTTTGGAGTTGCATTTGTTTTATAATCTCTTGTCGACCGAGGGAAAGCGAAACATGCGATTTTTTTGTGTTATCAATTAAATAAAAGATTTAAAACCAAACAATAAGAAACATTATATGAGCAACGGTCTTCGCAGGATATGGTCATTTTAGAACTATTTTTTTTTTTGGAATTTCCAGGAAAGGTGACCCCTAGAGATTTCGTTGACGTTCATCTGTTCCTTTCTTTATCAAGGCTCAAAGCTTCAACAAAAACAGAAACAGCTTTAGTTTTTACGTGCCCCATTTTTTTGTTTGTTTACCTTCAATTAGTTAAATGACGTCACCGTGATTGACTAGAAATCATTCCAGTGAACGTGGGAATTAACCAAAAATAGTGACGTAAACATATAGAAAATACAATACATGAAACAAAAATACATACATAAACGCAACGCATACATACACACACACATAAACACACACAGAGACAGACACACACACACACATCTATCTATCTATCTCTCTCTCTCTCTCTCTCTCTATATATATATATATATATATATATATATATATATATATATAACGGACTCTCCCGTCGAGTACGACGTATGAGTTTCCGACGGCCACGAACAAATTATCCGCATGCCTTTGACGGGCATGACATTTGAGACCGGCTCAAGAATTGCACAAAAGACCACAAACAGTACAGAGGAACGTATTGTATTCAAGTGCAGCAGGAACACTATTAGATGTCTTATTTTGATTTCTCGTTTCATGTAATCGACTGATACTGACTTCTTGATGGTGCATTATTCCTGTATGGAATTTCTAGAACGAAACTCTGATCTCTTTATAGCTACCTCTTCAAAGTTCTTAAATGGAATGTTGACGCAAGAACGGTTGCTTTTCAGTTAATCTTTATATCTGAGCCAAGGTCTACCAACATTTCTATGACCATTATGGAGTTCAGTGAAGAAAAAGAACTTTTTGGTATGCGATCATCTCTCATCCTAGCCACATGAATATAACGAAAGTTTGTTTGATTAGTTCAATAAGTGCCACACACCCACACCCACACACACACACACACATATATATATATATATATATATATATATATATATATATATACTTATGATGGACTTTACCGTTGAGGTATGAGGTTCCGACGAACTAATTATCCGCATGCCTATGACGGGCATGACTTTTGAGACCGGCTCAAGAATTGCACAAAAGACCACAAACAGTACAGAAGAATGTATTGTATCCAAGTGCAGCAGGAATACTGCTAGATGTCTTTTATTTTGATTTCTCATTTCATGTAGTCGGCCGATGCTTACTTCTTAATGTTGCATTATTCCAGTATGGCAGCTAGAACGATACTCTGAACTCCTCATTGAAGAGGTAGCTATATATATATATATATATATATATACTATTTACATTGTTCCGACTGGTGTCCTCATCTTTTTGACATATTCATGACGTTTCGGTTTTTGTACGCGCCGGCCTTCTTCCGATGATCAGATATATATTTAGCGTTGGTTGACTCCAATGACTTCATTCAAATAGTTGTAACTACTATAACTGGCTGCATCAGAGGTGAACAAAATCGTGGACAATTGAGCTAAAAGGGAGATAACTAATATTGAGACATCAGGAAGAGGCATGACACGTGGAACTAGAACAATCTACCCGGGTGGACGAGATAAAGGGTTCATTTTGAAATTCTAGAAGGCCGAAGCGTACAACGATCGAAACGTGATTCTGACAACAAAAATAAGGACAACATCCAGGAAAATGTAAATAGTTTAAATAGTTACAATGTCTCATCTCATATATATATATATATATATATATATATATATATATATATATATATATATATATATATATATATATGAAGAAATATAGTCTTAAGATTAACTATATTTATGGGATAAAGTGCTCAGTGTCAGAGATAGAGCGTGTGGCCTGACGATTGCATCTAGCATGAAACAGACTGTCGCCTCTAAGTGTTGACTTCTATGTTCATTTTCATATATATATATATATATATGTGTGTATTATTATTATTATTATTATTATTATTATTATTATTATTATTATTATTTTGAAATGATTTTACAAGCATCAAAAATAACTAACCTCCTGATTGATAGAAAATATTCTTAAACTGGAGCCGCTTGGCATTAACATGGATCTCATCGGTATCTTTGGTGAGCTGAAAAAAAAAAGACAAAAGTAAATGATGATTATGCCTACTCGGACATCTTTTTATCATTTCACCCCATATAGAGCAATAAAGTCACTAAGACGCAAGGGGTTTACTGAGTGCTAGAGAATATGAGAAAAGTTACTGTTAAGGATAGAATACAACAAAATAACAAAAATTAAGATGATAACGATCATCGTCGCATTTAAATTTTTGAACTTCAAATTTAACTGAGAAGCAAGAAGCCGGAAGTGAGTACAACAAGAGATAAACAAGAGAGAAGAAACTGTTAGCAAGGAACTTAAGGTTACATCTAGTCATTTCAATTGTAAAATGATGTGACTTTACCGCCAATCTAGTGATTCGCTTAAATTCATAAAATCTAGTTATCGGAAACGAAAGTAATATTTATTTTGTTTTAAAACAAAAATGTGGCACAAGGCCAAAAGTGTCAAAGTGGAAATCTGGTCTTCTAACTGTCTTATCTTAAACTTACCTAGCCACGATTACTGCACCAAAACACAACAGAATATTCCTTACACCAAAATAACACATTCTTACTACAGTCACCATAATACCTCAAAGTCTCTATGAAGTCCTAACTAGTTCCGATATGTAGAAGTTGTTTGTGGCGGAAGGGAGATAAAATAACAACATTTAAATATTAAATCCCAATGAATATTTACAATGAATGCAATTTATATACAAAAAACTAATCAAAATCTTACCAGAGAGAAAAGATCATCAAAAAAATTACCATGAAATTATTTATAGAAAAGTCGCAGGGAAGCTACGTTAAGGAGATTTGAAAGTGAATAAAACAGAGATGCCAGGTTCGGATCAATAACATTGCAGATTCTTATTTGGTAGGAGCACTAGAGCTGATGTCGCACGATACAATGAATCAACCTTCCTAGCTGAAGGCCATTGCCAAGATTTTCATATTCATTTCTTTGTAAAACACTTTGACGTGACAAAAGAAAATCATGGAGCCATATTTGCTGATTATTTGAGGCACGTCTAAATTACTAAATTCTAATCAAAAAAAAAGAAAAAAAAAGAAAGAAAGCAAAACAACCTACAGTATTAAATTTTTTAATTCACGATGTCGAAGTGAACTTTTTATTTCGCTAACTGGGGTAGACTGTTCTATTTCCATGTGCCATATGTAATGGATGTCAGTTATCAGTTAACTCCTGTTAATTTCCCTCTCATGACACATGGCACAGTGGATAAAGGCGTTAGATCCAGTGACAGGACCCGAAAAGTGTGAGTTCAATACCTGGTTAAAGCGGTGGAGAACTTGGAGAGGGGATTTAACTGGAGATAACTGATAACTGACACCCATTAGACATGGCACGTGGAACTAGAACAGTCTACCCCAGTGAGAGAAATAAAGGGTTCAGTTCGACATTCCAACCAGCTGAAGAAGGCCGGGGTGTAGAACGGCCGAAACGTTGTAATAAATATAGCGACAAAGATGAGGACAATATTCCGAATAATGTAAATAGCGTACATAATACCTCATCTCAGAAATATAGACAGATACTTAGGTTTACGTGTAGCAATTCCAACAGTAAGGTAATGAGACCTTGCAACGACCTGAAGAAGACTGGAGCGTACAACGGCCGAAACGTTGTGATAAATATGGTGACAAAGATGAGGACAATAATGTAAATAGTGTACATAATGCCTCATCTCAGAAATATAGACAGAAACTGAAGGGCCGAAACGTTGTAATTAATATGGTGACAAAGATGAGGACAATAGTCCGAATAATGTAAATAATGTACATAATACCTCATCTCAGAAATATAGACAGATAATGAAGGCCGAAACGTTGTAATACATATGGCGACAAAGATGAGGACAATAGTCCGAATAATGTAAATAGTTTACATAATACCTCATCTCAGAAATATAGACAGATACTGAAGGGCCGAAACTTTGTAATTAATATGGTGACAAAGATGAGGACAATAGTCCGAATAATGTAAATAATGTACATAATACCTCATCTCAGAAATATAGACAGATAATGAATGTCCGAAACTTTGTAATAAATATGGCGACAAAGATAAGGAAAATCGCCCGAATAATGTACATAATGTAAACCTAACTTCTATGCTAACTTTTTTTTTAAAAAAAACCCTCTTCCGGTTTCTTGCTTTCCAGCCAAATTTGATGTTCCAAATGTAAATGCAATTTGAATCGTTATCCATATATCTTCCGAATTCCTGTTCTTTTATTTTATTCATTCTTAATATATTTTTCTCATACTCTCTAACACCCAGCAACCCATTGCATCTTAGTTGTTGTGTTTGGAGTGACATAATTAAAATAGATTAATATAAAAAACCGTTTTTCGTCAATTTGAAATGCACTTTACATTTCCAATTGACGAAAAACATATTTTATATTAATCTATTTTAATTATGTCACTCCAAACATAACAAGTAAGATGCAATGGGTTGCTGGGTGTTAGAGAGTATGAGAAAATATGCTACACATGCTTCCATCGTCCAAATAGCAGATTCTTTTTATATAATAAATCTGATGTAGTCAAATAATAGATCTGTATATGTCTACAAATATGCCGAAACTGAACAAAATCTCGACATTTGAACGGAAAGCTGTGTCCAGAGATCGAATATATAATTCCCAGTGAAGCGTGACATCTGTTCTTTTCTTTCCGTTATAAATTTTATAAAGTATGTCTTTACAATAAATATATATATATATATATATATATATATATATATATATATATATATATATACCGTGGAATATTTTAGGAAACAAGAACAAACTGTTTCTACCACATTCTCTCTGGTTTTATAAGAACTAGACTGATTGCATGAATAGTGGTATAATTAAAAAATAATAAAATAAAAAAAAAATCCTCATTGTTAAAATGCATAAGCTCAGCCAAGCCCAACCCAGACCTACACAGCCCAGTTTCGCAAAACATCAAAGAAAAAAAAAAACCCAAAAAAACATTTATCTCTTGTGAGTTTACGCTCGTGAAATCAATTGCGATATTTTAATGGTCACTTATAAATCAAAATTCATTTTTTGCATCTAATTTTATAACAACCTGTATAAATGAGAAATAGAAGGGGGTCTGTATTTTGGATTTTATTAGCATATGGCTATTAAAAATACAGTAAATATTAGAGATAACAGACATACACAAGATCGCAAGAAAAGATTTGCAATCATTCGTTAACATTAGCATTTACTGAAACGAGATCTATTTTAAACGGAATGGAGCTGTAGCTACTGGTCGACTGTTGTGCTTGTGTGTCTAACCTGTTAAAATATGTTGGAAAATTGTTAGTTGTTCGTAGACATTACATACTGACGCAAAAATAATTCATTGTCAATTGTTCACGCGATACAATATGAGGTCCGTTTTGTAACTGAAAAGAACATTCAAAATGATATAATTACCGACAACCGGAAATGCTACCATGATGCAATTTTGTTATCATTGTGACCAGGAAACAAAAGTCACATTTTATTCAAAATCTTCATGTTCGTTGACCGTATTCATATATAAAAAAATATCCCTAAAAGACTAAATCAGATGTCATGCTGAATGGGTCGGTATATATATTGTTATTGTTTGGTATGAAAAATCACGTCTGATCGCATTTACGGAATAACTATCGTGTTTCGATGAAAGAGCTTGTCAGATAATATACTCTTTTACAGAATGTCTACATATTTAATTAATGAACACGGCTGAAAGGTGTAAGGCGCACATTTTTATTTTATGTTTTAATGTTTCATTGCAGACATTTTATAAACAAAATATTCTCACATCGAAAGACGTAACATATTTATGATCTAGACTAGGATATATGTACCTTATATTTAAAGGACGTCTTACAAGAATGGTTATACTGCCATAATATCAACGAGAAAGAAAATTAAATTTCGGCTTTAAATGACCCATAAATAATTGATATCCCCAAAAAACAAGCAAAACAAAACAGAACAGCAGAAGAATTCCCGCAGTAGGCTACAGTTATTTTCTGCGGTAGACTGGGAGCCAAGCAAGGCTATTTAGCCAAAGGTCGTACTACAAGTACAAAAAGGCCACCATTTGTCTCTGAAGTCTAGATCCATCAGTATAATTTTTGTTAAGGTGGAAATTATTAAAACAAAATTTAAGGTTTCAACACAAAATGAACATATAGAAAATATTACGTTTTATTATGTAGTGAACATTCTATCGACATATCAGCTTTTTATATACATCATTAACTAAGTGCCTTGACAACATTAACGGTAATATTTAATTTACATAATTTTTAAAAGCCGATTTTAATAAATATTTCCGTTTTGTTATTTTTTAATTCAAATTTTAAATATTGCCTTATATAAACTATATTACGCTCGATAATTTTAATTCATCTTGCTTATATAAAAGGAATTTATTTATGCCTTCTATATATATATATATATATATATATATATATATATATATATATATATATATATATATATATATACAAAGAAATAATCACACATAAAATCAATCAGAAGTATTAATGCGATTATTGTGACATCCATCGCTAGAAACATAATATATGCATTAAAATACTGTTAATCCATAGTGTGAAGTGATCCTCGTCGATAAACTTGATGTCTGTAGTTTTCAGTTTATTTGATGTTAAAATACTAGCACTTACGAATAGTCCTCTATTCATCATCAGGCATGTGTTTTTTCCTTATAAAATAAAAAACTTGGAGACAAAATACTTGTATGTCGACCGAAAGATGTTTTTTGAATATCTGCTATTATTGACGGTTGTGTAAGATCTCGGAACGTGCAAAGACGCAACGCTAAGTTTTTCAAAATTTTAAGTGAGAATTTTATTTAAATATTTCTTGTGATGTGTTAAATCCATGTATTCTATTTTTACAAGTGTATTCAGTTTTTATGTCATGAACTAAGTATATAGTTCAATAATATAGTGTAATGTCTTAGTAGTAGTTTTTTTATAGGAATTTTTATGTACTGCGGATCGATAGTTTTTTATAAACATAAAACATTAGGCAGCATATAATTTACATACAAAGAAATATTCACACATAGAATCAATCAGAAGTATTAATGCGATTATTGGCGACATCCATCGCTAGAAACATAATATATGCATTAAAATACTGTTAATCCATAGTGTGAAG
This sequence comes from Acanthosepion pharaonis, assembly GCA_903632075.3. Lineage (NCBI taxonomy): Eukaryota > Metazoa > Mollusca > Cephalopoda > Sepiida > Sepiidae > Acanthosepion > Acanthosepion pharaonis. The sequence goes on from CAHIKZ030005063.1 coordinate 1,777,735, forward strand.
TGATCCTCGTCGATAAACTTGATGTCTGTAGTTTTTAGTTTATTTGATGTTAATTTAATTTAATTACAAAATTTAATTTAATTACAAAATTAAATTCGAAGATTTTAGCTTCCATTTCTGAAACATGGTTAGAACTGTGTAGCGAAAAAAACGTATTTTAAATCAATTAATTTATAATATTAATGCTCTGTAAATTTATATTGAGCACTATTTTGTAAAAATAAAAATATCTATAAGAACACCGGATTATATATCTTACTGTTCTTTCTTTATATATATATATATATATATATATATATATATATATATATATATATATATGTGTGTGTGTGTGTGTGTGTGATGCTAATGTTGGTGTGTCACTATGCCAAGCTTTTCAACTTTACTCCTAGACGCCGTAGCCCGACATATCATACCATTTTGGAGTCAGGTTGACTCTGTGAGAAAATTAAAACCATGACGGGCCAATTCCAGACCCGCAATCCTGAAATTTTGGGTTCAAACGTTTTCATTATTTCGATTGTTTTCGGCGATTTTTTAAGCGATTTTTTGCGTCGAATTTTTTTGTATGATAACAATTTTTATAACTAGGAAATAAATTTGTTAATAATCAAAATTAATTGCAAATTTCAGCGACAGTTAACCGCGAAATAAAATTAATTTTTTGTATGAAAAGAAGAACCTACGTACATTACATTGTCTTCAAAATAAGTGACGACAGATGAATTTTCGTTGAATTTCTAAAAAAGTAAGCTTAAACGTTAATGCAATACCTAAATACAGTGATCATTTGTATTTTATAATTACCTATCGCATCTAATCCTCCCAACCTATTGTGATGAAGAGCCAATCAAGAGTCCTACGAAACGTCTAGGTTTTAATCTATATATATATATATATATATATATATATATATATATATATATATATATATATATATATATAGATAGATAGATAGAAAAATTATAGATAGATATACTGAATTTTGGCAAGGCAGATATTATAGTATATATGGATTACTGTTGAAATATTTGTGTAGGATTTACCCAGTCTTCACTTTCCAGTCTCGATAGAGTTCAAAAACTTTTCCGAGTCCTTTTGGGCGACGAATTATTTTGCATACTCCAACCTTTTTGACAGATAGGCTGTGGTGTGTCTCTAATTGCTCTAACGCTAATTCCATGGAAAATACTCGGACAAATTATATTCCATGGTTCCGCCAGGTGTAACCCTCACGGCTGAGGTTAGGTTTAGGGTGAAACCTTCACAGCTAGGCCCCGCCATGCCACTTACATAGTAGCAAATCACATACATTCGTATTCGGACGGTGAGAAATATGTAACTGACTACCAAGAGGATGTTTCCCCGGTCGCTTCAATCTTAACCTGTTGAAGCAATGAGTTAACCGTAATATTTCCTTCTTATCCATATAAACTGCCTTAATGTAACGCTCTGCCTGGTGAGCCCTGGGACTTGTACAAGGTGAACCTTACTGTAAACAAAATGTCTATTTATTCTTTATCATATTCTTATGGGTCCTTACCTATAACTATAGAATGAACTCTTCCTAACACTAGGTATACTACGCCTCTCAAGAAAGAGGGACGAATCGAATCGAGTCGATAGTAGTTCACTCCCAACCAGACTGACAGTCATACTAACACCTTCCACATCTTGTATTATTATTTCGTGTAATATACCTTCGTTATTCCTACTCTTGTGTTCGTGTTGTTCTTCCTTGGTCCTAACCCATGGACCACACACACACACACACACACACACACACACACACACACACACACACATATATATATATATATATATATATATATATATATATATATATATATATATATATATATATATCCAGCGCGATTTTAAAATATTTATAATTTATACTATTTACATTATTCTGACTATTGTCCTCATCTTTGTCGACATATAACGTTTTGGCGGTTGTATCCTCCGGTCTTCTTCAGGTAGTTTGGGATGTCGAACTGAACCATTTATTTCGCTCACTGGGGTAGACTGTTCTAGTTTTACGTGCCATGTCTAATGGATGTCAGTTATCAGTTATCTCTTGTTAACATAATACCTCATCTCAGAAATATAGACAGATACTTATAATTCATATATTAACTTTAATTTTTACAAGAAATGAATATGAGAAGAAAGCGTTGAGCATTAAGTTTTATTTAAAATTCGATATGGGCACAAGGTTTTGCTACCAATTTTTTGAACTGTCCAGGAATCGCGTCAACTGATTTCACCAGGAACTCTTGTGGTATGGAATACTTAAGTTCTTGTATTCGCTCTTCAAGTTCTTCCAAAGTCTTGGTTTGGTATATTAGACATGCTACTATGCTTCAACCCCAAAGAAAAAATAACAACGTGTTAAGTCAGGACCCCTGACTGGCCACTCATATATAAAATAGGGAGTTACTTTTCAGTCACTCTGTATCTCTCTCTCTCTCTCTCTCTTCTCTCTCTCTCTCTATATATATATATATATATATATATGTGTGTGTGTGTGTGTGTGTGTGTGTGTGTATGTATGTATGTATATTGCGATGTTTAGCAAATTCATTTTAAAGTTAGTTGTTTTTGAAGAATTTTAATTTTTCTGGTTGCTTCATTCTATTGTCAATATCTTATATTTAACTTGGTAAATAAAAATTACATATGCTCATATATAAATTAGATACGCATGCGTAAGTTTCAAATATACATATATGTAAATCCATGCATAAATGTCACTGTACATATGAATTTATATATGAGTTATGAAAAATGTAAATATTGGGGCAAGACCTCCAAGTGGCTGCGAGTAAATGAACTGTTGCCAAAGTGAGAGTGTATGCTAATAACATGTTTTTGAAAGGCTGATATTGGCCTCTTCCTACGATTATGTGAATGCGGTTCGACTAAAAAGAAAATATTCGTAGTTAATAGCATTAAATCAAAATTTCAGGACGCCATGTTTCAGAGGAAGATTAATATTTTTTTTTTGAAAACATTTTTGTGAAATGTCGCAGACAAAATAGAAAACTTTCAATTTAAACAAACAATAGAAAAAAAAATTGTAAATATATTTTTTTCGTGATTCGTGCCAGTGAAGCAGAGGATTAAATAAAATTATTTAAAAAAAAAAAGAAAAAAAGATTCATAAAACTTTTTTCTTTTTTACTTTGAAAATGTTAGAAGAAAGAACACCAAACCTTTCCTGTAACATCTGCCTTCGACTCGAAGGAATAGGCTTCCAAGTTGAAGTAGAAATGAAGATTGATCAGCTCTGGGCAGAAGACGGAGTCCATTCTGGATATCAGGGAAACGACAACGCAGACTGGTATCGGCAGCTGCAAGTGTTGGGTTTTATACCGTCGAATTTGGGCGAAATCACAAGGCGGGGCTAAAGCAAGAGTCGGGCTGCGTACAAACCTAGTTATATGAACCTCATGGCGAAAGCACGTGTTCAAGAGCATGCAATGGGCCTGTGAATGTCAAGTGGCGCGTTCATAAGGGTGCGGAAAGATAGATGAGGAGTGAATTTGTTCAACCAAGCGTGCAGAGAAATAGGCATTCTCTTTATGCATCTATGCAATACGATGCAACGGTTTTCATATTGAAATAGCACATTTGTACGAATTAACATTTTATTATAAAGTATATAAATATAACAGAGAAAATGATAATATATATATATATATATATATATATATATATATATATGTGTGTGTGTGTGCGTCTGTGTGTGTATGCGTGTGTGTATGTGTGTGTATGCGTGTGTGTGAGTGTGAGATAAAATATAGTTTTAAGGTATGCTATATTTATGGGTTAATATGCTCGGTATCATGGACAGAGTAAAGTAAATATATAAGTGGACAGTGAAGTCAACACCCAGAGGCGTGGGTCCGTTTTATGGTAAACACAATCGTCTGGTCCTGATTGTGTTTAACATGAACACACTGCCGCCCATGGGTGTTTACCTCCACACACACACACACACACACACACACACACACACACACACACACACACACATATATATATATATATATATATATATATATATAACGTCACACATTAGGAAATGCACAAAGTCTGACAATTATTTTGAGACATTTTTTATGTTTATACGTTCTTTCTATAGATACAAATATTTAAGTAAATACTTAAATGTCAGAGGACGCATATTTTCTATGAAAATTTCTCGGGCATTCAGCTCGGTAAATATTGTTAATACTGTTTATCATAAACAGAGCATTTACTTAAATATTTGTATCTATAAAAAGACCGTATAAACATAAAAAAATGTCTCACAATAATTGTCGGACATTGTCCATTTCATGTGTGACGTCATTTATTTACATTTGGATACGCATCGAGCAGATATGAATGTATGTGAGAAAATCATGGAGAATTGTAGTTTAAAAAAATATAAAACCGACCTTGCTAATTGAAACGCTCCTCTGTGGCTCAATCGGTAAAAGCACGTCAGGCTAAATGACGGTTCCGTATACGAGACAGGTTCGATTCCTGTCGGAGGACGCATATTTTCTATGAAAATTTCTTGGAAATTCAAGCCGGTAAATGTTGTTAATACTGTTTATTATAAACAGAGCATTTACTTATATATTTGTATCTATAAAAAGAACGTATAAACATAAAAAAAATGCCTAAAATATATGTATATATATTACTTTTACAGCTACAATTTATTTAAGTAAATGCTCTGTTTTTAATTAAAATCATCGAAGATTGTGTGTTTAAAAAGAGTAATTTGGACTTACATTTAGCGGTCTGAATGTTCAAAATAGTTCGTAGGAAATATTCGTTATCCGACAGGAATCGAACCCGTGTTCCGATACGGAAACCGTCATTTCCTTGGCAAATATGATCGCTCGATAGAAACAGTAATTTTGGACTTTACTAACCAGACGCTCCTCTGAAGCGCAGTGGTATACCACGCCAGATCATATGATAGTTTCCGTATAGGGATACACGTTCGATTCCTATCGCATAATTTTTATGAAATTTTCGAACATTCATGCAAGCAAATGTAATTAATTCTGTTTAATTAAAAAAACCAAAAACAAAACAAATAAAAAACAGAGTATTTACTTAAATAAAGTGTATCTATATATTAACTAATTGTCGGGCTGAATCTATTTCAGTATATATATATATATATATATATATATATATATATATATATATATATATATATATATATATACTTAATACTTCTAGTTTTCACTCTCACGTGGTCAGGTGTGATGTCATGAGCTGCGGTGCGATTTTCGCTTCCAGCGTCTCGTATGCACGAGTCTGTCGTTGCTTGGAAATCTTCCATGCAAATAAAAACAGACTATCATTATTGTTTTGTCCGCGTATTGGTTAATATATTGCAATGTAATTGTCATCTTTGATAATGGCTTATGTAAGCCGAAAGCTTAGATAGGATTAAAAAAATATGTATTGATACGGTGATTTTCTTTCATCTTTTAATGATAATGTTATTAAACTTATCAGACGATATGAAAAGAATGTGCATAAAATAAATAGACAAAACTTGTCTATTTATTTAATGAAACATGCATCAATATATATATATATATAAATTTATATAAAGAAATATATTCTTAAGGTGTGCTATACACACACACACACACATATATATATATATATACTGTTGTGGTAGGATCCACCTAATTTGCATAGTGGAGTACCGACCATATAAATATGGTTGGTACCGGGAAGAGAGGGAGGAATCAAGAGATTCAACCAGAGACTCTCCCCGACTGCGACTAAGTCAACACATTCTCCAGGAACGGTCTTCCCAGGAATATACAAAAGATATGTAAATATTGTGTACACTTTCTTGTTTCAATACATTTTGTTCTAAGTACATTTTGTGCTGCATTATTATTCCATGCATTAGTCAAGTTTCAACATATATATATATATATATATATATATATATATATATATATATATATATATATATATATATATATGGATAACAATAGTAATGGATAGCGGCTTGTATTGAGAAATCGGAGAACCGTGTTCGAATTCCAGTCGAATCCATTACATTCACTTACATGCTAATACCCTTGCGAGAGCTATGAATACGCTTCTTCTCCCTCCAGCTATGGTTAAATAACAGGACAGACTGGGTTCTATAGACTTAGATGGCAACTGGTCTAGGAGAAGGAAAACTGAATTCAAAACCCGCGGAAGGTCGTTTGGGGACCTTTTGTCACATAGTGCACCAGGTCTCTGTATTCGGCCGTTCAAAGAGTGTGGTTCTTCACAAAAACCTTCACCACTATAATCAAATCTCATGTGCTGTTGTCGGACCTGTCGGTTTCCTGGGAACTGATCTGCTTGACCCTCATACGTGGAATTCGACGGGAGAGTCGAGTATATATCAGAATTAAATCAAAGTGTAAAATGATTTCCAGAAAAGCGTTTCTTCGTTTAGGACTTCATCTGAATAAATCTCTATTTACTTTGACGCGACGACACATGTACAAGAACGAAAGACGCAGAGAATTTTAAATATTTTCTTTTAACATGTGTTTTGCTTATCTAATCTTACTGATCTTATTTAGATTCCTTTTCTTATTGTTTATGTTTCCATCATTTTTGTTATTAAATATCCCACATTCTGACAATAAAAGATCTGCCAAGAATGGAGAAATGCAAGAACCTGGAAACAAATTTACTGTGCAAGATATAGCGATTTCTAGACATTTTCATCTCAGTAAAATGTTTTTCTTTCATTTGCATATCAATTTTAAAATCAAAATTTTGGTGAGTCTCGTTACGGTGAGAAAATGATGCATTAAATGTGTTCTTTTGTAAAAGATCCCTTTTGTGTTCGTGTAGACTTTTAATATAGAGAATTTTTTTTACAATTATTGTTCGCTTAAAGTGAGTCCTCAGATAACTTGCTCACCCTGTACATATATACGCCATTGCTGTTATCTGGTATAGGAATCGCAAGATAACATTAACAAGACTCAAGTGTGATTTATGATATAAAACAATGTCTGTGAACGATGGTTCCAAAGCAGAAAAAAACGTTACACTGGATTAATTTCCCTCTCTAAGAAGAAACAGCATGTGCTCATCTAAACAAAGGAAGAACACGTTAACATTATTGAATGACGTAAAATAGAAGTGTTGCATCAGTTTTCTTTCTCATAGTTGGTTACCTTAACGAAGGTAAGAAGTTCAAAACTGGACGCACATAAAGCC